>JAUMJL010000189.1:600000-1121324 GCA_033558185.1 Dromococcyx pavoninus | reverse complement strand
GGTCTCAGCGCACGGAGCGCTGATTGTGAGTGGGACTGAGGGCGGGGCTTAGCCAGGGGGGGGGGCTAGGCAGATACGGCAGAGGGCGCTCGGCGGGCGGGACTTGGAGGCCATAGCAGAGGGGCGGGGCTTGGTGGAAGGACGGTGCTAATGGAGGGGCGGGGCTTAGCGCGGGGGCGGGGCTTGGCGCGCGGGGCTGGCGGAGCGGTCTCGTGGCGGTCGTCGCGAGGTGAGTGACGCGCGGGATCGGGGCGGCCTCGTGCCCCGCGCCTCCTCCCCCCCGCAATTCCCACCCCTCCCCAGTCGCCCCCTGAGGTGGCGTGCGGTGCCGGGGCCAGGGCCGGGCGGGGGCGGCAGCGGGCGGGGGCAGCGCAGCCCCGCGGCGGGAGCGCGTTTGTCCCGGGGACAGCGGGCGCTGCCCTTGCCGGAGCCCGCGCTGTGCCCGGACTCGGCCGGAAAAGGCCGGGGGGTGCTGGTCCAGCACGAGACAGCAGTGGCCCAGGGGGCCAAGGAGGCCACCAGCATCTTGGCTGGGATCAGCCGGGGGGTGGCAGCAGGAGCAGGGCAGGGAGCGTCCCCCTGCACTGCTGAGGCCGCACCTCGGATCCTGGGTTCAGTTTTGGGCCCCTCAGGACAAGAAGGACCTTGAGGGGCTGGAGCGTGTCCAGAGAACGGAACGGAGCTGGGGAAGTGTCTGGAGAACAAGGGTTCTGGGAGTGGCTGAGGGCCCTGGGGTTGTTCAGCCTGGAGGAGAGGAGGCTGAGGGGAGACCTCATCGCTCTCTGCATCTCCTGGAAGGAGGTTGTGGTGTGGTGGGTGCTGGGCTCTTCTCCCAAGTAACAGTGGATGGGATGAGAGGAAGCGGCCTCAAGTTGTGCCAGAGGAGGTTTAGCTTGGATATTAGGAAGAATTTCTTTACTAAGAGAGTGGTGAAGCCCTGGCAGAGGCTGCCCAGGGCAGTGGTGGAGTCTCCATCCTTGGAGGTCTTCAAAAACCATGTGCCCATGACACCTGGGAATGAGGTTTAGTCGGGACAGTGGTGTTATGCTGATGGTTGGTCTGAATGAGCTTAGAGGTCTTTTCCAACTCAGTGATTCTGTGACTGTTCTGAGCCTCAGAATAGTTTATTGCTTTTAAAAACACCTGAGCTGTCCCTTGTTAAGCAATTCTCCACACCTTTGCCTTGTAGCTTGAGAAACAGCCCACTTCTGTTGGGATTTTCACTGTTTCTCTGGGTGCTTTATGTGACCAACTGCCTTGTCATACAATTCAGTGCTTTTGAGCCAGATGATGCTGAAATGCAGCAAAACTGAATGCAAGGGAATGCAAAATGGCAATAAGGGTTGAATAATTTCCTAGCTTTGGGCACTGATAGGGAATCGCAGAATTATGGAATGGTTTGGTCTGGAAGGCACCTTAAAGCCCATCCAGTTCCAACCCCTGCCATGGGCAGGGACACCTCCCACTGGATCAGGGGGTCAAAGCCCCATCCAGCCTGGCCTTGGTGCCAGGGATGGGGCAGCCACTTCTTCTCTGGGCAACCTGGGCCAGGGCCTCCACACTCTCACAGGAAAACATTTCTTCCTAAGATTTCGTCTCAATCTCTACTTTTAGGGTGTTTGAACCTGGGCACAGAGGTGTCAAGTCTTGTAGCGCTGGATCTGCAGTAATTTGGGTTGTGATTGCAATGAGTAATTGGGACTGGGGTATTGGTGATTTCACTCCTAAAGGGACAAGACTGGGGGGAGTAATGAGTAGCTTTTTCATTAAAGAGTCTGTGATTATTTTAGAATGAAACTTGCAAAGAGTGAAAAGCCTTGTTTCTATTTTAAGAAAGACAGCAGTGCACACAGAGAAGAGTTACACAATAATTTAGTGTGAATTTGTAATGGGAGTGGATTGTCCCTGTGTCTATACAGCTGATGAATATAAACTTCAGATAGGAGCTATGATTCCTGCATTGATTAGATGAAGAGATAGTTTGTTGCTTTGCCTCATTCCATATTTCTGTGAAGAAACATATCTGTTAGGATATATTCTTAAATGGCGAGGACTTGTGTGGCTAAGTCCTCAAATTTAGGGGTTTTTAGGAACAGGTAATGTTATCTCAGCACCCAACTTCAATTTTTAGCTCATACTTTAATTTGGACTTTTGGAAGCAAAACTTAACAGTTCTGGTGGAATGAAGGATGCCCAACATGTGAACAGCACTGGCAAGCTTTGGTGTTGGTGAAGTGGGTATGGAGCTGGTCCTGTGTCACCGCTAAGCCCTGTCTTAGCCACCTCTCCTGTGTTTTATTATTATAGCGTTTCAGTTTGCAGTGGGCTCGTGGTTCCACGTGAGTTCCCAGCCAGACCAACTTTTCTCTTTTGTGCTCAAATTCCAGGCTTTAGAATGCTTAATAGTTGGCATTTTGTGCAAAGGTGGATTAAACTCTCTTCACAAGTATTTATTAAATTTACCTTTAATCCGTTTGTTCTGAACTTGCCTGTGCTTGAGCCTGAGATAAACACAGCTTTTGCAGTATTTTTTGCTAGTAAATAAAGTGTGATCTCAGGGTAAGCTGGCTTCATCTTAATGGTCCCAAATCATACAGTTCATGATGTAATGTTTCCCGAGGCTTTCAGCAAGCTCTGAGCAATGCATTTCTTTTTTCTCTATCCTTCATTAAAAGGGGGCATTGGAAATGTTGTGTAAATATTGCTTTTTAAGTGGGCGTTGGCTTCTTAACAGCGTGGAGGTCTTGGTGAGGCTGACTGTGCCTGCTCTGCTCTGTGATACAGAACTAAAGCAATGCTTTTTGCTGTATACACAGACATTTTTGCAGCGAGCAGGTTTTTTTCATCTGTGACCTACCTCCCCCCCAAAGAAAAGGACAGAAGAATGGAAGTAGAGGAGTTTCAGCTCCCACACAACTTTGTATTGAGAACTGAGAAAACTTAAATGTCTGCTGTCTGCTGGGATTTTGCTGTTTGTTGGAAGCTTCAAAGAATTATTTTAATTTCCTATCAGATTTCTAATCTAGAGCAGCTTTTAACGACGCTGAGAATTAGAATAATTTCTGCCAGTCGGAAGGAGGAATTAAATAAGATTCCCAGGTCACTGTTGCCTGTTTGCTTTTTGTTTTGAAGGCGTAGTCCCTGCCACGTAGTCTGACAGTCCAGAGACAAGGTGGGTTGTGTTCTCTTTTTTTCCTCTTTAGAAAAGAGTATTGAGGGGAATCCTTCTCTCATTCACCCCCTTACAGTGTAACTTCAGGTGCTGGATTAGTGAGATAGTGTATCCCTGAACAAAAGCGTAGTGCTTGGGAAGGGAAAGTGTTGAGGATGCTGATCCTCAGCAGTCTTCTAGTACTCATGGATGGGGTTTGCTGTATTCACATGGATCATCTTGAATCAGGGTCTGAAGGAGCTCGCTTTCAGCTCTCCCGTTTTCCAGTCAGGCATCAGATGAGAGAGAAGACAGAACTTTTTATTCTGTGAACTAAAGTGCAATATTTTCTCGTTTTGTTTCTGGTCTCTGTGTTTGCTCTTGAAATCCCTCTACCCGAGAGGATGGTTTCATGCCTCTGCATACCTGCCTTCTCCACACGTGGCTGAAGGTCACCCTGGACATTAGCAGGAATCTGCAGCAGGATATTGTGGAGTTGAGCTGAAGCAGGATGCCAGCATGAACTTCTCCAGGAGTCTGCCAGGAAAGCACAGGGAGTCTTGGCAATTCTTTCTTAGGGAAGGATGAAAAAGACTCAATCTAATTCATGTTGCTTTTCTCTGGAAAAGCCAATCTTAAATAATCTACTCCATTGCCTTTTCTTTCAATCTGATTTTCTGGAAGTGTCCCCAGTCACATCCCAGGGGACTCAAGACCAGTGATTTTTTCCATTAACCTTTTTTTTTTCAGCTGAAAGCTGGAATCTGCTAATGCAGAGAAAAATGGGACTGGTTATTGTAAACAACCTAAACCCCTGTTTTGCTGCACTACAATTTAACTTTTAAAAACCTTTCATTTGTTGGTCCTGGAAATAGACTTCTATTGCTTAGAAGCCAACCTGGAAGCAGGAGGCTGTGGTGAAATACCTCCTTTTTGTCCTCCTCCTCCATTTCTGCAGTCTTTGATGTCATCTTCCCAAGGCAGCTTTCACAACACGTCATTTCTTCCCTCTGACTGCAAGGCTTCTGTTGATTTCCAGTGATGCTCGAACCCCTGTGATTGCTACCTGGAACGATGGCTTGTGTGGAAGATGTTTAAAAATTGTCTTTTTGCCCTTTCTCTACACATATCATACTAGGAAGTTCTGCAGCCATTTTGGTACCACAGATCTAGATGTCATTTATAATCCCTGTGAAAACATGTTTTTCACCCTAATGTTTAAATTAATGTATCAGACCATGGTATCTCTGGGTCACAGGCCAAAAAGCTGTAAGTAATTGGGCATCTTTTCTCCCCGGGTGCTTTGCACATCCTGATAACAAGCAGAGAAGCTGGGAGAAAACTAGGGAAAGAATACAGCTGTTCTGCCATGGAACTAACAGGCAGTGCACCATGTTCTCTTCTGAGACTCCCTGAGAGTGACTTCTCTTTAACACACCCTTCTGTCCCCACAGACGCTCATTAGTTATCAAGGATTCAAATCTCACTCCTCTGATGAGCTTGGAATATGAGCTTTGTGATATATTTAGCTGATCTTTTGGCTAACCTGGGTAAGAGAAATCCTGAGTCTTGGCTCTTTTTTAAACACTTAATGCGTCTCTTCTTGGGGGAAGGAGTGTGTGTGGTAAATAGCCTTTTTTTCACATTAGAGATAATGTAATTGGACTTGGATTTGTAGGATTAACGAGCACTTTCAGGCTGCCTCCAAGATACTGGGCACTTACTGAGCTCAGAAGCTAATGCTTGTTGGCGAGCTGGCTAGCCTGCTCCTTCGTGAGCTTGGAAAAGCAGCTATTTGATAGGCTTATGGCTTCAGCATCCTGATGGAGATGTCCCTGCAACCCAGCCTGCTCCTTGTCTGATTTCTTTCAAATGGGAAAATGGGAGCAGCTCTGTGCCATCCCAGTGCGGGCTGGGCGCTTGGCCCCTGTGCTGTGCAGCTCAGCCGCTCCCTGCAGCTCCTGGCTGGGCTCCTCCGTGCTGTGTCTGCACAGAGGCTGCACTGAGAGCCAGGGATCCAATTAATAAGGTGTTGCCTCAGATAACTTTTCCTGCTCTGAAAGGCATTGTGCTAGAGACTTCATGATGTATTGTCATGGCTTGGCTGCATTTTCAAGCGTGCATCCTTTATTTAGGAAAGAAAAACACTAACAAATGTGGAGCAGACTCAAAGCCAGTGCTCCCAGCAGGCAGACGATCTTGATTCTTTCTCCCCTGGCCCTCAGGAAGTGGTTGCAGCAGCTGCTGTCAGGGTCGCACTCCATGGGAGGGCAGTGAGGTACCCATGTGCATTTCCGATATGGTGAGTCAACCCTTGGACATCAAAGTGATAAGGGAAGTAGAAATGCAAGATCCTGAGGAACACGCTGAGCCTTGGAATACGATGGAAGCGAAATGTAGCCCACAGTGTTGGCCTGGTTTTCTCAGTTGCTTCTTTTACCACGGTATCACAAGGTTGGAAAAGACCTTTGAGTTCCCGGTCTAATGGATTTGACAGGACTCTCAGTCAATGGTTGCTGAGTTCTCCGCCAGGAGTTTTGTACAAATCCAGTTACCATTGGCTTTGGTGCCCTTCATTAACTTGGGATAAGACATGGTCTCACAAGGATGTACTGAACCTGCGTATTAAGGTGGTGTCAGGTGGGACTGCTGGATGCTGAAGGGATATATTAAACTGGAGATCCTGTCAAACTGAAGCCTGAACTGTTTAAAAGAAAGGCTGAGAGAGTTGGAGCTGTTCAGCCTGGAGAAGAGAAGGCTGCAGGGAGACCTTAGAGCAGCCTCCCAGTGCTGAAAGGGGCTCCAGGAAAGCTGGGGAGGGGCTCTTGATCAGGGAGTGCAGGGATAGGATGAGGTGGAATGGCTTCCAGCTGAAAGAGGGGAGATTGAGATGAGATTTTAGGAAGGAATGTTTTGCTGTGAGGGTGGGGAGGCCCTGGCCCAGGTTGCCCATAGAAGCTGTGGCTGCCCCATCCCTGGAGGTGTTCAAGGCCAGGTTGGATGGGGCTTTGAGCCCCCTGATCCAGTGGGAGGTGTCCCTGCCCATGGCAGGGGGTTGGAACTGGATGGGCTTTGAGGTCCCTTCCAACCCAAACCATTCTGTGATTCAGTGGTTCTATGAAAGACAATCAGGAGTTCCATAGCTGCCCTTATGTTTCTGCTGCAGTTTTGATTGTACTTGTAAAGCCATTTCTGTGCTGCTTTCTTCATCCAAGGCATAAACACAGAGTTGTGTCTATGGGATACCCTGCTATATGGATAATAAAGCCTCATACCCTTTGTTCTGATTGTTTTGTGTCTATTCTTTAAAATAGTCTAAAAAATCTTTGGCACTAGCGTGACTTTCCTTCATTTGCTAAATTCCTGAAGTAAAACCCTCCAGTACCTCATGACAGCGGGATCACGTGCGCTGCTTGCCAGCTGATCCCTTTTTGTGCTTCAAACCGCTGCCCTTACAATGATGCCATTTGTATCACAGAGTGCAGTACAGTTCTGCCTTTTCCACTTTTCCTCCTTTGTCACTTTTTTAGTTCCACAGCAATTGCTGTGGTCAGCTCTCTGCTCGGAGAGGTCAGAGCACCGGCTGCCCCACCAGGGCTTGTTCGTGCTGTTGAAGAACTACTCAATTTAGGATGTATCTCCCTGGTTTTATTTTCCCACTCCCTCAAACTCCTAAAAAGTGGCCTACAGCTTTGAAAACAGTGCAATTCTTCATTAGGGGGTAGATACTAGAGGAAATTAAGCTGGCTTTGTTACAGTATCCCAAAGCAAGCAAAACACTAATTTCTCTGACAGAGACAATATTTGAAATGTGTTTTGCATGTCTTTGAAGGTCATCCCTGCCACACATTTACTCTGCATGAGAATATCAGGGAGTTCTAAAATCTCTTTGCGTTTTTGCAGAGATCTGGTGAGGAAAACCCAGGAATTCCTTTTGCTGTTCTGAGCATCCCAGTTCTTGGTCTGATCCTGACTTATGCCTTCAGCAGGCTGCATAGTCCAAGCAGTAAATATTTATTTTGGGTCATGAAATCTTTGGCTGTAACTATAAGGATTGTCAATATTTTGTGAGGGATAGTTTCACCCCAAGTAGAACGTAGCAGAAATCCCTGCTGCTTGAGTTCTTGCCCCCATTTTGCATAGCTGGGGAATCTGAATAATTATATTTCCCACTGACCACATTGCAGGTAATGGGTCTGGTTTGAAGTAGGCTGTGAGTCAGGCAATAAATGGGCTTAAAGCAGAGTAAAAGTAATCATAGCTAAATCCGAGCCGTAGTTAATAATTAGCCTTTGATACAGATAATGACGTGTGTTCTGCTTGTCAGCATTATCTGGAAGTTTAGAAACTTTGATCCGTCTCAGACTTGCTGCCTGTTTGGAGAAGACTGCTTCTGTGGAGGCAGTTGATGAAAAACCTGTTTCTGCAGTAGTAAGTACTCAGCTTTTTTTAGCTCTGAATCATTTTTGCTCTGGATTGACAGCTCTGTGGCACTCCGTGGGTTTGGAAGCCGGCTGAAGACAGAGGTGTTTGAAGCTCTTTCTTGGAGTGGTTTATTGTCACTAGTAACTAAAATAAAAATGCATGCATTTCTGTTTGTTCAAGCTTTCCATACCCTTAAGGCAGTCTTGTCAGAGGTGTCATGAGGCCAAGCTCTTCCAAAGACAAATTCCTTCCCAGAAAGCGGCTTGATTTGATTGCCCTTTTGACCCGCTTTTGACATTGCAGGTGTTCCACCTTGCTGAGCTGACAAAGTGTGAAGGTGGGACTATATTTCTGTGTTTCCAAAGTGGACTGGGGTTATAACTACGTTCTCTGAACCCTTACACGTATTTCCATTACTGCCTGGAAGCTATTTATATGTCACACGCTCCATCCTCTTGCTATTATCCGAGATCATGGAAAAAGAGTGTGAAAGTACCTCTGGTGATGTGTATTACTTGTCTGGCGAAACAAAGCTCAACTTCCAGGGCTTAATTGCAACCTGGATTTTTCTGATGTTCACCCATGTTCTACATTGCATTGTGCTCAGGCTTCTCAAAACAACAGGTGTTTGAAGAAGTGAAGCACAAATTAATTTGATCCTGGGATCCTTTTGTTTTGAGGGAGAGTTGTAGACGGAAAATGAAACGAACGCATTCATTTCCCTTCTCTAACGCAGGGAAGAAACATATTTTATAAAGTCAGTCTTCTGAACAATTAAGTCTTTAGTGGAAAACCTACATTTAAAAGGTGGCCTGACATGGCAGAGCAGGAGTTGGAATCCCAGCGTATTCTCGTAAGAGCTGGCATCAACCGCGCTTGGTTATTGCGGCAATGTCTGACACAGGCTGGAACATGATGGCTCCAGGGAAGGTGAATGGTTGAGTGGCCACCTTAAAATGCTGTGTCTGCACATGGGCAAACATCTGAGGAGTAACCATAGGCAAACAACTATTTATTTAAATACGAAAAGAAAGGAGTGGAGTGTGCTCCTGGGGTTTTTATTCAAGGAAGCTTTCTCATGTGGTGGAAGCTAATGCATAATGAAGATGGTTCCCTGTGATGAGTGTGTGGCAGTGCTGGGGATGGGAAAATGTATGTGAGTTGCTCAAACTAGGATGTCTCGTGTCATGTGTGTGGAATGGATTCTTAATTACCAAGGCATTTGGAAGGTGGTTTTCTTCTTGTCCAGGTTCTGAGAACATACACAAAGGCCACTTCAGAACTTGCACAAAGGTTGCCTTTTCTGGGCTAAGTTTGGCTATGATGTTGAAAAAGCACCAGAGGGGAAAAATGAGCTCATTTTCCATGTGTGCAGGTTTCTATTAAGGGCTAGGTTGTTACCAGCTGATCCAGTAACTTAGAACTATCTTTGTTACCACTGCACTGCTGTGCCTTAGGCATTGCCTGAGCAAACTGGAGGGAAGATTTGTCTCCTAAAAGGATTCACAGGACGAAATGTTCAAGAATGGGAGCTTTTTAGTTTGACTGCAGGATCTGGGTCTGGGTTGATAAGTGACAGTTTTGCTCTCGAGGGAAGTTGGACCAGGTGACCTCAAAGTCTCCTAAATCTCAGTGGTTCTGTGACTGAAAATCTTAACTACAAGTCCTGCAGTGACGTGTGGAACAAGGGCAAGTAAGGTGAGATCTGGGAATCTTCTAAGTCTCCTGAATCATCTGTGTTGATGGACTTTAGGTTCCCTTTTATGATGCCTGTAATAAACCAATGCCATCCATTTTATTACCCTCAGCATTAGTTTTATCTATGCAAGACAAAAATATTTATGATGTTGGTAGATAGCATCAGTAATCTTGCACCTGTATTAAAGGCCAGGTAATGCATTTTTAGGGAACATTGAGTCACATTGCATTTTTGCAGCTGAGGAAACTTTTGCTTGCTTCCTTGGGAATGCATTTGCTGACTCTTGCTTTCATATTATGTCTCCTGGGATTATTTTATAATCATACAAGGCTTATGGCTAGGAGGCCCTGGTTTGAATAAACCTGGTCAGTGCTGTTTATACTTGGTCTGTGTCCTTCCTGCTTCGGCCAACCACGTAGCAATGGTTTATCAGATATTAGCTTGCCAGTAGGACCTTGTCTTGCATCCTGACCTATCTATTCATAGTTTTCCTTATAGAGTGAATGCTTCTGCATGTGGCCATGGAACGGCCACCAACAGTCATACAGCTGTGTACCCTCTGGACAGGAACACCCATTTGTGTGGGACAGGCTGACTCCTTTCCGTATGTACCCGTGGGGTGAACCTGCAGGAATCTGGGGGCTGAATCAGTGAGCACCATAAAGAATCTTGTACACAAAAGATTTTTTTTAGTTTAAGATTTAAGTTTTTCCTTCATTAAAAATAAGTTGTGGGTAGAAGAATAGATGCTAGAAGCTGTTCTTGATTAGGGGATATAAAATAGGAAGAGAAATTCTTCACTTGGCCTGGGTTTTCTAAGTAAGCAGGTGTCTAATCTTTCAGGATACGTATCTTGCAAGAGACAGTCCCAAATATTGTTTTTATTTTAAATTAAAAAGTTTTTGTAGTATCTTGCAAGGCTCAGGACCCTGCCCTGCTTGTCCCTCAGCATACAGTGAGGCAGCAGGATGTTTCCTGCTCCCTGGCTGCATGGATCACATCTCCCTGGTCATCGTTCCTGTGCTCGGTTGTGTAACATTTGTACCAAACCCGTCGCCGAGGATAAGGAAGTATCTGTTTATTCAAGAAGTTGCATAAGCTTGGAAAATACGGGTAACATTGACCCTTCTTTCCTGTCTCCTCTTCCCGAACTCTGCTGTCCCGTTTCTCTCCACCAGGAAGGAGAAGGGTTAGGCAGCTTCTTTCAGCTGATGAGCGAGCGCTATAGAGGGCTGGTCCTTGGGTGATTTCTGACCAAACGAGCATCGTGCCTGGTAAGCAGACTGCGCTCGGCGCTCTGACAGCCCGACAAGGCTTGTGGGATTTAAGCCATTCTGCCATATCTCTGCTTAAACACAGCCTGGTCCCTGGGGAAAAGGGGGAGGCCTTCAGATTTGTGCCTCTTATTTGCTGAACAGTCGTTGTTGTGACATGGGGATAGATTATTGTGTTACCCTTCGTGATCTGAGGAAGAGAGATGAAGCTAAGATAAAGCGACCTGCTAGGCTGCCACCCTGGGATCATTGTTGCAGGAGTCTTTGAGTGCTGATGAGCTGTAGATGCCTCCTGGGAGTTGCCTTTGATGGGAACTTGTTGGTACTAGCTCTGAATTCACGCTGGCATTGGCAAGGAATTTTGGCATCTGACAAGCTTTCATAGGAGCCCTTTAGTCTATATAGTTTATAAAGAAGTTGTAGCATCCTCTGTCAGTTTTGGCATCTCTAATGCCATGCTTTTCTCTCCAGATGAGCGTTTGAGTCAACTTTGGTACAGCATCTTCTCTGATTTGGATGCTGTGGGACTGGTCAGTTCACTCCTCAGGTTTTGTGTATTCTGAGGTGTCTCAATAGTGTTGCTCTCCAGGAACATCTGTTGGGTGTCAGAAAAGGGGGGTGACTGCCTCATCTGGTTAGGCAGGGAGGAGAAGAACGTGCAGAGCAAATAAAGATCTGAAAGGCTTGTGGTGGAAGAAATAGAGAAATGAAAACAGGGTGGGAGGAAATACTGCACATCACACACAGAATGGAAGAAGTGGTGCTCGTGATGGGCTTGAGCACGGCAAGTCACTCCTCCTGAGTGTAACAGTCACAGCCTGCTGCAGAACTGATTGGCTCTGGCTTTGACACTCATACACTTGTGTGTCCTTGTCTGTGCCCAGCGAGAAGAGTTGGCTGGAGGCGGGGGCTGTTCCCTTGGAGCTGGAGCAGAAATGTAGAAAAGGAGCAACTTTTGTGACACTCAGAGGTGACCAGGCCAACTTCGAACTACTGAAGTGATCCTAATCGCTTTGTAATTGGTGCCAGCTTTGTCTGCCAGACTTCCCTAGCAGAAGTGAAGTTACAGCTAGGGAAACATTGGCAAAGACACCTCATGGTTCTCTGGAGTATCCTTCACTTATTGCTTTTTCATCCCCTGTAGTTTCAGTATGGCTGAGCAAAAAGCTGCTCTGGAGAGGAACCTGTCCTGCTCAGCTGACCTAACTCACCATTATTTCCTCTGTCTTACACATCTCTTGCCAACATTTCTCAGCCTTCCCTCCAGTGTTATCAATCTTACAGTCCCAGGTTTTCTGCTTTGCAGGATTGTTCTCTGCTGCCCTTCACTGTGTTGGCCCTGTTAGTAATGATGTGGGCTGACCTAATGCTCCACTTCGTGAAGTTCAGTGCATTGTCCTGTAAGGAACAGTCTGTCCTTGGTTATTTTTTTTTTTTTCAAAGATTTAGAGATTTCCTGAGGAGTCTGCAGAAGCTGGAAGATTAGGCATAACCTTCCCCTTCTAGGGAAGCAGATCAAGCAAGGTCTCCAACAGAAGGTGACCAGACAAGTCTGCTATGAAAATAAACTCCATCAAAGAGATGTGATTGTGACCAGGCTGAGAGGAAGAGCGCTGGCCCCTCCTCTCTGTGTGGGGATTGTGCTTACTTTATCAGCTTCTTTTAATCTTCATTTTAATTAAAAGTTGCTTAATGTGTATAGCTGCACCAAGCTGCCAAGTAATGTGCAGCTCCAGGAAGCCTGGTTGAGCCAACATCTGGACTGGAATCCATCATCTGAAATTGGACCACTGTGGGATTTTTTGCTGTGTCCATGAGTGCGATGCGATGATTGCATGAGGAGAGTGAAGCCTCGTCTCTTGGGGACAGAACAGCCCTGTAAGGCAAGGGACAAATATGTATTGGCACAAGTGTGGAATGTGGGGAAGAAACACAAGGATCTGGTAAGAAAATAAGCAAATGGTGGCAGCCAGGAGCCCTGGAGGATGGAGGTTTGCAGCTCAGACAAGTGTGAGAAAACAGCAAAATGACTCCATTTGGCAGTGAACTTTGCAAAGCCCTGCAGACCCACGGTGAGTTCCTCCAGGCACCAAGGAAGGGGTATGACTGTTGCCCCACCTGTGTGAGCTGGCTGGGCTGCAGAGAACCTGGGCTGCAGCTCTGGCTCAGTCCTTTACCCCAGGAGGCTTTGATCTGCTCTTTCCCCATGTCCTGCCTCCAAGGTTTGTCAGAGTGGCCCTACGAGAGGGTCTGTCTCAGCCTGGTCAGGCGTGGGCACGGTTCATGGACAGTGGAGTGTTTTTGAGATGTTGTGTTCTCTGCCATCACCTTCAGCATCTGTGGCTGTGCTGGAATGGTTCCAGCCTGGGACCCTTGATGGAGGCGATGACAGAGAATCCATTCTCCTGCATGGCTCTTTCCCCTCACTAACACCTAACAGCCCCATTGGTTATTTTTAAAAGTCCCTTCTTCTGCTTGTATGGTGCGAGATAATGGGGGAGAGCTGGTCTCTGTGTTATCAGCTTGGCAGTCTCTCTTCCAACGTCTCTGCTGACTGCTTCCATCTCTGCACGTCATGATCTGCCCAGTCATCATCCCTTTTCAAAGCTGAACTGGGGATGTTGGCTGTAACCCTGCTCAGCTCTTTTTTTGCCCAACCTTCTCTGCTGCCTGTGCTCCACCCTCTGGCATCTTCCAGAGTACCTGTCTTCTTCCTTCCAAAGCTTCCGAGGCAAGGGAGAATGTACTCTCTGTCCCACAAAGTGTGATTTCCTGCTTGGCTCCACTGGTCTGGCTTGAGTCTGCAAACTTCTCTGGTCATGGACAGAAGTCAGGAAATACAAACTCATGCAGCCTAACAACCTGAAACTCAAAAAAGTATTGGAGCTCCTCTCCTGAGCTGTTCCCTGCTCTTTCTTTCTCTTCAGTTGACCCCCACGTGGAGCGTTGAGCTTTTAGGAAGCCTTTAGCTGCTGGTAAAGGCTTTTGTTTGGGACTGTGAGGTGGTGACACAGTTGCAGGCCAAGCCACACAGTTCTGCTGTGTCCTTGCAAACATCCCTCAAATTCCTAATATAGCACTAAGAGCTGCTTCTTCAGGAGTTGTGCAAGGGAAAAGCAGAGGTGTGCAATTAAGAGGTGTGCTGGGCACAGCACAGTCCCTCCTTGTGTGTCTGAGTTCCAGTTTGGCATTGCTGAAGCTGCTTGAGGATGATCCAAGGGAGATTTTGGCATTGGACAACAAGAATGTGTATCTAAAACATGTTATTTTACATTAGTGAGGAATGAACTGTTTGTTCCTCCTGCCTGTCTGTCCATTACAGTGTGACCCAGGTGGGCTCTGGCTGGTGTTGCTGGATACCCCTACAACACGAACAGGTAGGATTGGTCTGTCCCTCAGCGGTGCCTTTAAGCAGCGCTGGAGCTAAGCCTGGGATCCTGGAGGAGTCATAGCAAGTCCACCCATTTGGAAAGGAAGCAGTTAAATTTGTGAAGTTTGCCAGGAAACTGAATAAACTAGCAGCAGTGCTTGGGTCTGGTGATGACCAGCTGGACCATTCAGTGTGGAGACCGCAGTCGGAGGCAGGGAACTGTGCTTTAGTGCTCCCTGCTTCCCCTCCCACCTCCATTTACAGCACTGAAAAAAAGAAAAGGATTGGGCTTGAGACCACAAGCTGGGAGCCAGCGGAGCTCCGATAGTCTGCCGGCTGCGCTGCTGTAAGTAGAGCACAGATCACTTCTGATTGAGTTTCCTTTCCTGGTGTGTTTTATATTACACGTAGCATTCCTTTGTGTCCTGCAGGGCTGAGATGTAGGCGGTGCAAGAGATTTTTGCCTTTCCAACTTGATTTTGAAAATCTTTTTCTCTTGGTTTTCTCTCAGGAGCTTTCACGTGAATTCTCAGTAAATCTTCCCAGTTGTTTCTCACTCCTTGTCCAGGGACCCTCTGACCCCATTCTTACTGCCACAAGCGCTGGTGGAGGGCTCTGAGGTAAGAATCCCTCCAGCTGTGCCGAGACAGAAGTCTGGAGGCTCCTGGGCAGGAGCCAGCCCTGTGGACACGGCCCGTGTGCCGCCTGCTGCTGGGCCACTGCTGCCAGCACTGTCTCTCTTGAACGAGCAACCAGAGTAAAGGAGAATGAAGAGGTGTTCTGTAAGGCTCTGATCCTTTTGGGCAGAGCCAGGGGCATTAGTTCTGTTTCTTGCTTTTGCAGAACTGGCATGGGAAAGGTGAGGCACTGTTTCGAAGGGAGGAGTTTGCTGCTCTAATGAGCATTGATTTAGGGCCCTGTGGTTAATCCTGTTAGACCTCTGATTTGGAAAGTGGCGTCATTCCTTCTGAATGTGAATTTAAGAAAGCTCTCTTTGCACATTGTGTTTCAGACTGAGCTGATGTATAAAGTACCTTCTGGGGGCCTGGCAGATCCTTCCCATTACCTGTCCTGTTTCTGCATGTTTTGTTTCTGCACTGAAAGGTGCATCTGGGTGTCTGGAGGGCTGTTTGCCAATGGAAAAACTCCATGATTTACTGTGGAGTGGCAAGGCCCTGGATTAACTGTTTCCAGGACAGAAGCAATAGTCTGGGAAGCTGTTGTGGAGATTCTGTACAATGGCAGTTGTCTCGTGGCTGAGACCTGCTTGAGAAGAGCACCTGGTGTTTGGTATCTCACCAGGTTCACCTCACTTACTGGTTGTTTTTGTTGGGCACTGGTGTCAGATACCTGTCTTTCCTCCCATTCTCGATGCCCTGGAGTTGTGAACGTGGCTTACTTCTGTGTGTGAGGGTTAAATGTTGGTGGGGGGTGAAAGGAAGTCCCAATGCTGAACTTGAGCTAACAGTTGTTGCCAGATCCGGCTCCTGGCTGCACATCTCCTGCCAAGGTGGAATTGCAGCGGAGAGGTAGAACCCTCTGTCTAAACAGAACCTGCCTGTGTGCTGGGGTGGGTTCTGCTCCAAGATGATGGCTTAAAGTAAGAAAAGCCTTGTGTGTAGCCCTGAGTCAGGCCGTTTTCCTTAAGAACTTGAGGGATCACAAAATGGAGGCAGTGGTTCCTCTGAACTGCGACAATGGCACTGAGTTTCCTCATTCCTCTCTCCTGTCCCACCCTGTTTGTTTTCTTGTGCAGCAGGCTGCTGCAGAGTACCAAAAATACCCCTCTGTGTGTGCAACCCTGGTGACTGCGCAGCGTGGAGACAGGCACACCCTGAGGTCTGGGCCCTTCAGGTGTGCAATACCTGCGCCTGCTGCAGCCGCCGTCTGTCCCAGCTCCCCCCTCCAGGGCGTGCCCAGGAATCCACCCCGGTGCCTCTCTCTGTGCAAACATGTGGAGCAGGCAGGAGGTGAGAGATCAAGTCACCCATTCAGACAAAAATACCTGCTGCTGAAGGGCTGAATTTGTACAGGGCTAAACCTATTTAAAGAATTTGCGATAATAGAAACGTGTGCGTGTGGATTTCTCCCTCCAGGTATGGAGTCAGGCTTGTTGAAAACAGTGCCCTTCTTCTCATGATATGCACAGCTCCGTGTCAGTCCCTTCAGAGTCTGCAGAAGCAAACCAGAGGTCTGCAGATTGAAATACTACAGAGCCATTAACCTGCTGCTGCTGCCCTAGGCAGTGTTTCTTACCTGCAGGCACAGGTAAAGACCTCCTAAGTTGTAACTCAGAGACCGGTTGTACTGGGGTGTTCCACTGGAAGTGATTTATTTTCAAACAGGAATTCCCCCACATGCTGATTGCCTTTGGTAACACAAAAGAGAGCTGCAGTGGCTCCACCTGGGTGTTTCCTCTTACGATGTTTAATATCCCATCCTTTTCAGAATTGTAGAATCATGGAATGGTTTGGGTCAGAAGGGACCTTAAAGCCCGTCCAGTTCCACCACCCTGCCACAGGCAGGAACACCACCCTCTGGATCAGGTGCTCAAAGCCCCATTCAACCTGGCCTTGAACACCTCAGGGATGGGGCAGCCACCACTGCTCTGGCAACCTGTGCTGCTGCCTCATCACCCAAGGATCTCACAAGAGGTCTTTCAGTGTTAGTTAGCTGCAACAGGAGGCTGAATTTGGCATTGGAACACTTGTGTAGCAGAGTGGGAAGCAGTGTCCCAGGTGAGCATCAAGCATGCTCTCTGTAACCTGTCCCAAGACCCTGCCTATCCGTGTGCAGCCCCTTGTGAACCTGACCTCGGTGTTTGCCAATGCACTGTGAGAACACAACCCCCGTTTCTTCCTTTCTGAAGACCAGTGATGGTAAATGGGTGATAAGTTGGATAAAACCCCACCATGAAGGGAATTTTCAGTCTAGTGAACAGCCGGGGCTTCTGTGGGGTGTATCAGAACCTGCAGAGCTTGGCAGGACCCTGAGATCCTACAATGAGTAAATAATCAGACTGGGCAGTAGTGGCAAGCGAGAGTGTTGCATCCAAAGCAAAAGCAATGTATCATCAGTGGAAAAATGAAGAGGGAGGAGCTGAGATTTTGGCTGGGAGAGAGGGGAAGTTCTTAAACTACTTCTTTCCTCTTGCAGCTCACTTCCCTTTGATCTGTGGTGTAAAGCACTTTGGCTGTCCTTCTTCCTTCCCTGCTCCGAAAGACGATTTGAAGTTTGTGTGTTTTGGCAGAGGATTTCTTTCCTTTTGGAACTTCATTTCTTGAACATTTAATCTCTGAAATGGTACAACCTTAAAAGCCGTGCTATATAAAAATGGTACCGTTAGGATCTCTCTTTTTTCTTCCCCTTGAACACTTCTCTGAGCTGTTTTTCTGGTCTTAGTATTTAAGCACAAATCAGGGGTGGAGTGAGGAGAATTAGCAGAAATGTGGACAGGGAGTACATTCTGCTCTTAGCCAGCAGCATTAGGTTACATGACAAGATAACTTCCCAGGGGAGTTCCTATGAAGTCTTCTGATGCGTTAAGAGATGGACTACAAACTCCACCTGCACAGGGATGCAGGGAAATGCCCTTGCTGGGTATTGATGGTTGTAGCTCCTTGGGTGCATACATACAGCTGCTTGCTTGCATTAATTAATTTCAGAGGTTGCAAAGAGTTTTAATTCTTTCTCTCGAGTTCTTCCCCAGCACCTCTGACTTAGTTTCCTTCTTACTGTCCTCAAGTGTTCAAATCCTCTCACTGCTCTTTAAAAGGAGCCTTTGTGATCCCCCTGTCTCTGCTGCTCCCCAAGGCTGCCCTGGCAGTTGCATCCCAGGGCAGCGCTAATTCGGGCTCGGGCTGTCACCAGCTCCGTGTCACAAACAGAACCAGCTCCACCATCAGCTGGTTTGCATTTGGGGTTTCATTTGCTGGTGTTTCTTTCAGTTTGGAAGGCTCTTCTAGAGTTTCATTTCCCTCTGCAATCTAAATGTTTTCATACCTATCTCCTCAAACACCGGATTGTCCTTTAGCTTAAAGCCTCCTTTGTCCAAAGTGTAGACACTTCTGAAGATTTATCTGGAAGGAAGTACATCTCATTTTTTAAAATTTGAATTGGATAAAGTGTCTATACTTTTGGTTTTTATTTCACCTGAGTGTTGGACTAGACTGGAAGGGAGCTTGGTATTCCAGACAGGGTGTAGGACAGCAGTGCCACTGCTTACTTACCTTCAGTGCTGCCTCACCTGGACAGTGCTGGGGTTACCTTTCCCTGGCTCTGCTGTGCTGATGGATGCTGTCGTTTCAGGACTGTCTGATATTCCCAAGTTGTTTTCTCTCCTGTTGCTACCTGGGGACCTTCCATTTTCCACCAGAAATGGCCCGGGTTCCACCCCAGGCCATGCTGGGGTGCAGAAGTCACACCCACAACCACGAGGTGTACTTCTGGTTTTAATGGAGCCTGTCCAGATGTACCTGATTTGCAGTAACCACGTTAGGGTTTGCAGCTGGCGGCCTTTTGAGTGTTCCTCTCCTTGTAGCTAATGTGATTAGAGGGGAAGATGTGACAATGTAAAGCTCCTGGAAATGAAATTGGATTGCCTGTGGCTAGTGCAGACCTTTGCCTGGTGATCGGCCTTGTACACCTAACGTAATTTCTTTGGTAACTGTGTTCCCAATAAAATGCATGGCTGTCAATTAGGAGCAATACGGTAATCAGATCCTTCAGTATATGAAATTTAAAATGCAGCTTGAGGTATTTTCGCCTCTTCCATCACTGCAATTGAGAAGAGACTTGGGTTTTTTTCCTCTTACAGATAAGAAATGTTCCTTTATGCTGAGCTTGTCCCCATGTGCCACCTCAATCAGATTAGGCTGCCTTTCTGGCAGGAGCGTTTGGGATGGTGCAGCAGCACGATGATGTAAAGCTCAGAGGGACACACCTCCTCTGGACTGTGCTGCTCACTTTGCTGTGTGCTCTCTGTACTCAGTGCAGGACCACGAGGATGCTCCAGAAGTTCATCCAGAGGCAGTAGTTCGCACTGGCTTAGTGCATTTTCTCTTGCAGCAGCAGTACAGAAACCTTATTCTGTTTAGAAAAGTGCTGCTGCTTATTTTTTTCCTTTGTTTTTCAGGGTCCCACTTTTCCACGTGCCTTTTTGAATATCTCTGTTGGGAAGATGTCTCACGCTCACCCCATGAACAGCTCCATGTTGCCAGCCACGCATCCTCCTGAACATCACCACTCAACGGCAGCTCCAGGGCACGGTCATGGATCTGACATGATGATGATGGTAAGTGGAAAAGTCACAATTAACCAGAGAGTGGTTCCTTGTCTGTGCTTCAGAGTAACCTGTCATCATAAAGATGATGGGGTGCTCTTGAGAATCAGAAATTAAACGTAGCTTTGGAAGGTGTGGCTCAATCCAGTTAAAGCACAGGGCCCACTGTGGCTCTTCTGGGGTGAAGGAGGTGATCTGCAACACAAAATGCATTTCAGAGCTGGAGATCCTTTGGCAAAAACTCTTGTCTTGTCCAGTCTTACCTCTCCAGCAGCCAGCCTGGGGTCTGCTCTCTGGCCAAGTGAAGGCAGAGATGCAAAGTGAGCGTTTTACTGCAAGGGACTGAGATGGTTGGAGTTCTGCAGGGCTGTTAGTGTTGGGAAAAGCCTTAACCAGCACTGAAAGGATTGAGCTGACCTGCAGGTGACCAACCTCTGTTTGCCTCTCCTCCTGAACTCTTTGATTTGGGAGGCAAAGCGCTACCAGGACTCTTTGCCATGCTGGCATTTAGGCTGTGTTGGCCCTGAATCCTGTTGGCTCTAACGAACTGTGATTTAAACGAGTTCAGACTTGTTCTTGCTGGCATCACTGAAGTTGTGCAGAGGTCCTGGCCAGAGTTTCCAGGGAGATGACCATAGGGTCCGTGTCCCTGTGTGTAGCCAGTTCTGGGAACTTATTCAGCTTTTCTCTCCCTTTTCTAAACACTTTTGGAGTGAGTTTCAGGTTATTAAACCATGACTCTCTCTGGCTAAACTTTGCAATGAGAGGAGAGAGGATGCATTTCCATTTCAAATGAGAATATATGTTTTGCAAGCCTTTGGTTGAAATGTGCCTGCCAGCCATGTACTTTGAAGGGAGAATCCAGAACCACTGCTTCTACTTATGCTGCAAACAATATCAGAGCGGAAGGGAGGACTGAAACAGCCTTCCTCTTTGTGCACATGGTCCAGTACAGAGCCCCTTAGTGCTGGTGGAATGTGCAGTTTGGCATTGTCACTGGTGTCCTTGTGAAGCTCTTCATATATTCCAGCAGCTGAGCATTGGCATTTTATGATCTGTTTCTTTCCAGTGAGGCCCTGGCCCAGGTTGCCCAGAGCAGTGGTGGCTGCCCCATCCCTGGAGGTGTTCAAGGCCAGGTTGGATGGGGCTTTGAGCCCCCTGATCCAGTGGGAGGTGTCCCTGCCCGTGGCAGTGGGGTGGAACTGGATGGGCTTTGAGGACCCTTCCAGCCCAAACCATTCCATGATTTGATATAAATGCTGTTTCTTTACAAGTGTCGAGTCTCTTACGTGCAGTGGATCGTTAGAGGAGCCTGCCTCACCCCACAACTGAACACTGTGATTAATTGCACAAGATTTGGAGTTAACATTGCACATTAACTGCCAGGGAAGGAAGCAGATGGGTAAAGCATCCCAGAGAACAGACTGGATCCATCCTAATGGATGTGTATTCCCATTCCTCACTCGCACCCAGTAACAGGCTCTGTTTCAGCTGTTGTTTATGGAACTAGGCTGTAACACTCTGAGTTGAGGCAGTTTTGTTTGAAATGTAAAGATATTAAATTCATTTAAAAATTGCATGTACTCTCTAAAAGCTGCTTTATAGTCAGCTCTGCTTGGGGGTAATGAATGTCTGCTCATTCTTGTGGATGCTGAAATGAATTGTAATTCTGATTTTCAGCAAATTGCCTCAGTTTAGCAATGAGGGGAGTGCAAAGAGAAGTTCCGCGGGCTTAGTGAGTACTGTATCTGTGAAAATGCTGTACACAGCTGGGGTCAAAGCATGCTAAATTTTGATGTGTTCACCTGGATGGGAAGATAATATAAACTCCAGCTAACAGGGGATTGTTGATATCTCTCCTCCCGACAAGATTCACCATGCAGGTTCAAGCCCTTATTTCCACCCAGGGGAAGCTGTGGTCCTGCTTTATATGTAATATTCCTTGCTGTACCTGTATTTAGGCCTCTGTTTCCCATGAGATTAGGAGGTTCTTCAGGGAGACAGCAGCCTGCTGTGGAGTGGGACCAGAGGGTTCAGGTGCTCAAGCCCCTGCCCGTATGAGTGCGTACGAGATCCTTGTGGGAGCAGAAGGTGCCCTGTACCCCAGCCCAGGAGCAGTGATTGGGAGGTGAGGGTGAGGAAGGGATCCACAGAGACGCTCGCAGTCCCTGGACTGCTTCTGGTGCTGAGGAGAAAAGAAGGCACTTTTCTGTGGCACGTACTGGGAAGCTTCTGCCCAGAAGCACTGCCTAAAAGAGCTGCCCATTGAAATGGGAATTTGGGGCATCCTTAGCCGTGCCCAGCACGTGTGTGTTACGCTGGATTTACTGAAGGGTTTCTTCAAGTCATATCTGGTGACCAACTGAAATGATCCAGGTTCTTGTTGTGTTACAGAAACTTGTTGCAAGCCCCATCTCAAGGTGAGCCGTTTGGGCTCATCTTGGTGTTCTTTATGTTTTGGGCAGGCGATGACTTTCCACTTCAGCTATGAGAATGTGCCACTGCTATTTTCTGGACTTATAATCAATTCTCCTGGAGGTTAGTAAAACCGTCTTGTCCAGTCCAAACAAAATATTTGCAGGCAATTAATGTTTCTGGAATTACCTTGAGCCCCCTGATCCAGTGGGAGGTGGAACTGGGTGGGGGAGTTGGAACTGGATGGGCTTTAAGGTCCCTTCCAACACAAACTATTCTATGATTCTGTGATTTATGCCAAAAAAAATGCGCCGCTGGGGGGGTCACACGGCACCTCTCTTCTGACATGCTTTGAAGCAAAGGTCTTGTTGCACAGGTGCAATAATATTTCCTTTTTGTCAGAAATGGCAGGTGCTTTTGTGGCTGTCTTCTTCCTGGCCATGTTTTATGAAGGCCTTAAGATCGCCCGAGAGTGTCTGCTCCGTAAATCCCAAGTCAGCATTCGCTACAACTCCATGCCAGTGCCAGGTCCCAATGGCACCATCCTGATGGAGACGCACAAAACCGTTGGGTGAGAACTTCACTTCTTCCTAAAACAAATTGCTTCAACAGCTGACAGAGACGAACACTGGGACAGATGAAACTTTACACAGCCAGTGTTACTCTCTGCAAAGTATCCTGGCTCCAGACTGGGCCACTGCTTGGCACTGGAGGACACTGGGCTTGAGTGCCTTTGGCCATCCTATATGATGGGGACAAAAAGAGGAAAGCAGCAAGGAGTCAGATAAGCTGTGTTTTTTTTTTTCCAGAGCAGTAAGGAACACATTTGGGGAGTTGCCAGGAGCAGAATTTGGGTGTTACAGCCAGCAACCCTGACAGAAAATACTCAGGATCCTTCTGTTGACAGGTAGTCAGATCCTCTATTCAGAAAAGAAGCCATTCTGCTTATTCAGTGCGGGGACGAAATGAGTTTGTAGAAGCCAAAAGCTAAAAGTCTTGTCCTCCCAGCAAGTTCTGTGCCTTCTCTGTTATCAGTAAGTTCTGTGGGGAAACACACAGTGCCAAGTGACAGATGAGTGCAGAATTCTGTGCCCAGCCTGCTTTATTCCCCTCTCCACCATTCCAGGCCCACCTTGGTGCCCTGTCAGCCTAAGAGGCAAGTTTCCCTTTGGGGATGTGCGTTTTCCCACCTGTGTCTTGCAGGTGCTGACCATTCCTTTGGGTTTTGTGTTCTCAGACAGCAGATGCTGAGCTTCCCTCACCTCCTGCAGACGGTGTTGCACATCATCCAAGTCGTGGTCAGTTACTTCCTGATGCTGATCTTCATGACGTACAATGGATACCTCTGCATCGCCGTGGCGGCGGGCGCAGGGACGGGATATTTCTTCTTCAGCTGGAAAAAGGCAGTTGTTGTGGATATCACGGAGCACTGCCATTAATGCTGGGCGCTGCCCAGAAGCCTCTCCACCCCGCCGCTCCCTCGAAGCGCGGCCGTCACGAGGACTGGACCATTCCTAAGCTGAATGAGAAACAATATCAAGAAAATCAACTGGAATTCACCACAAGTTCTGAGCTGGGGAGCAGGGAAGTGAGGAGCTGGGGGTTGCTGCTCGCCCCTGCTGCAGGCTGGCAGCTGGGCTGACTCTTGAGGGTCCCGTGGTAGCCATTCTTGGCTAGGATTTGCTTTATTTTTAGATTATGCCATGATTGAAATTAGTTGGCTGACAGAAATGTAGAAATTATTCTTTAAAAAACAAAAGAAAAGATTTTATTTTTAAATTTAACTGCTCATCTGTGAGGGTTTTATGAACCATAGGTAACAATCAGAGCTGCCAATGGAGCCTACGTGTGCGAATGGCGATTTTGGTTTTCCTTTTCTCAATGTGTACATGGTGCTGGGGGGGAAGATCCCCCTGGCATTGTGGCTTTCGGGGCCAATGATGCCTTCTGATCAGAAGGACTCAGCCTCTGAAGAAGACTCGGTGCTGCATATCAGACACGCTCAGGTGTGTCCTGGGAAGGGATCCTTTGAGATAAGTGTGAGCCGTGTGCTTCGGGGCTCTGGACGAGTCTGTCCCCCACACTGTTAATCTGATGTACCCAGCAGCTCTCCTCAGCTTCCAGTGACTACATTTGGACTTGACTGCTTCCACTTCCCAATCATGGACGTACATGAAGCAGACGCAGGATGACAATTGTGTATTCACAGGGCAAGAAGACTTTAAATAAACCATTGAACCCGTTGAATTGCACCTGGACGGACCCAGAGCTCACATTTGGTTTATTGCAATGAGCTCTGTAAATGAGGCAGGAGCTCAGTAGTGATTTCACAGCATTAAAGGTTAAAATGTCTACAGAGGGCATTCTGTGGTGGAGATGAAGGAAACAAAACAAGTGTGTTCCTGTGAAGGAAAGATTTGTGGAAGAGAAGAAAGAAAAGACAGGACTACAGCAGCCTTTGGTCTCATTTCAGGTGAAATGTGGAGCAGCTTGGGCTGATTAAAAAGTATTCCTGACCCAAAATACTCCTCTGTCTTAATAATCATGCAGTGATCCTGTAAGTTTGGAAGCGCCAGTGGTGGAGTGTTGGAGCACAGTGAAGAACTTCCTGTCCAGCACTGTGAGCTCTGTGCATTTCACAGGCAAATCCAGCTTCCCACGCACCTGATGCCCAGAACAAACTTCGGGTTTTCTAGGGAGCACTTTGTTAATTAACTGTAGGGAATGTTGTGCAGAGCATGGTGGAAAGCTGGAGTCTTCCTTCTTCCCAGGCCTCCCAGTTCATGCTTTGTAACTGGCTGGAAATTGAAGTGGGTGGAATTTTAGGGCAGTGAAAAACAGGCATCATATTCAGACTGAGACTGATGTCTGGGATGTGCTGTGAGAACAGGGAAGCCTTTCCAGGTGGGAGTATCTGGGTATGTGCAGGAGCACTTTTTTCCTCTGAAGGTGTTACTTGTCACCCTATTTGCACTCCCTGGGGGAAGAGGAACTGCATTTCTTTAGCCTGTAATCCTTCCAGAGCAAGGCCCATCCCTACCCATGTAGGTTCCTCATCCACCCTCGCCCCCCACCCTCCTGGAAAGGCAGCAGGAGATGTGTCACTGCCACTGCCGGGATCCTGAATTGTCCCACCTGGAGTCACCCATCCTGCATTGGTGCCAGGACACCTTGTTTTCTCTGGGCAGTGCAAATCCACCGTAAAAGGAGGGGAGCTAAAAGCAGGTGTAGGTTTCTAAAGAGCTGCTTTCTGTGGCAAATTTGCATCTGGGTGAGAAAGGCAAAGTTATTTTGGTGGAAAACTTCTAGCCAGCTGCTGGTGAGAGGCACAAAAAGCTCTTCCCCAGTCTGATCTTTAATGGGAGTCAGATCTGTAAGAGTTTGCAGGGGGACACGCTGATGACTTCTCTGTGTCTGTCACGAAGGTAAAAACCTGCCGTGCCCTGTGAGATGTGCTGCCTCTCTGTGAGAGCAGAACCCAGTCCTCCCCATCCCTGCGGGAGAGCTGTAAGGAGACTGGAGTGCCTGTCAGAGAGAGCTGAAGTGGTTAAGTGCCGGAGATGGCTGCTTATGTTTTGAGAGCCTTACAGTGCAGGGGTGGGATCCCTGCAGGAGCTCAGAGCCCTGTCACCACCACTCTGAGCCGTTTCTCCTGGTGGAGCTGGCATTGTTGCCGTTCCAGGGATGTTTGATTATAGGATAGAGTCAGGAGTGGCTTTGTGTGATGCCACTGGTTACTTCATATACCTCTTGATGTGCTGTTCCCTAAAACAGAACCTGTGCTTGGCCTGAGCTTCCTGCTGTCCCCTTTTAGCTGCCTTTCCTTGTATCCAAGTGAACAGACTGATTCAGTTGATCAGAGATGGATGGCTTGGAGACTGGGCAATAGCTGTGTCTTTGCAATATAAATTCAGTTCTCATTAGCTTTTCTGCCTCATTCTACGTGTAGCAGCTCTGCCCTTGATATTGTTTCCACCCCAAGGATGAGAACCTCTGTTTTCAAAGGGTCACCTCCTGTCCACCCACATGAGAGGGCACACGGAGAGGGCACTGACGCAGAGCTGGGACAATCCCTGTTCCTGGGTTGCAGCAACCTGGGAAGAAGCTTCTCAAGCATCTGCCAGGTGCCCCAGCTGCCCTCCCACAGCCTGCAGGAACGAGGGGAAGCTTTGGGCAGCACCGAGGGAGCAGTGGGAGCCCAGGCTCGGCTCTAGGAGAGGTGTGTGAGGGAAGGTGGTTGAGGAGGGAGGATGGAGGGCTGTGTCTATACAGCAAGGCACAGCTGAGAAAGGGCTGTCTCTAGGCCGGGTCTCCTTGCCAGCTTTGGCCGTGCTCGCTCCTGCTTCAGTGTTGACAATCTATGGAAGCCACAGCCTCCCTGTGTCCCAGCCTCCCCGCTCCACCGGACACCCTGGCTGCCCTGTTCTTAGCCCAGGCTGCTGTTGGCTTTGCCAGAGCCTGCACAAATCCTGCCCTCCCTACTGATGACTCCAGCTGCTGCTGGTGCCACCCCAGCCTCTGCTGCTCCACTTGGAGTTGTCCACTTAACACTAAACTTGCATTAGGCAGCGCTATGCAGGGAGGTGACTCCAGTGGTTATGAAACTGGAGTAAATGAAATCCATATCCCAGCACACGTGCAGCATGCTTGGAATGTGACCTCCTGTGTGTGTCTGTACCCTGGTGCTTCGTCTCCACACGCTGTGCCTCTGGATTATCCCCTTGGAAGAAGCGCACCGAGTATCCGGGGTGCATTCATCAGCTTGTGTTTCCCTCTGAGTGCCTTTTCAGTTTGTCCGGAGCCAGTCCCACCGCATCCAGCGGGATTCCTAGCTCTGTTTACAGCAGACTGTCACTTTTGGTTTTACTCTTGCTCTTTGTGGAGGTAACGCGTCTGATGTTACTGTGAATGTCAACAATCTCCTGTATATAATTAACCAATAAAAATAGATTGCATTTTACTGTGCTGGATGGAGGTGTTTTGGGAACAATCCTCAATGTGGAGGCTGTCACACTCCCAGAAGCTGCTTTAAGCAGTGGTGGAGACCTTGAGCACAGACGGGAACACCCACCCCAGGTGGGAGGTGAAACACGGCCCCTGTGGACAGATCCTGCGGGATCCTGCTCACAGCCAGAGCAGGGGGGATGATGTGTTCCTGTGAATGTGTTCATTTGACCATGTTCATTTACACCTGGGGGTTGGTGGTGCTGCTAAGGAGCAGAGGCTGGAGCACATCTGTTGGTGTTCGCTGTGGCAGCTGGCGGTACCCCCAGACGCTGCTCTGGCCTCTCCTGGAAGACCGGGAATGCCCCCCACATCTATTTCCATTCCCCGCTTTCACGCATTCCACTGCTCGGCATCACAGGCGCGCGGATGTGGAATGGTATCCCCTGTTCTCTGATAGCACAGTGTTCCTTCTGCCCGTTTCTCTTCATTCACTCTGGGAGCGGTCGCCCCAGCTGCACTGGTTTGTTCCCCGGGATGGGGTTCCAGGTGGCTGCCTGTGGTGTTTGCTGCTTGGATCAGTCACTGACTGTTTCCTGATAGGTGGTGTCACATGGAAAGCAGGAAGGCGGAGTGGTTTCCAACACTGACCAGGATGTACCCAGATTTATAGCTCCTGCCAGCTGGCCTGGCGCACAGACGAGTGACCCGAAGGAAGCCAGGCATCAAAACGAGCATCTTGGTGGTGGCTAAGGAACTCCATTCCCTCCAGCCCAGGAAGAAGGCAGGTTTGGGTATCGCAGGATAAAAAAGGAGATCAAACTACTGGAGAGTATCCAGAGGAGGGCACAAAGCTGGTGAAGGGTCTGGAGGGGAAATCATATGAGGAGAGGCTGAAGTCCCTTGGTCTCCTGGAGGAGAGTGAGGGGGGACCTCATCACGGTCTGTTATTTCCTCACAAGGAGGGGAGGAGGAACTGAGTTCTCTCTGGTGACCGATGACAGGACCCGAGGGAATGGCAGGAATATGTGCCAGGGGAGGGTCAGGTTGGACATTAGGAAGAGGTTCTTCCCCCAGAGGGTGGTGGAGCCCTGGAACAGCTCCCCAGAGAAGCAGTCACAGCCTGACAATATTCCAGAAGCGTTTGGCCGATGCCCTCAGCCCCATGGTGTGAATGTTGGGGTTGTCCTGTGCAGGGACAGGAGTTGGACTCCATGGAGTGGGTCCCTTCCAGCTCAGGGCATTCTGTGATTCTAAGAGGATGCAGGGTGCCAGCAGCTCAGAGCCGGCACCAAGACACCCGCGGGGAATTCAGCGAGGGGACGGGAGGCTCTCAAGGCTCCTGGCTGCGACTTTCCCAGCACAGTGACACGTTATACTTCTTCAGGGGCTTCAACCCTCCAAACTAGATTTGTTAAATTCACGCTTGACGTCTTGCAGGTGCCTCCCATTTGAGGCGGGGGCGCGGGGCACGGCGGGAGAGGCCGTTCCCCTTAGCGGCCGGGGCGCGGGGCACGCCGGGAGGTGCGGCGGAAGGGATTGTTCCCGTTAGCGGCCGGTGCACGGTGCATGCCGGGAGGTGCGGCGGAAAGGGGTTGTTCCCGTTAGCGGCCGGTGCACGGTGCATGCCGGGAGGTGCGGCGGAAAGGGGTTGTTCCCGTTAGCGGCCGGGGCGCGGGGCACGCCGGGAGGTGCGGGGGGGGCACGCGGGTTCCCTGCGAGCAGCGGTAGGTGACGCGGTGGCCGGCGATGCTGCGGCGGAAGCCGACGCGGCTGGAGCTGAAGCTGGACGACATCGAGGAGTTCGAGGGGGCGAGGAAGGAGCTGGAGGTGCGGGCAGGGCGCGGCGGGGCCGCCCCCCGCTCCCCCGGGCCGCGCTGACCGGGCGCTCTGTCCCGCAGGGCCGGCGAAGGCCGCGCGAGGAGGCGGCGGGCGGCGAGGAGGCGGCAGGCACCGAGCAGCGGAGCCGCGAGCAGACGGTCAGCGAGCGCATCGGCTACAAACCGCAGCCCAAGGCCGGCGGCCGAGCCGCGCACTTCGGATCCTTCGAGTTCTGACGATGGGGACGGCCCTTGCGCCTCCCTCCGCCCCCCTCACACGCCTTTGTCACCCCCTCCTGTCACCCCTCCGTCCCCCGGTGGGGCGGCTGCTGTTTCCGTGGGGCTCCTCCTAAGTTATCACGGCCACAAATGCCTTTGGGACCAGTGGTTTGTTTTAAATAAATACCTCATTTTTAATAGAAGTCACGCTCCCAGGAACTGCTTTAACGGAGACCGCGAACAGGGATGGAAACACCGACCGCAGGCAGGAGGTGAAACGCGGCCCCCGCGGGCGAACTGATAAAGGAGGGAAGATTTAAATAAAAAGTAGCATTATAAAGTCAATTGCCTGGTTACACAATAGGATATAGAAAGCGTAAAATGACCGAAATGAGTGAGGGATTTGTAGCAAAGCTTAAAGACTTCTCTTAACTTTAAGGATATTTGTAAGCTAAACAAACTTTAGATTTAGAAAAGCTGTGTCTTCCCCCTCTTCTGTGTAACTCAGTTTTGCTGATAACCACCAGGACTTTGGACATTCTGTTTGATAAGTTGTACAAGAACAAAGGGGGAGCACTCAGCAGAAGCCAATTAGAGACTTGGCTAATGACTCTGAGCACGCGCAAGGTGAGAAGTTCACCCTGAGCATGACCCCTCGATTCATCCCCAAAGACCCTCTGGACCACCACCAGGAGGTGCAGCGCAGGCGCAGCTGGGAGGAGACAATGGAAATGATCTCTTGGACTCATTTTAATACGAAGCGGGGAAAAGTTGTGCATATGTATAGGTAGAATTAGGTAATCTCATATATTATTGTAGCACATAGAATCACGCAGGTTCTTTGTCTCGGCACGCAGGGCTTTTGGAATAATCCACCCTGTAGCCCGCTAGCGAAATAAAACCAGCTCTATTCTATAACTTATGCGAATTATAGAGTTTGTTTCCGCAGCTCAGAACTCCCCCGCTACGCCCCTGAGCGTGCACAGCGCCCCCGCAGCTAACGGGCTCCACCGCTCCTGGGAGCAGCTCTTCCCGGCGTGCACCGCCCGTGTCGGGCTCCGCGACCTCCCGGGATGCCCTCCGGGACCCGGTATCCACCGCTCCCTTGCCGCTAAAGGGACCGGCTTCTCCCGGCCCCACTTCCCGGCATGGCCCGCGCCTCCCGGCGTGCACTGCTCCCTCCCCACCACCCCTCCCGGCGTGCCCCGCGCCCGCTGCCGCCAGCGGGACCGCCCCCTCCCGGCGTGCCCCGCGCCCCGGAACTGGCCGTGAGGCGCGGGGATCTGTCCTCACCCCGTGGCGCCGCGGCTCCACTCCTCCCGGCTCCTCTCGGCCTGCAGCTGCCATGGCCTCCGTGCGAGCCCCGGCGGCCCGCGGCGGCGCCAGGCCCCCCGTGCGGGCTCCCGCGCCTGCAGAGGTGGGCGGAGAGGGGATAGGGGGGCTCCGGTACCTGCCCGGGGTGGGGGGGTGGGCCCGGGCCCTGCACAGGCCGCGACCGGGCGGGAATCGTGGAATGGGTTGGATTGGAAGGGACTTCAGAGCCCGCCACGGGGGTTCTATGGAGCCCTTTGGTTTTTCCTGGCCGCTTTGCTCTAACAGAGCAAGAAACGGAGCTTTTCACCTTCCCTCTCCCTCTGCTTTCCAGTGAGGGCACGGAGCTGTTGGCACCCGCTCTCCTGAGGCTGCTCAGGAAAAGCTTCGTGTTCTAGCATTTATTTAAAAAACTCAGCAGCCAAGAGCCTTAAGAAATGAATCATAAAATCATAGAATCTTTTGGTTGGAAAAGACCTTTGAGACCATCAAGTCCACCTCTCCAGTATCTGTGACATGAGTTGATCATAAGCACAAACTAACACAGCAAATTGTTTAATTTCAGTAAATAATTACTTGATGTGGCATTTTCCTTTCTCTTTGCACTTGGGGCGCAGCATTGTTGTTTCCAGTTAACCCCTCACAGACAGTTTGAGGGTCTCCTTGTGGTGTGTGAACTGATTTCTGTAGCAGAGCAGCACTTTCTTGCACAAACTAGCTGTTTGTTGTCTCCTTCTTAGCCAAACACACTTAAAATTCTACTTTTAACTTCCAGGCCACGAAGACAAAGGCTGCAGAGGACAGCGATGCTCCTCCAGCCAAGAGAGCCCCAATCTTCTATGGCAGCTTGGAAGAGAAGGAAAAGGAACGACTAGCGAAAGGAGAGTCGGGGATGCTGGGTAAAGAAGGGATGAAAGCTGCGATCGAGGCCGGCAACATCAACATAAGCAGTGGTGAGAATGTTTAACCACCTTAATTTTCCATCTCACTTTGGAATGTGCTGCTTCCCAAAGTCTCTGGTCAGCTTTGAGAGTAATTTAACATCAAACCCTTGAGACCTTTCCTGGGACTATTTTGTTTGTGTATTCCTGTTTCATAGAATGACCTGATTTGGAAGGGACCCACAAGGATCATTGAGTCCAACTCCTGTCCCTGCACAGGATAACCCGATCGTTCTCACTGTGGGTCTGAGGGCATTGGCCAAATGCTTCTGGAATATTGTTAGGCTGTGACTGCTTCCCTGGGGAGCTGTTCCAGTGCTCCACCACTTTGAGGGGGATCTCTCCAGCCCCTGTTTTCAATCTGACGTTTCTGTTTCTTGTCCAGGTGAGGTGTTTGATCTCGAAGACCACATGAGCGAGCGGCAGGCGGAGGTGCTGGCTGAGTTTGAGCGCAGGAAGAGAGCCCGGCAGATCAACGTGTCCACTGACGACTCTGAAGTGAAAGCCTGTCTGCGAGCACTCGGGGAGCCCATCACACTCTTTGGAGAAGGCCCTGCAGAGAGGAGGGAGAGGTGCTGTGTCTGCCCTGAGTGTAGCAAACAGGGAACTCTCAGCTTTACCCAGTTTATCACATTCCTGGTGTTCTCCGTGGGGTGCAGTGAGTGCTGCCAGTCCGTAACGCTATGTTACAGTGCAGCAGGAATGCTGAGGAGGAAAGAACCACAGTGATTGTTTGTCAGGTTCAATGAGAATTCACTGAGTGAACACGACTGAATGTGTTTCTTTGCAGATTAAGAAATATCCTGTCGGTGGTTGGCACAGACGCGTTAAAAAAGACCAGAAAAGATGACGACAGGTCTAAAAAATCCAAAGAGGAGGTAAAAGGTCTCTCTTGTTCTCTCAGTGCTGAGGGAGAGGTGTGTGATACCCTCTGAGGTACTGTACTCTTACAGTCTCTGCCGTGTCCAAGACTCCTGGCTTTGGTCAGTCTGGATGCCCATCTCACTCCGTCCCATCTCGCCCCTTTGCGCTTCTCATTTTGGCAGAACGATGGCAATGTTTTATCTAAATTGGTAGCATTGCATTTGGCTTGAGCCTGCAGGCCCAATTCCGTGCTGTGTACAGCATTGAACACAGGAGATCAGTCATTTGGACTGTTAGTTAGTGTTAGTAAGTCCTTTTTTATTGTTTGTCTTCATACTTGGGAAGAAAAAAACCACGTACATGCTCCTGATGTTGATTCTTCTTTCTTCCTGCTGCTTCTGTCTCTTTCCTGAGTCCATTTTTTTGTTGTTATTTTTGGGGGTTGCTGTGAGAAACAAGGACAATTTCTGCAGCTCTGGGCTTCCCTGGTGAAGTGCAGGGAAGGAGGGAGCTGGATGTCTTTAGGTAAAAACCAGTGTTTACTTGGAATATTCTTGAGTGGAGTGGCAGCACATCAGGATCTGATCTGTGAGGTGGAGTTTAACTTGTCTCTCTTAATCTCTTTTTCTGGGGCTTATAGTTATTGCAAATGCTCTTAAAAAGAGGCCTTAACACAGCGAGGTTTAAGAGCAGATGCTGTGGTGGCACTTGGGTGCTAAATGGAGCTGTGTAAGCTCTCTGAAGGGAAGAGTGGTATCACATCAGCTGCTTCTTCAGCTTTGTTCTTGTTCTTCCAGTATCAGCAGACCTGGTACCACGAAGGACCCCGCAGCCTGAAAACAGCGAGGCTGTGGCTTGCGAACTACTCGCTCCCCAGGTGAGAAACAACAGCACCAGTGAAGGAGGGAGATGTGATCTCTTGTAAAATCTGGCTGCTAATCCTGCTGGAGATAGTGCTGGAAATCTGAGATCAAACGAGTGGGGAACATCGTCTGTGTTAGCCCAGTCCAGAGAGCTTGGAACCCGAGTTCTCACTCGCTGATTGTAACATCAGCCTGGTTTGGGGGAAAAAGAGGGAAAGCCCTGTCTCCAGCAGCAGGGCAGGGAAAATGCAGGGGCTTGTTACTCCACCTTTCCTCTTCACAGGGCAGCGAAGCGGCTGGAAGAAGCTCGGCTGCTCAAAGAGATTCCAGAGGCAACCAGGACATCGCAGAGACAGGAGCTGCACAAATCCCTGCGAGTAGGTTTGGCATTTGCTCAGCTGCTGTTTTTACAAGGTTTTGCTGATCCTCCAAAGGGATCAGAAAGGGATCAGCTGCCTGGAGCTGCTCTCCAGACGCAGATTGTGTTCTGCACTGTTGCCTGTTGGAAAGCTCTTCCCTGTGGAATGCACAAAGCCTGGTCTGAGGTGTACTTTAGTTTGTCCCTTTGTGCTGCAGAGGGATGAGGGGCTGTCCCTGCCTCACCTTGCCGCTCGCCTGTGAAGCCAAAGGGGTTTATTCCCAGCTTTGTCACAGGTTTGGTTGGCTTTGGAGGGATTGCTCAGGACTGTTTGCATTCCTCTTCTTGTTAAGTGATCACTGGTGCATAAATCCAAGCAAAATAATAACCAACACAGTAATGCAGAACACGTTTTAGATGACGCAGAGATGCTCTTTTCCAGCACATTAATTGGGATTCCCAGTGTAACCAAACCGAATGGCTCAAGCATGTGATGTGCTGCCACTCTAATCCTGTTTACACCCAGAGGCATTAGAATCATAGAATCGTGGAATGGTTTGAGTTGGAAGGGATCTTAAAGCCCATCCAGTCCCAACCCCTTGCCCTGAGCAGGGACACCTCCCACTTAGCTGCCTGAGGTTTTGCTTCTCCCCAAAGTGCACAACACTGCCTGTCCTGGTCTGTGTGTTTGCATTCATTGGGTGAGTTGTAGAAAGAGGTCAAAATTACATTAAGTTCTCTCTCAAAAGCACCACTGCAAAGCTGCCCTGTGGGCTTATTGGTGGCAGGTACCCATGGGTGGCACGTTCAGAGTGAAGCTGTGCACGAGGGCCGTGCTGGCTTCCATCAGTCAGGCTGGCCTGGTGGCCCTCCTGCTTGGAGCTGGTATGGCTCTGAGGCAGCTCCTTCCTTTGAAAATGACTTTCCAAAGGCCTCTGCCTCCTCCTGCACACCTCTGCCTCCTTCACCTCAGTCTTTGGCCAGGGCTTTCTGTAGGTTCTTTGTGCTTTACTCATTTATTGTTTTCCTTGTCTGTGGTTACAGTCCTTGAATAACTTCTGCAGTCAGATTGGAGACGACCGCCCACTGTCCTACTGCCACTTCAGCCCCAACTCCAAACTCCTCGCCACTGCCTGCTGGTAAGTTTGCTTTCACAGGGCTTGCTTTAGGGCTGGGAGAGCACAGTGAGAGCGAAGGAGAGGGATGTACTGGAGGCTTGTGAGTCATGAGAGTTCAGAAATACTTTTTCTTCCTGCTCTGAACTCTTTGCTTTGTTTTAGAGCTTAGCAGAGATTTCAGTCTGAGTCCATTTGTTCCTATGGTTGCCCAAAATGTGTTGAATTTTAGCCATTGCAGAACCCATCTGGGTGCTGTTGCAGCTCTGTGTTTGATCTGTTCATTGACGTTCCTGTCCACACTGACATCTCTTTCTTGTCTTCAACAGGAGTGGATTGTGCAAGCTCTGGTCTGTGCCTGACTGCAACCTTGTTCACACCTTGCGAGGTAGGGAGTGACTTCCGCTGCTTGGTTCTTTTGTTCCTCTCTGGGTTGAGGTCCCACATCTGAATTACTTTGTGACCAAAATGTGGTGTTTTCTGGGCAGGTTTTATTCTACTGAGAGCATCACTTGGGCTTGTGGAGCGTGGGCATGTGTCAGATAATCAAGAGGCAGTCCTGGCCTTTCTCTTAGAGCCAAGACCTGAGTCTGCTCTTTCTCAATGCTGTTCTGTTCTGTTTCGAAACCTGGGTTTGAGTTGTCTTGAGCCAAACATCAGCATTTTTGGCCAGGTCACTTAACACCAGTGAGGGTCTTTGACAGTGGTCACAAGTGACAACAAATCCCTTGATTCATATATTGAATTTTCACTACATTTTGGGGGTTACCAGCCTTGTTGTTTGATATTCCTGAGTGGGCACTACTGGAAGTGCAGGTCAGCTGTTTGTGGGACAGTTACAGTGCGACTTCACCCAGTGTAAACGGACACTGTGGAAACATTTAGGGATACCTGGCTACCACTCTTGTGAGATCCTACCTGGAGTATTGTGTCCAGTTCTGGAATTCCCCAACATAAGTAGGATATGGAACTGTTGGAGTGGGTTCAGAGGAGTCTGTGAAGATGAGAGAGTTGGGGTTGTTCAGCCTAGAGAAGAGAAGGCTCTGGGGGGACCTCAGAGTGGCCTTCCAGGACCTGAAGGGGCTCCAGGAAAGCTGGGGAGGGACTTTTTCCAATGCCCTGTAGTGATAGGATGAGGGGGAATGGCTTTAAACTGGAAGGGGGAAGATTTAGATTAGACCCTCACAGTAAGGGTGGGGAGGCCCTGGCACAGGTTGTGCAGGGAAGTGGTGGTTGCCCCATCCCTGGAGGTGTTCAGGGCCAGGTTGGATGGGGCTTTGAGCAGCCTGGTCTGGTGGGAGGTGTCCCTGCCCATGGGAGGGGGTGGGAACTGGATGGGCTTTAGGGTCCCTTCCAACCCAAACTGTTCTATGATGAGTAACAAAGAAATGCTGCTTTTCTGAAGAACTGACCAAGATCACGTGGCAGATTATGAATGTTTATTTCCCTTTCTCTTAAGGACATAACACCAACGTAGGAGCAATTGTCTTTCATCCCAAAGCCACCGTCTCCCTGGACAAGAAGGACGTTAACCTGGCCTCGTGCGCGGCTGATGGGTCTGTCAAACTCTGGAGCCTTGAAAGGTCAGAACACAGAGCTGCAGCATTGTTGGTTTGGGGTTTGTGTGGTTAAACATTGGACATTTACCATCCTCCTGCAAATAAAACCTTTTCTTGTAGCTCTCCCAGTGCAATTCCTGGCCTCAGTATGTGCCACCTTCTTCAGCAGGAAAAGAGATCACCCTGATTAGGGGAATCAAGGTGGGGGGGAATAGTCTGAAAAGAATCAAGTCAAACTGCTTTAGGTGATGGATGAAGGATTTGGAGATTGTTGCCTTCTAACCTTTTATTTAGGAGAAAATTTCCCCTCTTAGATATTAAGAACTGAACTTTTGAGTTGTTGGGAAGCACCAGGATTCAGAGAGGGTCTAACATGACCACGCGCCAGAGCTTCATCCAGTAATAAAAACAAGTGACTGTGGCATCAGTGTAGTTTTGGAGGATGCACAGCATCTGTCTCAAGGCTGTGAAGAAGAGAACAATGCAGATACCGAGCCTTGGCATCTGCTATGTTTGAAAGGTGGAGCTCTGCAGTGCAGCTGAGGAAGGGACAGGCAGTTCTGAGATCTTCAGTTGTTTATCCTTAGCTGCAAGCCGCTGTTTCCACCTGGAGGAGCACAGCTGTGCAAAGGACAGGATGTTCCTTAGTCCCAGGTGAACATCTCCTTAGTGACTCTGTTGGAAAGAAGCCTGAAGTGCTGTTCAGGTCTTGTGCTGAAGGCTCTGATCTGCCTGTAATTCTGGGAGAATAAATATTCCTGCCAGCCCTGTGATTCCCCAGAACAGCTGGATTTGCTGTAATTTGGGATGTGTTCTGGATAGTCACAACAAAACTCCCTGCTGAGCAGGGAGCCCATGTTCTGGCTCTGCTGTTACTGCTTTCAAAGTGTTATAACAAGGGCCTTGTTAATTTTCAGGAAATAATTATCCCAGGAGAGCTTTATAACCAACCCGAGTATGGTTAAAGGGGGTTCACTTAGAGCTTTAGCTGTGTGAACAAAAAAAGGCAGAACGCAGAGTTAATTACAGAACCAATCAAGGTATGATTTGGGTCGGAAGGGACCTTAAAGCCCATCCAGTTCCACCCACCTGCCATGGGCAGGGACACCTCCCACTGGATCAGGGGGCTCAAGACCCCATCCAACCTGGCCTTGAACACCTCCAGGGATGGGGCAGCCACCACTGCTCTGGGCAGCCTGGGCCAGGGCCTCCCCACCCTCACTGTGAAGAGTTTCTTCCTAATGTCTAATATAAATCTTCCCCCTTCCAGTTTGTTGTTAGGTAAAACTCCATTCCTGTCTGGCTTGTATGTAATTAGCAGCTCTCATGCAGTGATCATTGCAGAGGCCTGGCCAGCGCCAGCCACCTCTGACCACTGCCCAACGGCTTCCATTCCTGTTTTTCAGTGATGAACCGGTGGCAGATATTGAAGGACACAGCATGAGAGTGGCACGTGTGATGTGGCACCCATCTGGAAGGTTCCTGGGCACTACCTGGTACGGAGATTCAGTTGTTTGCTGTACAACATCACCACATTTGCACTACAACATCACGAGCTGTACACAGAGGAGCCCCACGTGGGCGAGGGGTGGCCGTTCTTGGCAATGGCTGGACCACTGTGGTGTAATTAACAGCAAGCCATTGGGATTCCTTTCTGTGCCCCTATATGAGAGCCTGTTGCTCTCCAGTCGGAAGTAAAATGCCCACAGAGTTAGTGAAATATTTTGTTATTCTCCTTGGAGGTAGATTTAGTTGGACAAATGCTTTGTTTCTACAGCTATGATCACTCGTGGCGCTTGTGGGACTTGGAAGCTCAGGAAGAGATTCTCCATCAGGAAGGGCACAGCAAAGGTGTCTATGACATTGCCTTTCACACGGATGGCTCCCTGGCTGGGACGGGGTGAGTTGGCTTTGTGTTGGAACTGGGCATGAAATATAACCAAGGTTTTATTGCTGCCTGATGCCTTCTGCTGGTGAGGCCGGGCAGTGGCTGCCCTCTCCCATCTGTGATCCTCGGGTTCTCTCTTCCTAGGGGACTGGATGCTTTTGGCCGGGTGTGGGACTTGCGCACGGGACGTTGCATCATGTTCCTGGAAGGCCACCTGAAGGAGATCTACGGGCTTAACTTCTCCCCAAATGGGTAAGAAAGGAGTTTGTGTGGTTTAGAAGGGAGCTCCAAGTACAAACCCCAGCTTCAATAACGAGTTCTTCCTCCACCCCTTGGCAGATACCACGTCGCAACTGGCAGTGGTGACAATACCTGCAAAGTGTGGGACCTCCGCCAGAGGAAATGCATCTACACCATTCCTGCCCACCAGAACCTGGTGACTGGTGTGAAATTTGAACGTGAGTGCTCCTGTCTGATGTTCCTCCCATATGAGGACAGACTGAGAGAGTTGGGCTTGGAGCAGAGAAGGCTCCAGAGAGACCTTAGAGCAGCCTCCCAGTACTGAAAGGAGCTCCAGGAAAGCTGGGGAGGGGCTCTGGATCAGAGAGTGCAGGGATAGGATGAGGGGGAATGGTTTTCAGCTGAAAGAGGGGAGATTGAGATGAGATCTTAGGAAGAAATGTTTTGCTGTGAGGGTGGGGAGGCCCTGGCCCAGGTTTCCCAGAGCAGTGGTGGCTGCCCCATCCCTGGAGGTGTTCCAGGCCAGGTTGGATGGGGCTTTGAGCCCCCTGATCCAGTGGGAGGTGTCCCTGCCCATGGCAGGGGGGGTGGGACTGGATGGGCTTTGAGATCCCTTCCAACCCCAACCATTCTGTGTTTCTATGATTCCTTAACCCCTGCCTCTCCTCAGCTGAGGTGGCAAGAGACAGGGCAACTCAAACTCATCTGTCAGGAAGGCCCATGCTGGTCAGCAGAGAAGATTTGTCCTGCTTTCATTTGCAAATCTCTCTTCTCCCTTTTTCTCATCCCCTGCTGCAGCCAATCACGGTAACTTCCTGCTGACGGGCGCGTACGACAACACCGCAAAGATCTGGACTCACCCTGGCTGGTCCCCTCTGAAGACGTTGGCTGGCCACGAGGGAAAGGTGATGGGACTGGACATCTCCCTCGATGGCCAGCTGATAGCAACCTGCTCCTACGACAGAACCTTCAAGCTGTGGACAGCAGAGTAGCTCAGAGGTGCTGCTGATGAACTGGGACGGAGATGTCAGTGACGGGAAAAGGAAGGCATCGCCTATAGCGATGTGCGTTACGGCAGCTGCAGTCGTGGGCTGCTCTGGGGTTGAGGTGGTTTTGAAGCCAGGGCTTGGTTGGAGTCAAATCTTAGGTTATGTTTTTTCATTTTTTAGGACTTTTCACACTGCTGGAATGTGGAGATGATCGCTCTGCTTCCACCCTCCCTTCCATGTTAGGTTTGCAAGTTTCCTCCAGTCTGTTTTAAATGCATAGGGAACCTCTCGCCCCCTCAGGTACGCTGTGGGGTTCCCCTTCGGTCAGTACCCTTCTTACCTTCCCTTTTGCAGGAGTCTGTGGGTTCAAACGTGATTTGTACTCAAAGCAAGGAGAAATCATGGTCAGAGTTACAGGGAGATCACACCCTGCCTCTGCAGGACAGTGTCTGAACGTGGAGGTCTCTGCTCTCTTTGGATTCACCCACAGAAGGTGGGTCAAGGCCAAGGGAATTTTTCTTTTCCCTGTACCATCTCTTGAGTCCCAAGTGGCCTCTGCACTGGCTATTCCAAACCCACATAGGCATCTCCTGTTTAAGCTTTTGCTGTGTCTCACCTGGGATGACAGGAACATATCTGTTTCATGTAGGATTGTCCTGTTCAAACTGATGCTGTGAGGAGCTTCCTCGCTTGTTGTTTATTCTTTAAACTGAGGTTTTGCAAGTGGTGTGTTCTGGGAAATCAAAACGTGTTCTGGATGTGTGCCCTGGCCTCTGGGTCTGACTAAGGAATGGAGGAATTACAGGGACTCCACAATGTGGTTGGATTTCTGTCTGTGGTTGTACAAAGCCTTCAGGGGGAGAAAAGCAGATGGATTCATCTCCCAGCAGTCAGCTGGAGCTGTGTTCCTTGGGAGAGAGCACAGGTCTGTTCCCAACCCTTGCAGAACAGTTGGAGATGGTGTTTTAAGGAAATAAACCCACCCACAGGTTGCTTTTCTTCTGGCAGAGCTGTGTGGGCTGTCTCCTCCTTTCCAAGCTCTCCGGTGGCATTTGCTGTGTGCTGGCTCTTACTCCCAGGGAAAATACCATGGGATGAGAGGCCAGGAGTGAACACGGGAAACCTTTCCTGGCAGCCACCCTGCACAGGAGCTTGGGTTCCCGAGGGTCTCAGGAAGGGGGGCTCCCAGCCCTGCAACCAGGACCTCGTGGTGTTCCTCAGCAGGTTGCCATTCACCAGACAGTCGGAGCCCAGCAGTCGCCCAGCGTGCTCCCGCGTTTCCAGCTGGCTTAGGGACACCAAGGAATGTTCTGTGTTCACACTCACATCGTTCTTGGGGTGTAAAACCCAGGGCAGGGTTGTTTAGCTCCACTCAACTGGAGCAAAGGGAAGGAGGCTGAGTGTTCCAGGACCCTCACCCCAGCACCCTCAGCACTGCCCCTTGGCTTCACAGCTCTTCTCCTCCTCCCACAGCCTGCAAGGAGCTGCTGTAAATACAACACACGAGGCTCGCTCGGGAGTGAGATTTTGACCTGGCTACATCCCCGATTTGGCATTTTTTTAGCCACCTCCAGTGTCTTCCTGCCACCTGCAAACTGAAGCCGACTGATGCGGTCGCACATCGCTGCAGTCCCATGCCCAGGCAGGGCAGGCTCTGCACAGGTAACTACAGTCAAAACACCGCCACCTGCCCCAGTGCCAGCTCTGCTCCCTCGCTCACCCGGAGCACGTGGATTCCCGAGTTAACACTGGCACAGAGCAGTGTGGTGGTGTCGCAGACGGCCAGCGAGGCCAGCGGTCCCGATCCCTCGAGGCACGAGGAGGCCAGGCAGGCTGGGGAGGGAAGAGAGGGGGTTTGAGATGAGACCTGATCACCCCGGCCTCTGGCTCTGCCTGTGTCCGCCTGCTCTCCTGAGGAGGCTGAGCTGACCCCTCGCTGTCCCAGCTCCCTGTGTCCAAAGGATGTGCCCTGTGGAAGAGGGACCCACCACCCCCAAAAGCCCAGCAGGGTGTCTGTGCATTGTCCAGCTAACGGATCCAGGCTGAGGTCAGGTTCTGCTCCTTCCCTGGAGAAGGTAGAAGGACAGGCAGACCCCACTGGGCACAGCTGTAGGGCTGGAGGGAGGCATTCCCAAAATGCTTTTTTCTCCCAAATCATAGAATCATTAAGGTTGGAGAAGACCTCTAACCTCATCCAGTCCAACTGTCAGCCCAGCTCCCCTTGTGCCTACTAAACCATGTCCCAGAGTGCCACAGCCACGTGGTTTTGATCATCTCCAGGGATGGAGAGTCCACCACCTCCCTCGGCAGCCTCTGCCAGGGCTTCACCACTTTTCTGGTAAAGAACTTGTTCCCAATATCCAATCTAAGCTTTCCCTGACACAACTTGAGGCCATTTCCTCGTCTTGTTACTTGGGAGCAGAGCCCAGCACTCACCTCACCACAACCTCCTTTCTGGGAGCTGCAGAGAGCGATGAGGTCTCCCCTCAGCCTTCTCTTCTCCAGACTAAACAGCCCCAGGGCCCTCAGCCCCTCCCAGAACCCCTGTTCTCCAGCCCCTTCCCCAGCTCCATTCCCTTCTCTGGATGTGCTCCAGCCCCTCAAGGTCTTTCTTGTAGTGAGGGGCCCAAAACTGAACCCATGATTTGAGGTGCGGCCTCACCAGTCCAGGGGGACGATCCCTTCCCTGCTCCTGCTGCCACCCCATGGCTGATCCCAGCCAGGGTGCTGGTGGCCTTCTTGGCCACTTGGGCCACTGCTGGCTCGTGTTCAGCTGCTGTCAACCAACACCCCAGGTCGTTTTCCACTGGGCAGCTTTCCAGTTGCTCTTCCCCAGGCCTGGAGTGTTGCACGGGGTTGGTGTGACCCAAGTGCAGGACCTGGCCCTTGCCAAACCTCACATGATTTACTTGTGCCCATGGATCCAGCCTGTCCGAATTCTTATGGTCCAGAAAATTTTCTCCAAAGGGCTGTACTGTGCTCAACAAATCATCGTGATGAGCTCCCAAAGGGGAAAGAGAAATGAGATTTACAATACCCAGCACCACAGATCCCTCCTGTTTGTGTCTGTTACTGCAATTACCCTGTGCAGGGACACAAGCCTCACGCTGAGCTGCTCAGAGCCACGTTTGACACAGACACACAGGCACCTTGTGGTGACTTACACCCTTCCACGAGCACCTGAATTAAGGCTGACGGCTGCGGAGGACGCCCAGCTGTGAGGGCAATAGGATCAAACCAAAGCTGCTGCCAACCCTGCGGCCGTCCCGGCCTGCACCGGGGTGAAAGGAGAGGGGAGGGAGACAGAAGGTGAGAGCTTTGCTGTGGGAGGTCACCAGGTGGCTATGTTCACTCTACATTAAATAAGTGCGTTTAGAGAGGTGCTCAGCCACGGGGAGTGCGTAATGCTGATGACTTCTACTGCATTCCATGCCCTGTGGACCTGAACGGCTTCCCAAGAGGTCTCTCCACACAAGGTGTTGTTAACAAGCCTGCTGCCATGGCAGGGCTTGGCAGGTAAACATTGACAGAGCCCTCAGCAGTCCTCCAGCAAGCAGGGTTAACCCTGAAACAGCCACCATCCCCCTTCAAGAGGGTGATTGGAGTGAGGGCAGCTGCTGACCAGCCCTGTCCTCCAGCACAATGACTGTTCTCTACAACTTCCCACTCACATCTGCAGAAAGCCCTGGAGTTCCCCTGTTCTTTATTTTTATCCTAGGAAGCTGAACTCTGATATATCTTTAAAAAAAACCCATCTCATTGTGGATTCCTCTTAGGTTAGGAAGGACATCTGTCATCTCCATCATTATGCACCCCAAAAACCACCTTCTCCAGAGGGCAAGCAAAGCCCCGAGGTTTGCTCTGGGGTGCATCTGCCCCCTGGATTAGAGTAAAACCCAGAGATTAGCATAAAACCCAGGTTGCCCAGAGCAGTGGTGGCTGCCCCATCCCTGGAGGTGTTCAAGGTCAGGCTGGATGGGGCTTTGAGCCCCCTGATCCAGTGGGAGGTGTCCCTGCCCATGGCAGGGGGGTGGAGCCGGATGGGCTTTGAGATCCCTTCCAACCCAAACCATTCCATAATTCTATGATTTCAGGCTTCACTGTGCCCATCACCACCAGGAGACAGAAAGGAAGGAAGCAGTTTTGTTATCCCAGGGTAAAGCAGACTCGGTGGGCAGGACCCTCCCCTACCTCCAGTGCCTTGGTCCCAGACCTTCACTGTGCTGTCGTACGAGGATGTGGCGATGCTGGGAGCGTGAGCTGGGCTCCAGGGAAGGAAGACACACGAGGTTGTGGTCTGGAAGTGCCCTTTGTACTCACGCACTCGGTTCCGTGTCTGCCGTAGGTCCCACAGCTGCAAGGCAACAGGCAGCGTTCAGAGACTCCGTCACTCACGAGCACAGAGCTGTTTTCCAAAAGCAGGAAGGTGGTTTGGGCTAAAGAGCTGCTTGCCAATCCTCACAGTGCAATGTCTACCACCTCTGCCCCCTGCTTGGGCTCACAGTCCTGGAGAACTTCAGACCCCAAAGGATTTTCACCATCGGTGACTGTTCGAGTGTGTGCCCACCCGTGACAGCTGCTGGGCTAAGCCTGAGTGGGCAGATAACCCCATCTCCAGCCCGCTCCTGTCCCCAGCTCTACTCTCCCAGGGATGGGGAGGTCTCATCCTCTTGCTGCTCACACACAGGGCTTGGAAGCACCGTGAGCAAAGGGGCCCTTACAGGCTTTCTGCAAGGACCTCGTGCTCCTCGATGCTGCTATTGAAACACAGTTGGAGTGGTTAATAAGGAAGAACATCCGCTCAGGTGGTCTCTGAGCAGAAGATGCACCAAAGGGACAGGCAGGAAGGCAGTCGGCTCTGGACACAGCTGGTGACACCAGCACAAGGCCAACACCCTGAGAGCTTGCACTCCACTGCAAGCAGGTCCTTGGGGTGCTGATCTGCTGCACATCGAGGCCATGTGAGAGGACCCAGCAAACGCAGGACTCGCTGCCCAGCAAACTCACGGTCGCCTCGCCGCCCTCGCCCGCCGAGCCACTGCTGCTGCTGAGGCAGAACCGCCCGTCGGGGCTCACGTCACAGCACGTCTGAATGTGCTGCTTGGCTGGGAACGTGTGAGCCACCTGCAGCTCCCGGGTGTCCCAGACCCTGGAACAACACGAGCAGGGAATGGGGACTCTGGTGCATCACTGCCAGGATGGGCTTCCCTGTGCTCTCCCGCACGCCCTCGCTGTGCCCTCACACTCTGCCCTTGCTGCCATCCTGCAGGGATAGGATGAGGAGGAAAGGTTTTCAGCTGAAAGAGGGGAGATTGAGAGGAGATCTTAGGGAGAACTGTTTTCCTGTGAGGGTGGGGAGGCCCTGGCCCAGGTTGCCCAGAGCAGTGGTGGCTGCCCCATCCCTGGAGGTGTTCAAGGCCAGGTTGGATGGGGCTTTGAGCCCCCTGATCCAGTGGGAGGGGGTGGAACTGGATGGGCTTTGAGGTCCCTTCCAACCCAAACCATTCCATGATTCTATGATTACTTCCAGCAAGCTGAGATCCCAAAGCTCTCACTGCCTCCTTGCACTTGTCTGCCCTGGATCACTCTTTTAGCCAGAGCAGCTTTCTTCTTTATAAACTCTCGTGTTTTCCTGCAGTTGATGCCCAGTGCTGCTCAGTATCCCCATACGTCCTCCCCTGGTAGGAGTCCCTGTGCCAAGACCCAAGGGAGCTGGAAGGCAGCTCTGTCCACCCCAGCAGGGTACAGCAGACCAGGCAGTTGTGACAACCAAACAAACAGCCCCTTGTGCCCTGGCATCTTCCCTAATGCCCACGTGCCCCAGGCTGTAACTCCCTTCTGTCTGGTCACACATAAAATTTACCTGATGGTTTTATCCTCCGAGGCCTGGATGACGTAGGGCTCCCCAGGAACCCAGCACAGATGTGTGACCTGCAGAGAGGAAAGGATGAACAGGAGCCCAACTCTGCAGCCCAGAGGTACACAGCCACCGAGCTCCCATCCGCTCCCTCCTCGTGCTGGGTGGTGAACAGGAAATACTGGAACCCTCCCTAGTTCAATCCCCTCATGGATACTGGGGGTTGTTTGCAGGCAGGGAGGTGCCAACAGCTCAACTGGACAAAGAGCCATGGGAACAGGGGCACCACAGCTCCTGGTACTGCTGGGCTGGTACAGAAGGGAGTGCAGCCCCAATGCTTCCAAACCGCTCCGAGTGAGAGCATTCATAAACTGCTGTGTGTCTTTACCTCTGTGCTCCTGGATTTGTTACCTGGAGAATGGAGCAACCACTCTTTTGGCAAGCTCTGGTCTCCCTGGTTGCCTCAAGGGCCTCTCATAGTGCCAAGTTCAGGGCAAATTCATTTCATGTGTGAAATAACCGAGCAGGCAGTGAGGTGCTGTGATGGGAACCAGCAGCTCCTACCAGATTCCTGGAGATGGCGACTCTGCCCAGACACTCTCCGGTCTCTATGTCCCACTTGCACACAGTGTTGTCTCGCGACCCCGTGCACAGCTGGGAGGCATCTGGAACCACACATTAACACCAAAAACGGGCAGGAAAAGTTGCCAAGAAATCCCTGGGGAAATCCGAGTGCGTTGCTCCTCACCTGGGCTCACAGCCAGTCCAGTAACAACCAGGTCATGTCCTGGGAAGGTCTGGCTTGGCCCTGAAGTCCCGTGGAGCTCCCACATCATCACCGTCTTGTCCCGGGATGCGCTGAAGACTCTGTCTGAGTTGAGGGTGCAGGCGACCTGTCAAGGAAAGGTGGGAGAAGGTGGATATCCTCCCCTCCCAGCCGGGCGTGGGAAAGCACAACGCTCCTGCTGCCGTGTCAAAGCCCAGGACGTGCAGAAACAGGACTGGGGAGAGCCTGACCTTCACACTCTGGTGTGGCCACGCCAAAGCACACGTGAAGGATTGCCCAGCAAGCTGTGACTGTGCCCCTGCTCTGTGGAATCCCAGCCACAGGCAAACCCCACGGCCAGAGGAAACCACTCAGCGCCAGCGCGATCGCTGCAGCCCCTGGGGAACGTTGGGCAGCGAGGTGAGTGACCTGCCAGCAGGACCCCCTCCTCACAGAACCAGGCAGCGGGGTGGTGGAGGGGTGTTCTGGGATCTTGTTCTAGAAAGCATTAAAATTATGGGAAAAACTTCCTTAAAAATCCCAAGGAGCCCAGTGTGTGGTTGCTCTGAGCACCGGGATGAAGGAAGCCTGATTGCTCCAGTGCCCACAGCACAGGGGACCTGTTGGGGCTGTCCTGAACCAGAGGGGCACTGGCCACACCATGCACACATCTGTACACCCTGTGTATTTGGCTGTGTAACCACGATGCCAGGAGGAAAATGAAAGCCCTGCTGTCCCCAGGCATAGCTGGGAAGAATAACATAGGATAATGTAGGATAAAAAGAAGTCTAATGGAATGAGACCTGAAGAAAAGTGAACGGCACCTCTGAATCAAAACCTCGCCCTACCAATCCATCCCAAGCGTTTGCTTCATAGCCTCATGGAAGGGAAGGTAAGCATCTGTCCAAGCCTCCTGGAGCCCTGTTTGGTCTGGATGCATCCACTCCACGCTGCTCACTTGGACAGTGAAATATCAGCTGGGACCTTGGGAAAACCTAGCGCATTCTGACACCCCGGTGTCTCTTTCTGGTGGAGCGAAGTGACCCCTCTGTAGGTGAGAAACTGCTGCTCCACCATTCCGGTTCCCCAGTTTCTGACAGGCAATGGCACGGGAGACCCCCCTGCACTCGCTCCGTGGTCGCTCACCTTGGTGACCTCGCGCTCATGGCCGCTGAAGCGGCGCAGCAGGGCCCCGGATCTCCAGCTGCAAACAGCCACGCTCTGCGGAGGAGCAGGGAGAGGCGGTCAGCGAGAGCAGCGCACGGCCAGGCTCAAAGAGGAAGCAGAGCCTTCTGCTTTTGAGCTCCTACAGCAAACACAACTGTCTTTAAAGCCTGACCACTGCCAGGTACCAGGGAGAAGGGCCGGTCCAGCGAGTCCAAGCCTGGGTGAAAGCGTTTGATGTGATCTGAGCTCGGGAGAGGTTATAAAAATTGATTTAATGCACTTCAGCACGTGCCCTCTCTCTGAGCTCATTATTTCTTTCTAAATTCATGAACTGGCAAAGTTGTTATCAGGTTGGATGCGGCCTGGAGCAGCCTGGTGTCCCTGCCCAAGGCAGGGGGTGGAACTGGATGGGCTTTAAGGTCCCTTCCAACCCAAACCACCCCATGATTCCATGATCCACGGTAACGTTTACAGTTCACATTTAAATCACATCACCTTATTTTCTCTTTGTCAATACTTTTTCCCGGCTATGAGTACTTCGTGCCCCGTGGTGGGTGTTACCTCACCTTATCCCTTCCTCCAGACACACACAGGTCAGGTTGGAGAGCCGCCACAGCAGTGACAGCGTCGGCGTGCACGGGGCTGTGCTGCCGAACGGCTCCAACTGGTCCTGCCTCTTCCATGAAGCCATCGGCCCTGCAGCAGAGAGACAGTGGTGGGAGCTGCAGGGTGTTTCAAGGCAAAGTCAGGGTGACATTCCCAAGTGAGCCCAAGGGTCGGGAGGTGGCACCACTGGCTGGGCTGGAGAGCGACCACATAGAATCATTAAAGGTTGGAGAAGACTTCTAAGCTCCTCCCATCCAACTGTCAGGCAAACCCCACCATGCCAACTAAACCATGTCCCAAAGTGCCACAGCCACATGTTTTTTTGAATCCCTCCAGGGATGGAGACTCCACCACCGCCCTGGGCAGCCTCTGCCAGGGCTTCGCCACTCTCTTAGTAAAGAAATTCTTCCTAATATACAATCTAAACCTCCTGTGTGGCAACTTGGGGCCTTTCATGCCGTTACTTGGGAGAAAAGCCCAGCATCCACCTCACCACAACCTCCTTCCAGGGAGCTGCAGAGAGCAATGAGGTCTCCCCTCAGCCTCCTCTTCTCCAGGCTAAACAGCCTGAAGTCCCTCAGCCATTCCCAGAACCCCTGTTCTCCAGCCCCTTCCCCAGCTCCGTTCCCCTTCTCTGGATGCGCTCCAGCCCTTCAAGGTCTTTCTTGTAATGAGGGGCCCAAAACTGAACCCAGGATTCAAGTATTCTCCTGCCTTTAGAAAACTGAGAGAAGCTGTGCATGGACAAACGGGTCTCCTGGACTAGGTGGGATGGAGCAGACTTGCTCCACCTCTACAGCCACTAAATACTTTCATCTTTACTCAGCCCATGCTGGCGCAAAGAAGAGAGGGAAGCTGCATTTCCACCTTAGCAGCCTCCAGCTCCACTCATGCCTTCCAGGCTCTGCTGCTCTCCTGTGCTCTGACACCAGCCTGGCCAAGGACATTGAGTCCTGCTGCCACCCTCTCAGCTGATCTCCAGGCAGAGATCGTCTGCCTTCCTGCCTGATGCTGAGCTATTTCATCTTGCTGATGAAAGCAGATGAAGAGACAGCGAAGTAGTTTGGATATTTGGGCCCAACGGCCACCCCTGGAGCCATCAGCCTTCAGAGCCTTCACAGCCATCACAGGGCACAACCACCAGTCCCATTTACACACCTGCTACAGTTTGATTTCAGTCCCCAAAGCAGCTCAGCAGACTTTAGAAGCGAGGGTTGAAAAGGAAAATCTGATTCATACATTCAATAAACCAAAACCACATGCTTGCTGTGTTCTCTTTTCATTTGCTATTCTCTCTTCACTCTCATATCTGGTTTATTAACTTAAAACTTGATCTCCTGGGGCTGTTTTACCTGTATTTGGAAGTGTGGAAGCCGATTTTACTCTGCAGTTTCCCCATAGCCAACAAGCACGGTCTCTCTACAGCCAGCAGCACTGGGCATCACATCAGCATCTTGGACACCCACTGCAGGGACATGGGCTGTGGGTGAAGAGACACAGCATTACTGGGAATCCAGAGAGGTGTCTGCTTGTCATGTACAGGGGACAGGGTGCTAATAACACATAATGTACACCTTAACTTCCTTTACAATAAGGGGAAACCCCTCAGAGGAAGGGACATCTGGAGCTCCCTCGTCAAACTGTTTGCTTAGAACAGAGCCAGTGTCAGAGGTGAGGTTACAGAGACCCTACATGGAATCACAGAGGTTGGAAAAGACCTCTAAGCTCAGCCAACCGTCAGCCCAGTCCCACCTTGCCTACTAATCCATGTCCCAGAGTGCCACAGCCACACGTTGTTTGAACCCCTACAGAGATGGAGACTCCACCACCGCCCTGGGCAGCCTCTGCCAGGGATTCACCTCTCTTTCAATAGAGAAATTTTTCCTAATATCCAATCTAAACCTCCCCTGGTGCAGCTTGAGGCCATTGCCTCTCATCCTATCACTTGGGAGCAGAGCCCAGCACTCACCTCACCACAACCTCCTTTCCAGGAGCTGCAGAGAGTGATGAGGTCTCCCTTCAGCCTCCTCTTCTCCACACTAAACAGCCCCAGGTCTCTCAGCTGCTCCTTGTAAGACTTGTGGCCCAGACTCCAGAGATTTCACAGCTGAGCTTTAAAAAAATCCAAGCTTGGTGAGGCCGTGATACAGGTGGACCTGTTGCCTGGAATTGTTCTAGCACCTTGCTCCTTCTCTTACTCCAGCATCTGCTCCTGTCTTCCGAATTTCCCAGGGATTCCAGGTGGATGCGAACACCTCCAGGCTGGTGTTCCTACAGCCAGCTGCTGGGACCACAGCTTTAAACCAAGGCAACTGCAGGCACAGGCAGCCTGAACTTCATATAAAGCTTGCAATGGTCTTTCCACAGGCTGAGGAACTCTCTGGGAACAGCAGCTTCGATGTCCAAACTTCAACCCCAGGTCCAGGATAGATGGAATTGTCTTGTTAACCTTCAGCAATACAATTCCTGCTGCCCAGGCTGAACCCAGCCTGCCCCGTTCCAGGTGTCCCTCAGAGTCCCTGCAGGAGCATCGGTCCAGCTGGAGGAGCCTGCGGTGGAGCAGGGCATGGACTGTGGCAGCATCTCTCCCTCTGATCCTCACAGGTCGCAGACCAAGCAGAAACCCGTTTCAATGGCAGTGAATGCCACGTCCAGTAATTGGCTTCTCCTTAGCTCTGACACACTAATTGGATTTACCCCGTCCTCAGTGCTCATCAGCGTCCCCGCTTCTGGGTCAGTGGTGTTCTGCTAATAACAATCAGAACCCCCCACCTGCTCACTCCAGCAAATACAAAACCTGCTTCAGCTCTGCCCACACAAACCCAAACCCCAAGTCCTGGAAACACTAAGCAAGAGGGGCTGGGTTTCCACACAACATTCCCTTTCTAATTTTACCCTGACAGCCTTTGTGATTAGCAATTAGTAACACCCAATTAATCTCCTGTTGTTCTGTCTGCGCCTTCAAAAGCTGTGAAGAACAATAAATCTCATAGCTATAATTCAGCAATTTACTCCTTTCAATCGGACCAAGCGTCCAAATTGTTTCAGTGCAAACAAACACGATTTCTCTTTGACACCAGGAGGACTCTGGAAGCTGTTCCCCCTGCGAAACAAGATTCTAGGAAAAAGCTAAGATGTCAATTCTGATTTTTTCAATAGCAATGATTCCTCTGTTGAGGAACTCTTGATTCACCAGAACAGCAGTTCCGTGGGCAGGGTGTCCAGCTGAGGTTTTATGCTTCCTACACATGGTTATCCTGAGCCTGGTCCATCCCAAAGCTCTCTCAGAACACTGAGATCCTACAGCAACACCTCAAGCACACTCAATATCACATGGGATGACCCTCTATCCCCTCTTCCCCCCAGGTACATTGCTGAGCAGGAATCAAACCTGGTTTTAGTAAATGTTTTTTGATAAATAACCCGTGGTGCTGGCTCAGCCTGTGCAGGTGCTGCAGTGAAATCAGAAGGTGGCACCCACAGCAGCGGGCACAGGGATCGGAGCAGAGCCCTCTCCCCATGGTCAGAGAGTGTCAATCATCCCTGAGGAGAGCGGTGGTCAACCATCTCTGGGGAGGACACGGGGACAGCCCTCAGTCCCTATGGCTGGGGTGACCCCACAGCAATGATGGGGGTCCCTGTAGCCCTATTCACACACATCATGTTGGGAATGTCCTGTGTAGGGATAGGAGTTGGACTCGATGATCCTTTTGGGTTCCATCCAACTCGTGTAATTCTGATTCAATGATGAAGGTCCCTACAGCCAGGGTAACCCCACAGCAGCGATGTGGGTTCCTGTACCTGTGGTGACCCCATGGGTGGTAAATGGGGTCATCCTGAATCCCTGCAGATGGGGGGGGACCCTAGAAGCACGGTGTGAGCTGCCTGGTGGGTGCAATACGTGTGCAGTCCAGACTCCGGTAACCAGACCAGCCCCTGGGAAGGATAAGGGGACAATGTGGGTCCCTATAGCTGGGGCAGATCCTCGGTGAGGCTGTGGGGCAGCCAACCCCTGCCCCTGCCCATCCCCATCCATGGGGGTCCGTGCGGTGCCGCCCCCACCCCGCACTCACCGGGTCCCGCTGTCCCGGTACTCGCGGAGCGGGGTCGGTGCCGGTGCGGGGTAGTACCGGCGCGGCGCTTTGCCCGGGCGGTGCCGGTGCCGCCCCCCACGGCAGGTGCCGGGGAGGTGCGGGCTGTACCGGGGCGGTGCCGCGGCGGAGCGGGGGCGGTACCGGGCGGTATCGGGGCTGTGCTTTGTCCAGGCGGTGCCGGTGCGGGCGGTGCCGGCGCCGTCCCGCCGCAGTTGTCGGGGCAGTACCGCGGGTGCGGGTTGGGGGCGGTACCGGTGCGGGGCGGTGCCCAGGCGGTGCCCAGGCGGTGCCGGTGGCGTCCCGCGGCAGGTGTCGGGGCAGTACCGCGCCGTACCGGGGCGGTGCCGGTGCGGGGTAGGGGCGGTACTGGGGCGGTGCGGTGCCCGGGCGGTGCCGGTGCGGGGCGGTGCCGGTACCGGGGCTGTACGGGGCGGTGCCGGTGCCGCCCCCGCGCAGGTGCTGGGACACAGCATGGCCCAGCGGGGCGGGGGGTCAGGGGGGCTGCCCGAGCGGGCGGCGGCGCTGCGGGTGAGCGGGGAGCAGGAGCGGGACCGGGGGGACGGCGGGGCGGTGAGGGCTTAGAGGGATGTGGGGTGCCCCGTGGGAGGGGGCTGTGTGCGGGGGATACTGGTGGGGTATGGAGGGGCTCTGGTGGGATGTGGGGCTGGGAAGGGGACCCTGGTGTGGGATCGTGTGAGGGGTCCCACGTGGGGAAGGGTCTGTGTGTGTGGCTCCTGGTGTGGTGAGGGGTGTGGGGCCATGTGAGGGGTCCCACGTGGGGAAGGGGCTCTCTCTGGATCTCTTGGTGGGGTGTGGGGGGTCCCTGGTGGAGTGTGGGGCTGTGTGAGGGTTCCCCCATGGGAAGGGAACTCTCTTTGGGGTTTCTGGAGGGGTGTGGGTGTCGCTGGTGGCCCTTGGGGATGTGTAAGTGGTCCCTCGTAGGGAGAGGGCTGTCTGTGAGACTTCTGGTGGGGTGTGGGGCTATTGAAGGGCCCTGATGGGGTGTGAGGTGTCCCCCATGGGCAGGGGCTCTGTGGGGCAGCTGGCAGGGTGTCTGAATCCCTGTTGGAACGTGGGGCTGTGTGAGGGGCCCCTCGTGGGGAGGGGGGTGTCTGTGTGGCTTCTAGTGGGCTATGGGGGGGCTCTATTGGAGTGTGGAGCTGGGAAGGGGGCACTGGCAGGGTGTGGGGCCATGTGAGGGGTCCCCTGTGAGGAGGGGGCTCTCTGTGGGGCTCCTGCTGGAATGTGGGGCTGTGAAGGACCATGATGGGGTGTGGGTGCAGTGTGAGGAGGGGCTCTCCATGGGGCGCTTGGGGGACTGGTGGGGGGAGCGATGGGGCATGGGGCTATGTGAGAGGTCCCCTGTGGGGAGGGGGCTCTCTGTGGGGTTTCTGGCAAGGTGTGCCAGTCCCTGATGGGGTGTGGGGCCCTATGAGGGGTCCCACATGGGGAAGGGGTTCTCCATGAGGCTCCTGGTGGGGCGTGGGGCTGTGTGATGGTTCTCCCATGGGGAGGGGCTCTCTGTGGTGCTGCTGGCAGCGTGTCTGGGCCCCTGGTGGGGTTTGGGTCTGTGGGGAGGGGGGCTTTCTGTGGGTTTCTTAGCAGGGATGTGGGGCTGTGTGATGGGTCCCCCGTGGGAGGGGGCTCTCTCTGGGGTACTGTGTGTGAACCCCAGGAGTCTGAGGGTCGTGAGGGCTCTCTGGGTGGGCAGAGCAGGCCCTGCCGAGCCCTGCACGCTGCCCGCTGCCTCTGCCTTCCAGAACAGGATCGTGGACCGGTGCGAGCGGCTCCAGCTGCAGAGCGCGGCCATCGCCCGCCATGTGGACGAGGTGCTGCCCGCCAAGGACCAGGGCCTCCTGGTAAGTCCCTGCCCCTTCCCCCGGTGCAGCCTGGAGCTGTTCCTACACGTTTCCGTGCTCTCCATTCCTGGTGGAGATGCTGAGCTCCTGGTGGGCTCATCACCCACCTGCCTGCTTGTGTAAGGGGACTGCCAGGGCTTCATCTGCCTAAACCCCCCCTCCACAAAAGGTTCTTGATGTTAACATACAAGAACCAAACATCCCACTAGGACCAGTCTTAATGATTCTTGAAGTTTTGTCTTTGTCAGCGAGGATGAAGACAGTTCTTGTGGTGGTTCTGTTTCTCCCTAACAGCAAACCAGGAAGATCTGCTGAGGGATGGGACTCTGATGGCTCACAGGTTGTCGCTTAGGGTCAGGCCAGGAGGAAGCAGGCAGTTTGGGACTGGTTTATCTCTGCTTGCCTTGTGCTGATTACTGTGGCTTGGGCTCAATTGCCAGAATAATCTTCATTGCTGAGCCCTCAGAAAACCAGCCGAAGCGGTTGGTGCCCTTGCTGGGCTGGAAGCGAGGCTGATGTTTCTCCTCTCTGCTCGGCCTGGCAGAACGCAGCCAGCGCGGCGCGGGAGCTGGTGATCCAGAGGCTGATGTTCGTGGGGAACGCGTGTGAAAATGAAGAGCAGCGGTTGCTGGAGAAGGTGCACGCGGAGGAGGAGCGGGTGCACCAGAGCATCCTGACACAGAGGGTGCACTGGACGGAGGCTTTGGAGAAGCTGGCTGCCCTCCGGGCCTACCTGGTGGACACGATCACCAACCTGGATGACCAGGGCCTGCTGGTGAGTACTGCACCTTGTATTGAGGCACGGGTCAGTCAGATCAGGAGTCACCTGGACTTTTTATCGGGGGTGTTATGGGATTTAAGTACAGTGTACAGCAGCTTGTCATAGAGTGATAGTCATTGAGGTCAGAAAAGACCTCTGGGCTCATCCAGTCCAACCCCACCGTGCCCATGTTCTGAAGAGCCACCTCCACACATATTTTGAACCCCTCCAGGGATGGAGACTCCATCACTACCCTGGGCAGCCTCTGCCAGGGGTTCACCTCTCAGTAAGGAAATGTTCCAATCTGACCCTCCTCTGACACAACTTGAGGCCGTTTCCTCTCGCCCTGTCACTTGTTCTTTGGGAGCAGAGACCAGCACTCACCTCACCACAACCTCCTTTCAGCAGCTTGCTGCACTGACAGCAAGGAGGCAGAGTTGGACAGGACCTACATTTGCAGGTCTAGCTCAAGGAACTTCCTTCACCTGGTCCTTACAAGCCCCTCTGCTCTCTCTCTGGTTCCTAGTGCATCTGCTCTGCCCAACCCTGCTTTTGCTTACAGTGAGATTCAAAACTGCCCCAGCTCAGCTCTCTGAGCTCTTGGCTTGAAGCTGCCAGCTCTCAAGTGCCTCATTCCAAGAAACCAGTCAGCCAGCCCAGGAGTCACCTGAACTTCTTATTGTGGATATTGTGGGACTTAAGTACATGGACAGCCAGGACAGCTGTGGTGCTCTTACAGCACTCAGTTGGGCCACGAGTTTTCTAGTGTTCTGTCTAGTTTTAATCAAAATGTGATCCTTGGAAACACCTGCAGCTCTTCTCAACACCCTGTTGGCTTGTGTACCTCTGTCTGGGATATTTACTGTGCAGAGCAGTCCCTGCTTCCCTTTGCTCCACTCCTTTTCTGGGTATTAAATTGTCCTGGTTTACCCAGCAATTCCTCTCATTGTAGATGCAAGCAGGTGGGTGTTGCACCTCCTCTTCCTTGCTCCTAGCCTTGTTTAACTTTGTGAAGAGAAAGGTGGCAGCTCTGCTTGGACTAAAGAACTGATTCCCCGGGCAGAAGTAGATGGCTGTTCCTTTGGTGGGAAATGCAGCATCTGTCCTGTCCCAGCATCTTGGCTGGCCGAGCTGTAGAGAGCAGAGGTTGGAATGCAAGACCCACCAGCTGCCTGCAGCAGAAAACAGAGAGACCCTCAGTGTCTCCTTTTACCACATAGTGGAGAGGAAATAGGGATCATTCTCCACCTTGGGTCGGTGGTGTTGGTATTTGTGTCTGTCAGGAGCTGATCCACATCATGTCACAGGAGAGTGAAGAAGGCAGGCAGAGCACGCTGCAGCTCGAGTTTGAGCCCTGCTCAAATACTTTTCTACCACTTTGGTACCTGGGCTATGCCTTCAGAACCATTGCCAATGGGTACAGACCCAAGTGGGACTTATCCTGAGGTTACCTGACTCTTGGCTTTGGCTCTCTAACCTGTGCTGCAGCATCACCCTGATAGAAAGCTTTGGGGGTTGTTTGCTGCGTGTCCCAGTGGTGTGGGGAGGAGGGAGGAACCTCAGGGATGGGGTTTTCAGACTCTGGGCAAGGCAGGATGCAGCCATAGGAGCTCCTGGATGCAACCAGCCCAGTGTCTGCCGTAAGGTGTGGAATCAGAGCAGGTTCTTTGTGGGTCCAGAGAATTTGCACCTGCCTTAGCTCTTCCACGTGCTCTCCATGCACCAGATGATCCAGCTGCACTTGTCTTCTGCTCTCAGGTCACTTGCATGTGCAGCAGAGCACTGGCAGGCTCTGTCCAGATGCTCCCAAGCCCTTCTTGAGCCACTGTCACCCAGCTGCCCGGTCCCACAGGCACAGCAGTCACTATCCCTAGCTTGATGGAGAAATGTGTCGCCCACAGCCATTCTCACTCATTTTCTTAAGGAGTAGGAAGTGCTGCAGCTGATGAAAATGGGTGTTGGATGCTCCCCAAGGGCAGTGTTGGGGTGAGCAGTGGTTTCTCTGGGTCAGGAAGGAGAACAGTGTTCCCTGGGTCCCGGGTTTGCTGTGTCCCAGCTTGTGTTTGTGATGTTATCTGTGGGGATTTCAGCTGTGATGACTCTTTCTCTCCTTGTCCCCAGCGTGCAGAACAGGAGATCTTTGAGAGGTCAGTACCCAGCTGCTCCCAGGCCTTTCCCTGCCTCTGTTCCCAGCTTGCTTGCACCCTGCCATCGCTGGGGCAGCGGGACCCCCTCTCTGTCCTCCCCTGTGCTGCTTTTGTTGAGGGCAGAGGCAGAGCACGGAGATGCCAGCGTGGCCTCTTGTCTCTGCTTCGTGCGCTGCAACTCAAGGCGGAGCTGTCTGGCACCTCGAAATGCTCCATGTGCAATGGCCCCCCCTTGCTCATGGGAGACCTTCTCCAGCTCCTTAGCAAAATCCATGGGTTGCCTGGGATCTGGAGCAAGCCTGTCCCTGGCCTGTGGGCAGGAGGTAGGATTGTCCACCTGGAAAGCTGGCCTGCCTGGGGGGGCTGCTGGCACAGCATCGCCTGGAGCAGCAGCACCCCCGAGCTCCACACTTGTGCTGCTTCCTTCCCTGACAGACAGGTAGCACAGGTGTCAGCATTTCTGACAGCATTAACAGAGCTGAGCTGCCCTTCCTTGACAAGGCAATGTGGTTCTGCTTATTTCCAGGGCTGCTGCAGGGGTGCAGTAGCCAGCGCTGCTTGGACACTGCTGCCCAAAGGGCTTTCGGGAGTGTTTTTGCCTATAGAGAGTAGAAAATTGGCCAAAACACCTTACCAGCAGCCAGTGTCAGAGCCCTCACTTACAACCATGAGTTCCTGTGTCTGCTGGAGGCCACAGGAACCCAGCAAATCCTCAGTCTCCTTGCTGTGCTCTACAAAACCTGCAGTCCTGGCTTGCTGTCCTGTTGCTGCCCCCTTTGCTCCAACAGCAAAGCTTTGTCCTTAAAGAGGGAAATCCGATTCTCTCCCTGCAGCCTGTTCATTGTGCTCCTCTTGTAACGTGCTGGCTGCTCTGAGGTGTTTAATCCTTGTCTGCTGGGGAGGAGGCTCTTGACTCAGGTTGCTGGGATTGTGTTTTGAAACACTGAGTCCATTCAGAAGGGGCTGTAATCAAAGCCAGCCGAAAGTATCACTTGGGAGGGGAGTTTGTCCTGAAAGCCCTGGTTTCTCTGCAGCAAGTGCTCCTCTTGCAACTGCTCCAGCTCACATTTCTGTCATACTTCCTAGTGATCTTAAACACCTCCCAGCACAGGTCAATGAATCATTGTGTTTCGAAATAACCCTTGTATTCCTTTGCTAGGACGGAGGTGGCGGAGGGAATCTTGGAGCCACAGGAGTCCCCAAAGTTAAACTTTAACCAGACCTGTGTTCAGAGTCCGTTGCTGCATCGACTGTGGGCCTCGGCCGTTCTCTGCTGTGTCACAGGTCAGTGTCTTGCTCAGGTCTCTCACTCTCTGGGGATTCCTGCACCCCATTTGTGTTGTACCCAAAGAAACATCCTGATGTGTGCCAAAACATCGTGATGCTGTGTCCTGCCCAGGACCTGGCATGTCCTGCCTCTCAGCTGTCCCAGTCCCTGCCAGTTCCTTGGAGCTCCCCAGCAGCTGTAGGAGGTTTGGAGGGGGAGACAGGGTCTCCAAGCAGCTGGTTCTGGCTAAGAGCTTTTCAAAACTAAGGGTTTTGAAAAGACTCTGTCTTTTAGCAGCTCTGTTGTTTAACCTCGCTTGGTCTCTTTTGCTGTTTCCTGGGTCACTGTCACACAAATTCCACTTCCCTGTGTTTAGCACTGGCCTGCTGAGGATTTTAAAAGAGGGAGAACTCTGTATGATGTTGTGATGTGCTGGAATGAGCAAGGAGTAAATGCAGGAGCTTTCTGATCACAAGCTGAGATCGTGGCTGTGCACGAGCTGGTGGTTTGTTAGAGATGTTTGTGATCCAGCTCAGCTCTTGCTGTACAGCTGGGGCTGCACTGGAGGCATTGCCAGGCCAGTAATGTGCTCCAGGTGTGGTTTTACCAGGTTGGTGTCAGCTGTGTGGAGCAAGGAGACCATAGAATGGTTTGGGTTGGAAAGGACCTTAAAGCCCATACCCTGCCACTTCTCTGGGCAACTTGTGCCAGGGCCTCCCCACCCTCATACATTTCTTCCTAAGATCTCATCTCAATCTCCCCTCCTTCAGCCTAAAACCATTCCCCCTCATCCTATCCCTGCACTCCCTGATCAAGAGCCCCTCCCCAGCTTTCCTGTAGGTTTCCTGTGCATTAACACCAGAATGCAGCCCCATATCTGGGTTAGATATGTGTTGCACAATATGAGGTTCAGTGCCTTCTTCTGTCAGAGGAAGATAAAGTCTCGTACTGCTCTATTTTCTCTGAATTTATAGCAGCATTTGGCTTCCTGGAAAGTCAACCTACAAATAGGCAGTGTGGGCAAGTGCTACTGCGGAGCCATCCGGAGGACACAGTGGTACAGGCAGTCACGCTGCTCAGTGGAATAAATCATCAAACAGATGAAGCTGATTGCTTTAGCTGGAAGGGGATGGTGTCCAGGTCCTCTTTCTGCTTGCCATTAGCAGCAGTAGGTTCCACCTAATGGGCACTTCCACCTTCAGCCTCAATTTGTCTCCTGGCAGGAATGCCTGGGCAGCATTGCTTCTGTTCAGCGCGGTTTGGAGTGATGCTGATCTGGGCCTGTGTAGGTCTCCCATCTGAGGACAGGCTGAGAGAGTTGGGGTTGTTCAACTGGAGCAGAGAAGGCTCCAGGGAGACCTTAGAGCAGCCTCCCAGGACTGAAAGGGGCTCCAGGGAAGCTGGGGAGGGGCTCTTGATCAGGGAGTGCAGGGACAGGATCAGGGGGAATGGTTTTCAGCTGAAAGAGGGTGGGGAGGCCCTGGCCCAGGTTGTCCAGAGCAGTGGTGGCTGCCCCATCTCTGGAGGTGTTCCAGGCCAGGTTGGATGGGGCTTTGAGTCCCCTGATCCAGTGGGAGGTGTCCCTGCCCATGGCAGGTGGGGTTGGAACTGGATGGGCTTTGAGGTCCCTTCCAATCTGAGCCATTCCATGATTCTACAATTCCAGGTGCAGGTCAGGCTCTGGGATGCAGGATTATGGTTTGATTCTTTAAGTGCCTCATCCTGCCACGATCTGGAGGCCAAGCAGAAGGTGGTGGGGGAATGGCTGGAGCAGGTGTGATATGTTAGAGCTCTTTTTGTCATCAGGGCTAGGAGAGCAAATGACTCACCTGCTCCAGCCTTGATTCCATGGGGGTTTAAGACCTAAAATGGATGAAGTGAGGGTGGGGGGAGGCGGGGCAGGAGGGGCACCTGCAGGTAGAAACTCAGTTGGAGCAGGTGAGTCAGCTGGGCTTCAACCTCCTCTCTTTTCTCAGCGCATTCACAGAGCGAGGGAAATCTTATGCAGTTATTCAGCACTTGCAGGGGCTGCAGCCCCACTGAGGGGTCTCACAGCGATGGGGGAGAGCATGCAGCCAGGGCAGGGCGAGCAGTGCTGGGTGCTGCCAGCCCCTGGGTTTAAAGTGGTGCAGAGTGCAGTGGGTGCAGGTGTCCTCTGGCCAGCCCAGGTCTCACCCCAGTTTTGGGCTGTGGCCCCTTAATTCACAGCAAACCCAAATCGAGTCATGGCCGTGCCCATCTCATGCCTGGTGCCACCTCCCTCCCTACTCCAAACCCACTCAGGGTGGGTTGATTAATGACTTGAGCTTCACAGGAGGAAAGAGATTGTCCCTGCCCAGCCCTCTCATTCCTGTATTCCTCCTCATTCCTGTCTTACCGGCTTTTCAGGTTTTCTGCAAACAGCCTGTGTCCTTGTGCAGGCTCTTGACTTGCCTGCCAGGGGAGGAGAGCTTACCAGGGAAGGAGAGGTCAGGTCCTACTTGCCCACAGGGGGGGTTGAAAGGGACAGGACTCAGATTTGTGTCTCTCCCAAAAATGGGATGGACCAAACCTGCTGAGTTCTATTTTGTGCTGACTGGGGCCGGCGTCAGAAGAGAATGAGCAACATCATCTCTGACTCTGCAGGACTTCTGGCACAAGAGTGGTGAGGTTCCTGGAGAAGTCTGGGCTTTGATGGGTCTCTGGCTTGAGAGGAGAGGCTGTGGGGAGCTGCTGTGCTGGCACCCAGCCCGAGCCCCCACCTGGGGAGCAGATGGGTCTGCAGGAGAGATGTGTGAGGAGAAGGCAATGGACATTTTGTTTCTAATGGTTGTGAGTTCTTCGGATGGTTCAGGTCATAGAATCATGGAATGATTTAGGTTGGAAGGGACCTCAAAGCACATCCAGTTCCAACATTCCTGCCACGGGCAGGGAGAAATTCCATTGGATCAGGGGGCCAACCTGACCTTGAACACCTCCAGGGATGGGGCAGCCACCACTGCTCTGGGCAACCTGGGCCAGGGCCTCCCCACCCTCACAGCAAAACATTTCTCCCTAAGGTCTCATCTCATTCTCCCCTCTTTCAGCTGAAAACCATTTCCCCTCATCCTACCCCTGCACTTCTTGATCAAGAGCCCCTCCCCAGCTTTCCTGGAACCCCTTTCAGTACTGGGAGGCTGCTCTAAGGTTTCCCCTGAGCCCTCACTTCTCCAGGCTGAACAAGCCCAACTGTCACAACCTGTCCTATATGGGAGGTGCTCCAGCCCTTGGATCATGTTTGTGGCCTCCTCTGGACTTGCTCCGACAGGTCAGGGCCACTGAGTTGATGCTCACCGTGTGGCTTCTCTTGCAGGTTCACAGGAGATTCACATCGATGAGAAAACTGTCAGCCCCCACCTCAGCCTGTCGGAAGACAAGAAAACCCTGACCTTCAGCCCCAAGAAAGCAAAGGTGGACTTGGACTGCCCTGAGCGGTTTGACCACTGGCCCAATGCTTTGGCTACTGCAGCGTTCTGCTCCGGAGTCTGTGCGTGGAAGATCCGTGTGGACAAGAGCTGTGCCTACAAGCTGGGGGTGTGCTACAGCTCCCTGCCACGCAAGGGCTCCAGCAACGAAGCCCGCCTGGGCTTCAACGCCGCCTCCTGGGTCTTCTCACGCTACGACCAGGAGTTCAAATTCCTGCACGCCGGGCACCCGCAGCTGGTGGAGCTGATCAAGTCCCCGGCCGAGATCGGGGTGCTGGTGGACTATGCGGGAGGGGAGGTGCTCTTTTATGACCCCGATTCCTGCGCCATCCTCTTCTCCCACAGGGAGGCCTTCACGGAGCCCCTCTATCCCGTCTTCGCCGTGGCGCACCGGAGCATCTCGCTCGTCCGGTGAGCCGGGGGTGAGCGTGGAGCTGTGAGTACAGCAACTGTACAGGACACGGTACCGTCGTGGGGGGAAGGAGCCTGGGCAGGGCTTGTGTGCGGCGGTGGTCAAAGAGCTGCCTCCAAACTGCCTCTGTGCTTCCCATGTTTTATGGCAGGTCTGTTCTTCTTGCATTTCAGGGCAGCTTTCTTCTCCTGGAGGCTGCATGGGCTCTGTGTCTGCCCTGAGGGCTCAGGGAATTGCCTGGCTCTGTCAGCTGCTTTTGGTGAATCATTTAATTCCTCTCTACCAACGGCAGCATCCAGCCTGATGTCTGGCTTAGGAAAGCAGGAGGAATATTAAGATGTGTTTGGAGGAATGGCAGGGACAAGGCACACGGAAAGGGATGTCAGTGGGGACAGCTGGAGCTGGGAGGATCCACCAATGTCAGAGCAGGGACCGTGTGGGGGGCTGTCACTTACTGTGGGACCCACACCAGGGCAGGGGCACCCCTGAGGGGCTGTGACCCAGAGAATTATAGAATCTGCTGGTTGGAAAAGACCTTTGAGATCAAGTCCAACTGTACCTGTCCACTACTGAACCACATCCCTGAGCACTTCATCTCCCCATCTTTTAAACACTTTCAAGAGTGGGGACTCCACCACCTCCCTGGGCAGCCTCTGGGAGCCCTTTCAGTGAAGAAATTTTTCCTGATGTCCAGTCTGACCCTCCCCTGGGGCAACTTGAGGCCATTTCCTCTCATCCTGTCATCTGTTGCTTGGGAGAAGAGCCCAGCACCCACCTGGATAGAACCTGCTTTCACGTAGTTGTAGACAGTGATGAGGTCTCCCCTCAGCCTCCTCTTCTCAAGGCCAAACAATCCTAGTCCCTCAGTTGCTCCTCTCAAGACCTGGTCTCCAGCCTCTTCCCCAGCTTCATTGCCCTTCTCCATGTTGGAGAGTCCATGCTGGAGGAGTAAGAAACAAGGAGCAGCAGAAGGAAACCCAACCTGAACTCCTCCACAACTTGCCAAAGTATGCTGGAGGCTGAGTGTAACCTGGTGAAAACACGGGGAGCTTGTTGTCAGGCAGCGAGGGAGGTGAAGAGAACCAGGAAAGGTGTTTCACTAACTTTTAAAACTTTATTTCTCAATACCCAAATTGATGTTTGTTAATTGCCAATATATCAAATTAACAAATTAAGTGAAATTGTCCAACCCCAGGCTTTTTTGCCTGCAGCAGGAAGCTTTCAGCTGCCTCCTGATCAGTGCTCCCACAAAGAGGGGTCTCTGGTGAGATGGCAAACCTTGGGTGCAGGGCCTGTGTGTGGCTTTCCTGGGTGATCTGTGCAGGTGGACCTTCCCTGGGCCGAGCCCAACCCCAGCTCCACTGATACGCTGGCACAGGAGGATGTGCGAGCCTCTCCTCAGGGAGACAGCGAAGGGATAAACCTCAATGTCTGCTCTGTGCCTCCCCCCATAAAGAGCCTTTTGGATCCCCCAGCTCGGTCAGGGGCAGATCTGCTGAGCCTCCCCCACGGTGTTTATAGAGCTCTGAATGCCATCAGCAGTCACACTGAACGTGTCAAATACACTTTATTGCATAAACACCCCCTGCCCCACGAGCAGTGCTGCTCCCTGTGCTCAGAAGCGCTCCCTTCTTTCCTGTATCCAGCTGGCAGCAAGAAATCCCATGCCAGGACCAGGCTGTGGCCCAGCAGTGGCGCTGCTACCCCTTCTCAATAAGGGCCAGGAGGTGGCTGAGAGTGGGCAGGACGTGCTCAGGGGGCACCTCGGGCTCCCGGCCCTGCCCGGCAGCCTGGAGCAGGAATCCGTGCATGCCCACGGCGCGGGCTGCTCGGTAATCCCGCGTGTAGTCATCCCCGACGTGAGCCGTCTGCTCCGCGGGGACCCTGGCCAGGCGCAGCGCCTGCTCGAAGATCCTCCTGTCTGGCTTGGCAAAACCAGCGTCCTCAGAGGTGAGGATGAATTCAAAGTGGTGCCGCAGGTTGCACTGGGAGAGGATATTTTCCAGCCGGTTATCGAAGTTGGAGACCACCCCCATGCGGAACCCGCGCTGGCAGCACTGGCTCAGGGTCTCGCTGGCTCCCGGCAGCACCTCCCAGTTGCGGGCGCTGCAGAAGTCACGGTAGAGGTTTTCTGCCATCAGCGTCAGGACTTGGTCCTCGTGCACACCTGAGAACCTGAAGGTCTGCTTCAGCACGTCAATCCACCACTGCTGGGAGCTCAGCCCCTGGCCCTGCCCGTAGCTGGGGAAGCGCTGGCTCTGGGCTCCGTACACCTCCTGGAATGCCCGAGTGAGCGCCTCTGGCTGCACGCGGAGCCCGTGTGCCCGCGCCTCGGCTGCGTAGCTCTCCCCAGGCGGCTGCCGCAGCCGCAGCAGCGTGTCCTTCACATCCCACGTCAGTAAGCGGAGCCGGAGCATGGGAGGGGGCTACAGGGACCCGGTGCTCTGCCGAGAACGGTGCTGAGCGTGGCTCCCAGTGGGATCACAGGGGTGGGCGCACCAGCCCTTTGCCCGCCGTACCCCCACTGGTGCCGGTGTCCCTTGTGAGGGGCTCAGGCCCCACACCGCAATGTTGCAGGGGAAGGATAGCTCTGCTCCTGGTCCCAGGGGCAAAGCCTCCTCCCAGGCCTGGGCAGCTGCAATGCCCAGTGGGTGGTGATGCAAGGCCCAATGTGGGGCTGCTGGAAAGATGGGGTGAGGTCTGAGGGGGTGTTGGGGCACCCGGTGGGTGCAGGGTCACCTAAGGATATAGGGTGTCAGGAGTGGGGGTGCAGGGGCACCCCAGGGCATGAGGAGGTGTACCCAGGGTGTCTGGGGTGGAGGTAAGGGGGCACTTGGGGTATCTGTGATGGGTGTAGGGGGCACGTGGGGGCTGTACTTGAGTATCTGAGGGGGGTTTCACGGGCACCTAGGGTGTCTGGGTGGTTGCAGGGGGCACCAGGTGCTGTACCTGGGGGATCTGGAGTGGGGGTATGGGGGCCCAGGGATATCAGGGTGAGTATAGGGGGCACCTGGGGGCTATATTCTGGGTGTCTGGCGTGGGGGTGCAGAGCGCACCCCGGGGGCTATACCTGGGGTCTCGAGAGGTGGCTGTGGATGTTACCCCGGGTGTCAGAGTGGGTACAGGGGCACCCAAGGTGTCCCGGGTGGGGATTATAGGAGCACCCGGGGTGTTGGGGTGGGTATGGGGGCACCTGGGGCTGCACGTGGGGTGTCTGGATGGGTGCAGGAGGCACCCGGTGGACGCAGTCACCCCGGGGGTGTGGGATCACCTGGGTCCGGGGAGAACGGTACCCGGGGTATCTGGGTGGCTGCAGGGGCACCCGCGGCCGCCGTGGGAAGGGGGGGAACAGCGGGGGGGGGGGGGGGGACGACCGGCACCACGCTGGACCCTCACCCACCTGCGCCACGGGCCGGAACCCCGCCCCTACCGGAACCCAGCCCCGCCCCCGCCCGGTCAGCCCCGCCCCTTCACGGGCAGCCCCGCTCCCTCACGGGCAGCCCCGCACCGCCTCCTCCCGGCGCCAGCGCAGCAGCTGCGGAGCGAAATAGGTGATGATGACATCGGCCCCTGCGGAGAGAGGAGCCCCGGGGTGGGGGACAGCCCCGCAGCAGGACAGACGGGGCCAGGGGGAGGACGTGGGCCGGAGGTGGGGAAGGAAAAGCTCCGACGGGGCGGGACGGGGACGGGCGGACACCACACGTGGCTGGGGAAGAGCAGGACGAGCGCCCGGGACAGGGGTGGAAACCCACGGGGCCGGGGTCGGGAGCAACCCCGGGGAACCAGGGGAGGCGGGGCGGGGGCAAGAGTGGCCCTGTGAGGGGCACACACAGGGCTGGGCTGGGGGAAGGAGCAGTCCCGGGAGAGAAGGGACACACCCGGCCGGGGGGGGGGGGAGAAGCAGCCCGAGGGGGGCAGAAACCGAGGCCGGGGGGGGGCGGCCTAGAAGCGATCCCGTGGCGGAGGACGGGACACACGGGGACAGGCGGAGCAGCCCCTGGGATACACACGGGGATGGGGGAGCAGGAGCAGCCCTGGGGTGTCCCCCCCAGCCTCACCTGCCCGCCGGAACGCCGTCACGGCCTCGGTGACTGCCGCCTGCAGGCTGAAGGCGCCCGCCTGTGCCCCGTGCCACAGCATGGCATACTCCCCCGAGACGTGGTACACGGCCAGCGGGTGCGTGGGGTGCTGAGGCGGGGGTCAGCGGCGGGGACACAGCTCCCACGGCCCCTCGTGCACAGCCAGTGCCCCCACTACCACCCCGGTGCCCCGAGAAGGGCCACAGTGCCCACCCCAGTGCCCCCAAAAGGGCTCTAGCACCCGCTCACTGCTCCCAGAGCGATGCAATGCCCGCCCCAGTGGCCTCAGAGTGGCTCCAGTATCACCCTAATGCTCCTAGAGTGGCTCCAGTGCCCACCCCATTGTTTCCAGAGGAGCTTCAGTGCCACCCCAGTGCTCCCAGAGGGGCACCTGTGCCCACCCCACTGCCCCTACAGGGCCCTCAGTGTCCCCAAAAGGGCTCCAGTACCTAGCCCAGTCCTCTCAAAGTGGCCCCAGTGCTCCCCGAGGCCCTGCAATGCCCACCCCAGTGCTCCCAGAGGACCTCCAGTGTCCACCCCAACCCTGTAATCACAGTCCCAGCGCCCCTGTTTGGGTCCCGGCCATGCCCAGCGCCCACCTTGAATCCCTCCCCATCCCCAGGACTCCCAGGTGAGCTTACCTTGGCCTTGACGTCCCTCACGAGGTCCAGGTAGGGCATCCCTGGCTTCACCATCAGCATGTCTGCTCCCTCACGCACGTCCCGGTCCTGGCAGGGGAACACGCGCACAGTCCCAGCAGCTCAAGGTAGGAGAACGTTTTCCAGCCCCCAGCTGGGTCTCCTCAGTGGTTTTGAGCTGGTGGTTGGTTTTCCCCAGAGGCATCACAGAAGGTTTGCTGAGCCTCTAATGGCCAAGGATGGGCTGCGATGGGGTAGAGCTGGCGCTCCTCTCACCAGGCACAGTGCCTGGGGGATGCCAGTGGCTCTGAGTCCCTGATCCCAAACCCTGCAGCCAGGTATGGGGTCACCACCTCCACGGCTGCCAGCGCAGGGTCCCACTGGGCACCAGCTCTCCAGCAGGACGATGGGCATCACATTTCTCTCGAGAGCCTCGGCCACGCTGGCTGGCGTTCCTGCCACCCTGACCCAACCCTGCGACCCTCGGTACCGCCCCGGGCAGCCCAATGCCACCTCACTCACCACGGCGCGCATCGCCAGGCCCCTGGCACCCGGGGGCAGCTGGTAGCACCGTCTGTCTCCAAAGGCGGGTTTGGATAGCGCAGCGTCCCTGGAGATGGGGCAGAGGATGGGATGAGGAGCCAGACAGCTCCCCGTGCCCCGCAAAGCTTCAGAAAGGTGAGGACAGACCAAGGCAAACGCCTGAGCCATGACACCTGGGGAATGGGGGGCTCTCTGACCCAGCTCAGTGCCTCGGGATCGCTCTGGGAGGTCCAGCAGGCCCTGGGAGCTGTGCTTCAACGACCACTGCCCTCCCCGTGCCCACAGACTGGGGTGAAATCACATCAGACACTTTCCTTTTGCTCTTTTTCCAGGCAGGTCATAGAATCATAATAATGTTTGGGTTGGAAAGGACTTTAAAGCTCACCCAGTTCCACCCCTGCCATGGTCAGGGACACATCCCAATGGATCAGTTGACCAAGCTGAGGCTCGTCCCTAAAGTCACCCTTTGGGTCAACACTGGCTCCTGGGACTCCCTCCTCACTGCTCCTGGCAGCTGCAGGCAGCTCCCTCCCTGCCACCAGCACCCAGGAGAAGCAGGGGACTCTAAGATCACCCAATGTTCTCTTCCCACCAGCCAGCCTTTACTGGGCACGGTATGTTTGTCTTCCTTTCGCACTGGGAAGTAAGAGGAGAGTGCTCCGAAGCGACCAGTGTGACCCCAGCTGTGTCCCAGGCTCTGGCTGAGCTCCATTTCCAAATCACCATCTGGGGATGCAGCTCCCGGCCAGCCCGGTGCCGCTGGAGCAATCCTGCTGAGGGACAGTCCTGGCTGAGGGACAGACCCACCTGAAGGGACCGTAGAAGCACGAAGCAAACTTGGCGCTGTAGCTCATCACCGAGACCTGCCGAAGAGAGCAGAACCATCAGGGCCAGAAGCTCAGTGCTGCATCCCCACCTTGAGGCAGCAGCAATTCCCTCCCAGGGGTGTTTTATATGGTGCCCCATACCCTCCTTCCCCTGCCAGAGGCCTGGCACCTCGCTGTCCCCATGGAATCCCAAGGACAATCCCTTCCCGCGTGCATGGGGACAAAGAAATGCCTGCTGTGTGTCCTGGGCAAGGTGAGGACTTGCTTCTCCCACCACTTGCCAGGTCCCAGTGTGGCACAGATCTCCATGGGCATCGCAGATCCCACGCTCACCTTGTTGCCCAGGTCATTGGAGATGAGCGCGTTCTTCATGGCCGCGATGCGCCCATCCATCATATCCGAGGGGGCAACGATGTGGCAGCCTGCAGGGAAAGACCAGAGACCCCGAGAAGTGCCCGAGGCTGGGGCTCTGCTCGCAGGAGGAGGTGACTCCAGGGCCAAAGGGGCCCCAGGTGGCTACAGCTCCACCAGGTTAAGCATGTGGAGGACAGTGGGAGCCTCCTCTGGCTTGGAGCAAGAGCGCTCCCAGCTGGAGCTGGGCCCAGTTTGCTTTTGGGCCTGCTCAGAGGGGGAGTGTCTGTGAGAATCAGACTTGGGTACTGCTGCCAGCAGACTCCCCACCTGCTTTGGCGTAGGCCAGTGCCACTTCTGCCAGCCGCTGGCAGCTGAGCTCATTCTGGATGGTGCCGTCTCCACGCAGGATGCCTAGGAGACAAACCCAGGCTGAGATGTGGAGCTGGATCCCTGACTGCCTTCATCCTGAAGGCTGAGAGCGTGGCTCTCGCTACAGACATCACGGAATGGTTTGGGTCCTTAAAGCCCATCCAATTCCAACCCCCCTGCCATGGGCAGGGACACCTCCCACTGGATCAGGGGACTCAAAGCCCCATCCAATGTGGCCTCGAATACCACTGCTCTGGGCAACCTGGGCCAGTGAGAGATGCTCAGAACAGTGGGGAACATGTTGAGAGAGTTGAATAAGGAGGGGAGGACCAGGAGAAGAATGACATAGCAACCCAGCGACTGGACACCACACATGGGTGCTCCAGGGAAGGGAAGGCTGAGATGGGGTGCAGAGATGGGTTTTCAGACAGATTCAGATGGCCAGGGAGTGGGTCACAACCACCCGTATCTCGAAACCCAGGAGGGGTCTCCCAGGCCCAACTGTAGCAGTACTGTGGAGCCAAGTCTTGGGGCAGGAGCAGGCCAGGCCCCACCAGCACCCAGGGCTCCTCAGCAGAAAAACACAAACCCTGGAGGCTCACAGTCCTAGGAAGGTGCCCAAAGCACAGCCCTGTGCACTCACCACAGTGCCCATGGGAGGTGTAAGGGCACAAGCAGACATCACAGGCAATGAGCAGCTCTGGGAAGGTGGAGCGGATCTTCTCGATTGCCTGGATGGCCGGCGTGTCCTCTGCATCAGCAGCAGAGCCTCTCTCATCCTGTGAGAAGAGAAACATTTCAGTAGGCAGAGCTGAGGGCTTCCCTCCAGCTCCTCCATAGCAGCAGTTCTGCCCAGGAAACATTTTCTGACTGGTGAGACGCTGTAATGCAGAGTGGTGACCACCTATGATGGAAGAGGGTGACAGAGCAGGGTCCCTAGTGGTGAGTGCAGGTCTCAGGTCCACCTGCAAGATCTCTGGGAGCGTTCATAGAATCATGGAACGGTTTGGGTTGGAAGCGACCTCAAAGCCCAGCCAGTCCCATCCCCCCCCTGCCACGGGCAGGGACACCTCCCACTGGATCAGGGGGCTCAAAGCCCCATCCAACCTGGCCTTGAACACCTCCAGGGATGGGGCAGCCACAGCTTCTCTGGCAAACCTGGGCCAGGGCCCTACAGGAAAACTTTTCTTCCTAAGATCTCATCTTCCTAAGATCTCCCCTCTTTCAGCTCAAACCCACTCCTCCTTGCTCTATTCCTGCACTCCCTGATCAAGAGCCCCTCCCCAGCTTTCCTGGAGCCCCTTTCAGTACTGAGAGGCTGCTCTAAGTTCTCCCTGGAGCCTTCTCTTCTCCAGGCTGAACAAACCCCAACTCTCTCAGCCTGATCTCCTACAGGAGTTATGGGTATTGCTGCAGAACCCTAACTTTTTGAGTGTTGCTACAGTCTCCCATCCCCATCCTGCTCTGCTGAGCTTGGTGCAAGCACACCTAGAGACCCTTACCCAGCCTGGTTTGATCAGGAACCCAGCTGTGCCTGCTGTCCCCACACTTGGCTACCTCAAGCCCCTGTGACCACCTCACATGCTGACCTTGTGGACCTTGCTGGGCACGCCAAAGATGAGCACACACTTCAGACCGTCTTCGACGAGGGGTCGCAGCATCCCCTCCAGCTTGTTGACTCCATACCTGAGAAGAGCAAAGTGAAGGGTGCTGCCAGGCACCCAGAGCTGCTCCGTGGGGACAGCTGGCGTGGGACTTGGATGCTGGTCTGCGAGCGATCCAGCATCCACAAGCATCCACACCAAGCAGCAGCTGGAGCTACAGGGGAGGTGCTGCCTGAACGCTGTGGAGGAACAATCCAGAATCTTATCTGGGCCTACAGAGGCGTTATCTACCCAGCATGGACACTCTGCTGTGAAAGGACGAGCACGCCCTGCCCTGGGATCCCTTATCTCGGCTTCCTGTTTGTGGATCCAGCCCACCTCCCCACAGGACCATTCCTGGGGGCCTCTCTGTCCTCAGCCCTGCTAACGCAGCAGTAGATGAAGACAGGAGCTGCCAGTCCAGCAGGAATGCAGGATCAGAGCCCGTGGCCTTGCACAGATTTTCTCGCTGCTGCTGGAAACCCCACTGGCTTCCAACTTCCCTGTGTGCCCAGTCCACAACACGTTCGAGTGCTCTGGGAATTGCAGGCTCTTGGTATTACTGCTGCCACTACTGGTACCTTCCCAGCATCCCCAGTACGACTGATTCCACCTCCTTGGCAGACAACTGCTCCTGCACTTCCTGATGCTGGGGAATCTCCAAGGCAGGGACCACAGAGGGCTGGAAGCATCACCCCTGGCCCGCTTTCATCTCAGTCCATAGCTCAGCCCAGCTCGGAGGGGCTGGAATCTTACCTGGCTTGTCCAGGGAGGCTGGGGATCGGCTCCACTGCATCAGGGCTGTCACTGCAGGAGGTGGGTGGGACAGAGAGGTGAGGACTGGGCATGAGAAGGGAGCCCCTGCCCCAGGCTTCTCAACAGCAACTAGCAATCTTCGAGACAGAAATGTCCCAGTTCAGCTCCTCTCATCCATGAAGAATCGTTTGGGAAGTCCAAACCCATCTAAGAGCTCAGGGAGTGCCTAAGCCAGTCAGCCTGAGCTTGATCCACCCCTAACCCAGAGAGCCAGGGCTCACTCACGTGACAAAGATGGGGTAGATGAGGTTGGAGGCATCAAAGGTGGTTGCTGTGCACTGCCAGGAGCGCAGCACCGGGTGGAAGTAGCCGCTGTGAAGCACGGAGTCTGCCTGCATCTTGGCCCTTGACTAGGAGGCTGTGGAGGGAGACTCTGAAACACCAACAGACACCGGCAGGCTGGTCAGTGGCCGTGTCCTGGTAAGGCACCACTGCTGGCACACGTGAGTGGGCTGAGATCCAAGCAGCCACTGCAGAACTTCCCTGTCCTGCTCCAGGCACAGGCAGGGAGCACGAGCTGCAGCCCAGCAGCTTCATCCCGGCTCTCCTGGGGCCCCAAACCAGCAGCCACGGCACAGCACTTCCCATCAACAGCAAAGACACCGATGCCTCCCCACAAAACTTCTCAATCCTGTGTGTGGAACCACTAGTTTACAGCCACCAGTGTCTGCCTGCAGCAGAATCACGTTCACATGGTTCACTGCTACCATGCTCCTCAGGCTCCGTCTGCTCTGGCTTCTGTAACGTGCCAGCAGTTTTCTAATGATGAGACAGGCATTGCTTAATGTGTTGTACAATACTTTTGTTTAATGCTGTATAATTACATGGTACAGCTTTTGCACAAAGAGCAGTCAAAAGCTGCTCTCTGCCACACAAGGTGTTGCTGGGCACAGGGTACAGGTGCTGTTACGGGCACAGGGTGAGGCGTGGGATCACCGAATCACAGATGGTTTGGGAAGGGACCTCAAAGCCCAGCCTGTTCCACCCCACTGCCACGGGCAGGGACACCTCCCACTGGATCAGGGGGCTCAAAGCCCCATCCAACCTGGCCTTGAACACCTCCAGGGATGGGGCAGCCACCACTGCTCTGGGCAACCTGGGCCAGGGCCTCCCCACCCTCACAGGAAATCATTTCTCCCTAAGATCTCATCTCAATCTCCCCTCTTTCAGCTCAAAACCATTCCCCCTCACCCTTTCCCTGCACTCCCTGATCAAGAGCCCCTCCCCAGCTTTCCTGGAGCCCCTGTCAGTATTGGAAGGCTGCTGTAAGGTCTCCCCAGAGCCTTCTCTTCTCCAGGCTGAACAACTCCAGCTCTATTTTTGATGCAGAGATCCCACTGAAGGTACCAGGGCTGTGAACCCCATGGTCACACAACACTGCTGGATAAAGAAAACTTGAGCATTTGGCAAAACTGGGGGTAACAAAGAGCAATTACTCAACATCCAAAAACTGTGTTGGATGTATTATTGTTGAAAGTTTTTCTGTAGCAATATTTGCTTCTCCTGTGACAGATCTAATAGTAATCCTGCAACTTGGCCATTAAGATTTAAATTTCCACAAGCACCAAACTGTCACCAACACGTGGCTGGTGAGAGTGCAATGGAATGGGCTGGGGGGGGAGGCAGCTGCCCTGGGATGAGGCTGCAGCAGAGCAGCTGTTGTGGCCCTGGGAATGCAACCCGGACAGCAGAGTGTTTGTACAGAGCAGCTTCAAGGACTTCTGCTGGCTGCACACCCCCCCCAGACACCCCGCGCAGAGGAGCCGGGGTGCCCTTGGAAACAAACAGCAAAGTTCTCACTGGAGACCACAGATTTTGTTCTGAGAGCTGAACCCAGAGAGTGGGTGGAAGGAGAGCTGGGAACGGGCTTCTGAAAGAGCCAGTGGGATTCCTCCACTGACACCTCCAGGCAGGGGTTCCCATGGGAGACAGAGTGGATACAAGGGATGGGACTCATCTCCAGGAGCAGCCCTGCAGTTCCCAGTCCCATCCCAGGAGCATTCCCAGCAATAAATCCTGCTGTCAAAAATCAGGGGATGCAGACCAGCTGACGGGGACACTAGCAGTGTCAACAGCACCATGGACCTGATGGAGCGGGTCCAGAGGAGGCCACTGAAATGATCAAAGGTCTGGAGCACCTCCCCTGTGAATTCAGGCTGAGAGTTGGGGTTGTTCAGCCTGGAGAAGAGAAGGCTCCTTATTGCACCCTTCCCTTGCTTAAAGGCAGCTGATAAGAAAGATGGGAGAAACGTCTTAGCAGGGCCTGTAGCAACAGGAAAAGGGGCAATGATTTAAAACCGAAAGAGGAGGGGTTTAGATTAGAAATTAGGAAGAAATTTTTTATGCTGAGGGTGGTGAGGCACTGGCACAGGTTACACAGAGAGGTGGTGGTGGACCCATCCCTGGAAACATTCAAGGTCAGGTTGGATGGGGCACTGAGCAATCTGATCTGGTTGAAAATGTCCCTGCTCACTCCAGGGGGGTTGGACTGGATGACAGGAATTTTCAGCCCTGGAAAGGTGCCGCTCCAGTCCTTGCTCACAGGGAAGGCGACAGCCTGTGGGTGAACTGGAGTTGGCAGCCCCAGAGCAGCCACGGGGCTCCAGTGATCACGAACAAAGGGCTCAGTGAACAAACCCCACCTCGAGAATCCCAAAAATGCTTTAAACAATTAATCCCCCGGGGTGGGACTGGAGGCACCTGACTCTGTATGGGACAGATAGAGGCTGCAGCTCCAGAAACTGCCTTCTCTGGGGAAGGAGGAGCTGGGCACCCGGTGGAATGGCAGAGCAGAGATAACTCCTGGGATGGGTGGACCCTGGCTCCCCTGGCCCCACAGCAGAAATGGGGCCCTCCCTATGAGCCCCACGTGCAGAAGGTCCCACCAACTGAAGGCTCCCTTTCTCCATGCAGGGCACCTGATGGGACCAGGGCATGGAATCTTATGGTTACCATGTACCCCACAGCTGGGGAAGGATGACAGGGATGCAGAGCAAGGACAGCAAGAGTGCACACAAGGGGATGATGCACCCCATGAGCTACACCCTGGAACAGGGCTGCTTCCCCCAAGATCTCCTCAGGGCTTCCTGCAGAGCACTTTCTCCAACATGAATGGCCCAAATCTGTATTTGTAAAGCAATTTGCTTCATGCACATCAGAGTGCTCATAAGGAAGAGTTTGAAACAGCACTGTAGCCCCTCCCAAGCAAAGCAGTTTCACCTTTGCTCATTGATGTTGGATCTGCTCAAGGACCAGCCCAAACTCAGGGCACCTGAGCCCAGGTGCCTCACTCTGTTCCAGGGAAGAGAAGCAACTGCAAAGCGAGAGACCTGTGCCAGCAGTGAGCTCCAAAGGTCTCTTCCAGCTGCTGACAGCACCACTGAGCCTGCAGATCCCAAGACATGAGGAAGTTACTTTCCAGCATTTTAGGATATAGAAAGAGATGCAGCCTCATCCTTTGGTGCAAAACTACTGATGTGAAGTCCTGGAGACATGTGATCTCCTGAACTCCCAGTGGGAGAAGGGATGGATAGAGCAGACTAGGAAAGCAGAGCTCTCCAGGGAGACAATGGAGCTGTGGTTAGTTAACAGGATGTTACTGAAAATAATTCTGAAGATACTACTAAAGAATATGGAACTGTTGGACCAGGTCCAGAGTGGAGTACGAAGATGACCCGATGGCTGAAGCATCTCTGCTACAGGGACAGGCTGAGAGAGTTGGGGTTGTTCAGCCAGGAGAAGAGAAGGCTCCGGGGAGACCTTACAGCAGCCTCCCAGTACTGAAAGGGGCTCCAGGAAAGCTGGGGAGGGGCTCTGGATCAGGGAGTGCAGGGATAGGATGAGGGAAAAGGTTTTCAGCTGAAAGAGGGGAGATGGAGATGAGATCTTAGGGAGAAATGTTTTGCTGTGAGGGTGGGGAGGCCCTGGCCCAGGTTTCCCAGAGCAGTGGTCGCTGCCCCATCCCTGGAGGTGTTCAAGGCCAGGTTGGATGGGGCTTTGAGCCCCCTGATCCAGTGGGAGGTGTCCCTGCCCATGGCAGGGGGTTGGAACTGAATGGGCTTTGAGGTCCCCTTCAGTGCAAATCATTCCATGATTCCAAGCACCCCTCCTCCCGCAGCCCCATCCCCACCTCCTGGCTACCCCCCCAAGAGGCCAGGGTTGAGGACCGGGGGCTGCCCCAACCCCGACCCCAGCCCCGCACTCACCCTCTGCGCCCGCGGGACTGCGCCAATCTCCTCGCCACGCCCCCCTCATTAGCATAACCACGCCCCATCTTTCAGCGCGGGGAGATAGCGGGAAATCTCGCGCGGCGGCGTGCGGGAAAGGGGCGGGGCTGGTGGGGTGGAGAAGGAGATTGGGGCCCTGAGGGGCCTGGAGCAAGGCTGGGAGGATGTGTAGCAGGGTTTGGGTTTGCTGAGGGGGCGTGGAGCAGAGCTGGGGGTCTTTTGGGGGGCTGGAGCAGAGCTGGGGGTCCTTGTAGGGGGCTGAAGCAGAGGTGAGGGTCCTTTTTGTGGGGCTGGAGGAGAGCTGGGGGTCCTTTTGGGGGCCTGGAGCAGAGGTGAGGGTCCTTTTGTGGGGCTGGAGCAGAGCTGGGGGTCTTCTTGGGGGCCTGGAGCAGAGGTGAGGGTCCTTTTTGTGGGGCTGAAGGAGAGCTGGGGGTCTTTTTGTGGGGGTGGAGCAGGGTTTTGGGTGCTGCGGAGGCATGGAGGAGAGTTTTTGGGGTGCTGTGTGGGCACGGAGCAGGGCTGGGAGGGTTCTGGAGCACAGCTTTGAGTTATGTGGAGCAGGACTAGGGACCCTGTTGAGGGTCTGGAGGAAGTTGGAGCGCGGCTTTGGGGAGCTGGGAGGGCATGGAGCAGACCTAGAGGTCATCTGGGGGGCTGGCGCATCGCTTTGGAGCGCTGGGAGGTGAGGTAGGGCTTTGGGTGCTGGTAGGGTGTGGAGCAGGACTAGGGGTGCTGTGAGGGCCAAGAGACAGGCTTTGGGGTGCTGTGGAGGGACCCGGAGCCAGGTTTTGGGGTTCCCGGGGGGACTGGAGCAGGGCTTAGGGTGCTGTGCTGTGGTGGCATGGAGCTAGACTTTGGGATACTGTGGGCATCTGGATCATGGCTGGGGGTGCTGTAGTGGCACGGAGCTGGGCTTCGGGGTGCTGGTGTTGCGTGGAGCAGGACTAGAGGTCCTGTGGGGCAACTGGAACAGGGCTGGCGTAGGGCTTTGGGTGCTGGGGGAAGGTGTGGAGCAGGAGCAGGGCTGGGGGGGGGTCTGGAGCAGGTTATTTTTCACCTCATTGCTCATGCACGAAGGCTGGGATGCAGCAGCATTCTCTCTCCCTTCGCTGTTGGCTGCTCCTTAAACAATTTCCATAGGGAGTTTGCCTGTGCCGCACGCTCAGATGGGTGGTTACAAACAGCCACCACCTCATTTTGTTACCAACAGAAATAAGGGACTCAATTTCTGTAAAAAAATCCAGCTTTTATTTAGATATTGTTCCCTTCTGGAATATGCACCGAGATATGTACTAGAAGAGGGAAAAAGAGAAGAAAAAAAGAGAAAGGGCTGGAAGGCAGGACTTTTTTGTACTGGAGATCTTTGGAGGATATAATCTGTTCCTGACTGCTCATCAGCAGAAACCAGACAGCAGAAAATCCCTGTGGATTCAGCTCTTTCCAGGAGCTGGGATCTGTGTCAGGAAAGTCATCGTGCCATAAGGCATAAGGCGGGGGAGCTCTTGCAGGGAGCTCTGCATCCACATTTTGGTGAGAAGGATGTGCTATTCCTCACAGGTGCTGTTTTAGAACCACACAGAAGCCCAGTTGGTGGGTTTTATTCCATTGTACTTCAAACTTCCCTCAGGTTTCCTTCACCAGAGCTCGGTTCAGTTCAAATATTGGGTTTATGTCTTCAAAAAGATCAAATAATACAGCTTTTTTCCCAAAAAGGAGCTTATTCCAGTAGTTACTTTCTCAGAGAAGGCATCAAAACTAATGATTTGAGTATAAAAGAATAAACCTACACGAGTATTAGGAACACACACAGCTTGTTTCAACCTATCACCCTTGAAAAAGCTGCTTCAGCCCCACAGGCCTGAGGCTGGCCTTCCCAGGTAGGAATGTCCCATTGTACTGGGAGGCAGTCTGCACCTCTGGAATGACCATCGAAGGCCAAAGAAGGATCTCTCATATACCTGGTCCATTCCAGTTGGAAAAGAAAGCCCAAAAGATCACCCTGTTCTACCACACTTGAACTCACTGCCATTGCCAACCTGCCTGGAGGGGCTGCAGCTCCACAAAGGAGGGGCAGGAGGTGAGAGCATCCGACCCACTGCTGCCCCACAACGTATGTACCATGTGATAGAGCTGCTTTTTATAATCCTGATACACATTTCAGCCACTAATTTTGCTTCAGATTCTTAATAAAATTCCTCTTGGTCTTCCCAGGGTTTTAAGGAGAGAAACCAAGCATGTTCATACGTAGTTTACATCACAAGTGCTGTGGAATTTTGGATGGAGGTTAATGTAGGGGGGAAGGAAACAGACAAGAGGACTGCTGGTCCTTGTCCAGTTGTGTCTGTGTTGCTGCACACGACTGGGAAGGCTGAAAGACACAATGCTGCTGTCACAGCCCCAGCAGGAAGAGAAGGCACAGCCAGAATGCAGGAAAATGAAGAAAAAAAAACAAGTCACTTGGACAAAAAGCTTAAGTGTTCAGCTTTCGAGCCTCCTGATGTCATCTAAACCCCAAAGGGTTAATTTGATTCAGCCCCTGACTTGATTTAATGAACTTCTTTAAGTCTCTCAAGTTCTCCTGGCTTCCGTGCTGAGCATCTGACGTTGCTTTTTTCCTCTATTTCAGAGCCAACCCTGCATGAAGAGCTCATTCTGGCTGAGGCCCGGCCAGAACCCAGGGAGGGAGACAAGGCCCTGTGCATGGAGGAGCTGCCCTTCCATGGGAGAAGCTTTAGCCAAAGTCCTTTGTGTCCAAGTGAAAGCCAAAAGGGACCAGAGCCCCAGGGAACAGTACAAAGCTCTACTGGAAACGAGAGGGGACACAGTGAGGTTGATCTACAGAGTTTACGTTCCTCTGAACAACCCCCTGCACACGTCCCGGCAGCAAGCTCAGTTGTCCACCTCCTCCTCATCATTTTGCTCTTCTTCCTCCATCCTTTCATCATCATCATCATTCTCTTCCTCTCGGCTCTTATCTTGCTCCTCTGAGTCTGCCTTCTTGTCTTTATCTTTCCGTGCTTCTTTCTTTCCTTTCTGCTCGCGCCTGTAAACTGAAAAAGAGAGAGCAATGAGAAACCACAAGCGAGCGTTTCCACGGCGTGAACGGTGCAGGAGCTGCAGGGCAACGTCCACTTGCTCTGCAGGCTCACGAGGGGAGTGGTGAACTCACAGCAGCGACTCACCCTGTTCTCGGGGCTGGGCTGAGCAGCTCCTTGGGAAATAAATCAGCTTAAGTTTCAGCAGAAAAAGGCTAAAAAGGACACGGAAGCTGACATTTACCAGCAGCACCCAGGACTTCCCTCAGCTAAAACAACAGGGGCGGGACAGAGGATGATTCACAGAATCACCTGGATGAAAAGATCTTCGAGATCATCAAGTCCAACCATACCTGTCCACTACTAAACCACATCCCTGAGCGCTTCATCTCCCCATCTTTTAAACACTTCCAAGGGTGGGGACTCCACCACCTCCCTGGGCAGCCTCTGCCAGGGCCTGAGAACCCTTTCAGTGAAGAAATTTTTTCTGATGTCTAATCTGATCTTCCCCTGGTGCAACTTGAGGCCATTTCCTCTTGTTCTATCATCTGTCACTTGGGAGAAGAGCCCAGCACCCACCTGGATACAGCCTCCTTTCAGGCAGTTGTAGACAGTGATGAGGTCTCCCCTCAGCCTCGTCATCCCCGGGCTAAACAACCCCAGTTCCCTCAGTTTCCGCTCGTAGGACTTGTTCTCCAGCCCCTTCCCCAGCTCTGTTCCCTTCTCTGGATGCTCTCCAGCCCCTCAATGTCCTTCCTGTAATGAGGAACCCAAAACTGACCGCAGTACTTGAGGGGCTGTCTCACCAGTGCCCAGTACAGGGGCACAGTCCCTGCCCTGGTCCTGCTGCCCACGCTGTGTCTGACACAGCCCAAGATGCCACTGGCCTTCGTGGTCACCTGGGCCACTGCTGGCTCACGTTCAGCTGCTGCCAACCAACACCCCCAGGTCCTTCTCCCCCAGGCAGCTCTCCAGACACTCTTCCCCAAGCCTGGAACACTGCAGGGGGTTGTTGTGACCTAAATGGAGGACTCCGCAATTGGCCTTGTTGAACCTCATCCCGTGGGTTGCATCCCATGGATCCAGCCTGTCCAGATCCCTCTGCAGAGCCTCTCTTCCTTCAAGCAGATCAACACTTCCTCCCAGCTTGGTGTCATCCATGAACTTACTACGGGAGCACTCAATCCCCTCACCCAGATCATTGAGAAAGATACTGAACAGGACTGGACCCAGCCCCGAGCCCTGGGGACACCACTCATGACCCAAGACTTTCTCAATCCTCATCAGTTTTTAAATAATATTATCCCAGTCCTGCACGTTATCGATTCCCCAGACAAACTGCAGAACAGGATGCTGGGCAAAGAGAACAGAAACAAGACAGGCAAGTAAGTGGTGCTTGTCCCGTGTTGGAGGAAAACAGGACTTGGTGCAGCTCAGACTCCCCCAACATGAATGAGGATGATACCTTCCAGGGATTCTTTCAAAGGGACTACAAAGCGCAGAAACTCCATCTCCTCCATGGCAGAGAGAACATCGCTGGCATTCAGTGTTTTCCTCTTTCCCTTCATGGCAAAGTTATTTGCACTGTCAAAACCAAGAAGGAAAAGACTTAATCAGTCCTGTCATCAATTTAGTCTTATTTATTAAAGTCACAAGCAACTTAAAAAAGCCATCTCCTCAACTCTCAGGGTTTTTTTAATTGCAGTTTAAGATCCCTCTTTGTTTACGGTGCCTGGCTGTGCTCACCGAGCGGCACTGCTCTCCCACAATGGTCTTCTGCTTGCATGGCCCTTTTCTACAAAGAGGTGGAAGGAGAATGTCTGAACACTGGCTGTAAGGTGACAATTCCACAAAGCCCTGTGAGTACACAACCCCTAAGAAGTGACCGTTGGCACGGCACATTCAGAGCCACCCCAAAGCCATTACTGTGCCCTTTGTGACCTCTAAGGCTGACCAGGCTGGCTTGCGCTTGCCCCATCACAGCTGTGGTGAGTGGCCTGGAGAGGAGCCCAGGGCTCTTGCCTTTCCCAGGAAAGGCCATCCATCCATATTCCAAGGCTCACGGCATTCTGGGACCCCTCTTGTCCCTGGTAGGGTTGGGGTATCTCTGCAAACAGAGCCCACCGGGCAGTCCAAACCCAGCTGCTGCAGCCCAGCAGACTGGGCTACGTTAAGGATTGGTTTATTTACATAAACAAAATTCTGGAACAAATACTGGAGAAAAATCTCCAGGAGACCAAACAGAAAGATGAATTATAAATGAACTGGTTATGTGATGCCACAAATTCTTACCATGATGTTGCATAAAGCACGAACACACTCGCTGCCCGAGATATTGCGCTCCGAGCTTCTTTGGAAATATTGACTCCATCAGGGAGCTGAAAAATAAACCCAATTTTTATCAGCAGCTGCATAACTCCTGTTGGATCCATGAACGCATTCAGAGGGCTTGGCACAGCTGGAAACTAAATGCTGATCTTGGATGCTATTGCAGAAACTTCAATGCCAGCTGAAAGCCGGCTGCAATTTGGGGGTTGGAACTGGATGATCTTTAAGGTCCCTTCAAACCCAAACCACTCCATGATGCTATGATTTGACCGAATTGCTTCAAACACATAAAAGCTACACGGAAGCAAAGGAACCTTGGGATCACTGGTGGCTCTGCCACTGTTTCCAGTGCAATCCATTCGACAACTAGAATCAGAGAATCAAGGTTGGAAAAGACCTCTAGGCTCATCCCGTCCAACCATTGGACTGACAAGATTGTGCCTGTTAAACCACATCCCCAAGTGCCATGGCCACATGGATTTGAACCCCTCCAGGAATGGAGACCCCACCACTGCCCTGGGCAGCCTCTGCCAGGGCTTCACGGCTCTTTATGTAAATACATTTTTCCTGACATCCAATCTAAACCTTCCCCAGCACAACTTGAGGCCATTTACTCTCATCCCATCACTTGTTGCTTGGGAGACCATATTCCTGACATGGAACAACCGCCCTGACACATCCAGCCCCACTCATCACCATCCAATTCCTCAAAACCATTAATGGCAAGGAATTATCCCAGACTTTTACACAAACTGAAACGGCTTCTGCTCTGGTCTGGATTGGGGAACACATTAGGAAGCCACAGTCCTGCTACCAGAACACCAAGGCCTTTAATCTGCAACCTGGGTTCTCATCCTTGGGCCCTGCAGGACCCTCTGGAGGATCACAGAATGGTTTGGGTTGGAAGGGACCTCAAAGCCCATCCTGTTCCACCCCCTGCCATGGGCAGGGACACCTCCCACTGGATCAGGGGGCTCCAAGCCCCATCCAACCTGGCCTTCAACACTTCCAGGGATGGAGCAGCCACCATTTCTCTGGGCAACCTGGGCCAGGGCCTCCCCACCCTCACAGCAAAACATTTCTTCCCAAGATCTCATCTCAATCTCCCCTCTTTCAGCTGAAAACCATTCCCCCTCACCCTGTCCCTGCACTCCCTGATCAAGAGCCCCTCCCCAGCTTTCCTGTAGCCCCTTTCAGCACTGGGAGGCTGCTCTAAGGTCTCCCCAGAGCCTTCTCTTCTCCAGGCTGAACAACCCCAACTCTCCCAGCCTGTCCTACAGGAGGTGTTCCAGCTCTGGGATCATCCCCGTGGCCTCCTCTGGACCCGCTCCAACAGCTCCCTGTCCTTATGCCGGGGATCCCGGCCGCAGCCCCGCACCCACCGCCTCCTTGATGATGCGGGTGATGACGGCGTTGGGCAGGTTCAGGTCCTCCGGCCTCTCCGCCATCCTGACGGTGCCTCCAGCCCTGAGCAGCCTCTCGGCCCCGCTCCTCCCCGCTCCTCCCGGCTCCTCCCGGCGTGCAGTGCGGAGCGCGCCCCGCCCGCCCCGGTGCGGGGGGGGGCGATGGGGACCCGACCCCTAGGTCAAGGGATGGGTGGAGGAAGCAGGGGATGAGAGCCCCAGGGGCAGGAGGTGGGATGAGGTGGGATGGGATGGGACGGGACGGGAGGAGAAGAGGATGAAATCCCCCAGGACAGAGGGTAGGATGGGAGCCCCCGGAGCAGGGAGTGGGATGGGAGAAAAAGGGAATGGGAAGGGTTTGGGTGAGCAGGGGATGGGCACCTCCCGCGCCTTCGGTGAGATGGGGATGGGACCCTGTAGGACGGGAGGTGGAATGGGTTGGAGGAAAGAGGGGCTGGGAGCCCTAAGGGCAGGAGGTGAGATGGGTTGGGATGCGGGTGCAGCGGATGGGAGCTCCCAAGGCAAGGGGGATTCGATTGGGGGAGCAGGGGATGGGAGCCTCCAAGGCAGGGGGTGGGATGGAATGGGATGGGGGAGCAGGGGATGGAAGCAGGGCAGGTTGTGGGATGGAACAGGGAAGCAGGGGATGGGAGCCCCCAAGGCAAGGGGCGGGATGGGATGGATGGGTTGTGGGGAGCAGGGACTGGGAGCCCCTAGGACAGGAGGTTGGATGGGGTGGGATGGGGGAGCAGGGGCTGGGTTGCCTGACCCTGCTGTGTTCAGATGTCCGAGGCACAGGTGTGTGGTGACCTCTGGCTACCACAGCCCCTGGCCCAGGCACGCGCTGTTTCCCCATTAATGACCTGACCAGGTAATTACAGCAAGGTCAGGGTGCAGGGAGGGAGTGGGTGAATTCAGCATTGAGGAGGTGTTTGAAATTGAGAATAGCAATTGGCAGTGCAGCCTTTTTCCATAGGAAATGTGCATTTTCCAGCAGCAAGGGCAGTGTTCCTGTAACGGGGTAGCTTACAGACACGAGCGAGAGAAGTTTGTAGGCAAAGCTCACAGTTCAGTGTGCTGGGGTTCAGAGCACACAGAGCTCAGAGAAAGGCTTGTGTGTCAGAGGGCTCGGGGCCTTCTCCAGTTGTAGTGATTGGATTAATAAAAACGATCACTGCAAGTACAAATGATGACTGAAGTCTCATTTTTTGCTCCTTTTCTGTTAGCTCTGTGGGTGCTTCATGGCTCTCGGGGGTGAGGAGCTGCAGCCTAAGTGCCAAAAATGCAGCTCCCACACCAGTGTTTGCCGAGCCCCAACCCTTCTTTCTAAGGGCATGAAGGTTACTCCAACCACAGTGGCCACTGTTCTGCTCAGAATTGCCTTTCCAAGGCTCTCTGCAGTAAGAGGAGAGGAGGGCAAATGGTCAAACTCCTGTGTGTCTTGAGAAATCCTAGTAAGGAAAGTATAACCATTTTTCTTCTTAATTAAATGTCCATAGCAATCCAGTTCTTGTTGGCAGCCACAAGAAAACTGCTTAAGGACAGGTCTGCAGGATTTATCTGTTAGTGATGAATCACTTGGTTAAACAGAAGATCACACCTACCTGCCCTAGAAAGACATGATGGGTGAGTACATAGGGCAGCCTGCAGGCAGCTGATACAAAGACCTCACTGGAGAGAATCATGGAATTGTTTGGGTAGGAAGGGACCTCAAAGCCCATCCAGTTCCACCCCCCTGCCATGGGCAGGGACACCTCCCACTGGATCAGGGGGCTCAAAGCCCCATCCAGCCTGGCCTTGAACACTTCCAGGGATGGGGCAGCCACCACTGCTCTGGGCAATCTGTGCCAAGGCCTTCCCACCCTCACAGCAAAACATTTCCCCCTAAGATCTCACCTCACTCTCTCCTCTTTCAGCTTAAATTATGATGGGTGCTGTACAAATCCTGTAATAAAGAGGCTGTTCCTGCAATAGGTTAACCTAGTCCTCTTCTAAAAATGGGGGAGGAAGCATGCCAGAAGGCAGTACACGTGCAAGTTGATGTTCTGATCTGCAAAACCTTCACTCTGGACAAAGAGAACAACCCTGTTGGGTGTGCTGGGAGTGGTCTTGGCTCGCAGGTGTTCAGCTCTGCAAGCCCTGAAGTGTATTACTCACACCTGCAGGCTGTGAGTGACTTTGCATCTCTTCCCCCTCATTAGTGCCCAGTGGATCCACCCTGTGCTGCTGTTGAGGGCAAGTTACTGCTGGAGATGGGTTAGTGGGGGCAGGTAAGTGCTTGGGGCCAGAGCAAAGTGTGTGCTTGCCCGTTAGCTCTCGGTGTTTGTAACCAAACAGGCAGAGACCGGCTGAGGGCAGCGACACAGCAGCACATCTTGTCTTGGAGTGGCTTCAGCAGCGTGGGATGCTGGTACAGGTATTTGTATTTATGAGTTTAAATTTATCTGGGAGGGCTGTCCCTGGCTGCTCTGCTTGGCTTTCCTTTCCTTTTCAGTTATAGAAGAAAAATGAATTTTAAACATTTGATGGTCTCCTTTTGAAAAGGAAAGAAGCTTTTACTTTTTCATTATATTTTCTAAATTTTTAACTGCATCTGCCCTGAAACTTCACTCTAATGTCTGGAATAATTCCCTCTTCCCTAAGACAAGATAGGCACTACAAGGAGCAGCCCAGTTCCCAATGGATTGTGCTACTGGGTAGATGCCACTCACTTCTCTTCCTCCCTCAGCATTGCTGGCTGAGGCCTCCAAATACCCTAAAAATATCTTCCTGGGATCTTTTTTTTTTACCATAAACAAATTCAGCAGTTTTGACTGTCAAAGAGTTGCCAGCCTAAAATTCTACTTGATAGAGTGGACTTGCCTGGCTGACCTGAGAGAGACAGATGAGGACAAATTACTTGTACCAGTTGGAGCTATTTTCAGCAGCCTGGCCCTGCTATTACATTAGTGTTAACTCTCTTAATTCACTTTGGATGGTGCTTTGGAAAGGAAACCTGTACTGCAACCTCTGATTTGCCTTTCGTACTGTTCATTTGTGTTTGTTTCACCATGAATCTTTTCATTTTTGCTGTGGCTCAGAAGGACCTGTTTGTGCAGGTCTGAACTCTGCAGCAGGGTCAGATGTTGTCTCACCTGGACAGATGAACCTCATGCTCTTTAATGACATTGTACAAGCGAGTACAGAGAACATAAGCATTGTCAAATAATAGAGACAGTAATCAGGTTATGCTCTGCTAATTGATTCAGGATGCAAATTAATCCACAGAGGTGGCTTAAAGTGGCCACATTAACGCTGAGCTAATGATGTGCCACCACTCAAATGGGATTCGACTCCTATGTACGATCCAGTACCCCTCACCTGGAGCCCTGTGTTTAGTTCCGGAGTCCTCAGCACAGGAAGGACATGAACCTGTTGGAGTGAGTCCAGAGAAGGTCATGAGGATGATCTGAGGGCTCCCATAACGAGGACAGGCTGAGAGAATTGGGGTTGTTCAGCCTGGAGAAGAGAAGGCTCTGGGGAGAATTTAGAGCAGCCTCCCAGGACTGAAAGGGGCTCCAGGAAAGCTGGGGAGGGGCTCTTGATCAGGGAGTGCAGGGATAGGATGAGGGGGAATGGTTTTCAGCTGAAAGAGGGGAGATTGAGATGAGATATCTTAGGGAGAAATGTTTTGCTGTGAGGGTGGGGAGGCCCTGGCCCAGGTTTCCCAGAGCACTGGTGGCTGCCCCATCCCTGGAGGTGTTCAAGGCCAGGTTGGATGGGGCTTTGAGCCCCCTGATCCAGTGGGAGGTGTCCCTGCCCATGGCAGGGGGTGGGACTGGCTGGGCTTTGAGTTCCCTTCCAACCCAACACATTCCATGATTCTATGGCTGCAAAATGTGCAGTAGAGTCGAGTTGACTCTATTGTAGTGAAAGTCCTTGAACTGAAAATTGTTCGGGGCTGGGCAACTGTTTTGTGAAAATGACTCATGTGCCTGCTCTGTTCTTGTGTTCTTGCCTAGGCAACACCTCCTGACTGCTGTCAGGGACAGGATACTGAGCCCCACAGGCCTTTGTGTGACCCAGCAGGGCTGCTTTTATTTTCTTAAGTATTCTTGAATCCTATTAGGAAAGTGCTGTTCACTGAGAGGGTGGTTGGTCCCTGGAACAGGCTCCCCAGGGAAGTGGTCATGGCAGCAGAACCTGGCAGAGTTCAAGGAGCATCTGGATGATGCTCTTAGTTTTATGATTTAATTTTAGGTAGTCCTGCCAGGAGCAGGGAGTTAGATTCAATGAGCCCTGTGGGTTCCTTTCGACTTAATGTGTGTCCAGGCCCATGCTTGGGCAAAAGGGAGGAGTCCAGAAGATGCGGTTATGGGGAAAGAAAGAGGGCAGCTGCCCTTTCAGCTGCAGCCTTCAATAGAATTAGTGGTATCAGAGCATGGAAGTGCAGGAGAACCTTGGTACAGAGTAGAAGTGGGGCTACACAGGTTGACAAAGGAGATCTCTGCCAATAAAAGGCAGGTTACCCTTCCCATTGTCACGTTTCTTGCATTTGGTCTCTGTCTCCCCCCATCACATGCCCTGGTTGGTTCAGTTTGCTGTGCCAATGCCAGCTAAATAAGTGAGCCAAAGTGGTTCACTGAGAGGCTGAACAGTGCCAGACTCTGGGTGAAGCCCTGAAAAGCAGTGTCCAGGTGCACAGTGCTGATAGAGCAGCTCAGCAACGGCGCACACAGTTAGCTCAGGTGACAGGCAATAACTTTTTAAGCCATTTTAACTTAATTACTTTGATCCATGTGACTATACTAACGCAAACCCCATAATTCCCAAGAGATCTTTTGCTATATTGAAACCTAACTTTTATTAGAAGCGTCATTAGAATTTTTAAAGACTCGGCTTGCTTATTATATTATTTTTATTGCGTTAAAATAAATCAGCAATGGCTTAAAACTTAGCATTTGTCAAGATGCAGCCATGCACAGCAGCACTGGTGGCTCAGAAAAGCTGCCTCTTGAGGGGCCTTGAGGATGATCCAAGGGCTGGGGCACCTCCTGTGCAATGACAGGCTGAGTTGGGGTTGTTCAGCCTGGAGAAGAGAAGGCTCCAGGGGGACCTTAGAGCAGCCTCCCAGGACTGAAAGGGGCTCCAGGAAAGCTGGGGAGGGGCTCTGGATCAGGGAGGGCAGGGACAGGATGAGGGGAAATGGTTTTCAGCTGAAAGAGGGGAGATTGAGATGAGATCTTAGGAAGAAATGCTTTGCTGTGAGGGTGGGGAAGTCCTGGCCCAGGTTTCCCAGAGCAGTGATGGCTGCCCCATCCCTGGAGGTGTTCAAGGCCAGGCTGGCTGGGGCTTTGAGCCCCCTGATCCAGTGGGAGGTGTCCCTGCCCATGGCAGGGGGGTTGGAACTGGCTGGGCTTTGAGGTCCCTTCCAACTCAAACCATTCTGTGATTCTATGAAAAGTTATGCTGGGGCACAGATGGGGGCTCCAACCCCAGGCTGTGCAGGCTCTGGGATGTGAGCAGAGTAAGTGCAGTGCTTACCCCCCTTGCAGCAGGGGAAATATTTTTTGGTCCCAGAGTGGAAAAGGATTTAGTATTTAGTTGGTCCCCATCTCTGTTGGGTTCCTCACTGGCATTTTTCAGGAACTGCTTCAGCTGGGATTGCTGCAGGGGTGGTGTCAGGGCCTCCCAGCTGTGCCCTTTACTTGTGGGCTCTGGAGGAAAAGGGTCTGAAGCAATCCCACTGCTGGGAAAGTGCTGAGGTTTTGCTAATCCCAGAAATCTGCCCTCAGGGTTGCCCAGAAATAGCCCAAACCCTTTATTTTCCAATCCTCTTACCATCTGGGAAGCCAGGTGATTTTTTTCCCCAGTCTGATTTAGTTTCCTTAGTTTCAAAGCCAACTTCAGCCTTGTGGGTTTTCTCTGTGCACGTTACCCTTTTGCCTGGAATAACTGCCCTGAGCACGTGTTTGGGTTTGAATATCCAGGCACAGGCAGACCCCGGCGCTGGGAAACGGAATTTTGTGATGGAGGATTGTGTTAAATTTTAAAAGAAAGTCATTAACTCCCAGGCCAACCGGCTGAGTGGGCATTTGCTGGAGACTGTGATAGAAATGCAGGTTAAGGTCAGTCTCCAGGGGTTTGAATGTTAAGAGGGAAGAGTTCGGTACCTTGGTGTCAGGAGAGAAAGGGCTGGTTGATCTGCCACTGCCTCTTCCCAGAGTGAGGTTTAGAATCGCAAAATATTTTGGGCTGGAAGGAACCTCAAAGCCCATCCAGTCCCACCCCTGCCATGGGCAGGGACACCTCCCACTGGATCAGGGGGCTCAGAGCCCCATCCAACCTGGCCTTGAACACCTCCAGGGATGGGGCAGCCACCACTGCTCTGGGCAACCTGGGCCAGGGCCTCCCCACCCTCACAGCAAAACATTTCTCCCTAAGATCTCATCTCAGTCTCCCCTCTTTCAGCTCAAAACCATTCCTCCTCATCCTATCCCTGCACTCCCTGATCAAGAGCCCCTCCCCAGCTTTCCTGGAGCCCCTTTCAGTACTGGGAGGCTGCTCTAAGGTCTCCCCAGAGCCTTCTCTTCTCCAGGCTGAACAACCCCAGCTCTCTCAGCCTGTCCTCGTGTGAGAGGTTCTCCAGTCCTCTGATCATCTTCATGACCTTCTCTGGACTCGCTCTAACAGCTCCATGTCCTCCTTGTGCTGAGGACTCCAGAACTGACCACAGGGCTCCGGGTGGGGTCTCACCAGAGCGGAGCAGAGGCTTCAGCCTGGGCTGATTAATTTGTAACTTCTGGCACTGCAGCTCTGCTCCCTTGGAACTTCTATATACTGGTTTTTTTCCTCCTTCTTTACAGTGGTGCTGAAGTGAAAGACTCGTGGCAGCAAAATCACAGCCTGAGTGCAGGACAGTGGTGCTTGGACACTGCTAGAGCGAGTGACCATCCCGTGTGGAAGCCATGGAGCAGCTTGGAGAGCCAGGGTTCATGTGTGAGTCCTCGGGTCGTTTCTTTGTGTAGTTTGGAGTGGTGCTTTGCCTCCCCGGTGAAGGGTGGGTTATGTCTGAGCAGGTGCCTGGTTGTCACCACTGAACCAGATCCTGTCGCTTGGAGGAGATGAGGGACTGTATCTCCCTTGCAGGATTGTGTTTAGTGGTGGCAGACCTTGGGGGTCTCTGGATGGCACAGGCTTGAATCTGCTGGGTTTGAATTTAGGAGTGGTTTTTGCAGCTGGTCAGCCTCAAACTCTCTCAGAGGAGAGTGTTCAGGACTCCTGTGGCCTTTCGAGTCCAACAGAGACTCTGCTTTACCTTCCCTATTCATTTTCTTATTTTGAAACCCCCTATCTGATGGGATTTTTTTTTTTTACCCAAATTTGGCTGCTTTAGAGACTGAGTTTTTTTACGGTCTTGTTTGTCTTTCCTTTTGCCTCTTAAAAGCATTTTGCAGTGATTACACTGAGAAGGGGAGGCTTTGTGTGAGCCTGGGGAGCTCCTAGGAGACGGAGCAGCCGTGGAGGGGGCAGCAGGCTGGGCAGTGCTGGAGGGGAACAGCACAAGCTGTGGTCCTGATGCTGTCGAAAAGGGTGGAGAAGGAGGGAAGGCCAAGGGGCTGGTGCACTCTCTGCTTGTGTTAAGTTCAGGATACCTGGGACCACAGAGTGGATTGTTTGCTTGTTCCCTCAGTAAAACTGCTTGGTGTTGTGTGTCCTGTGGGTCGAGATGTGTCGTGCTGCTCAGTGATGGCACAGTGGAGGGGGTTGGAATTGGGTGGGCTTTAAGGACCCTTGCAACCCAAACCATTCTGTGATAGGTGGGGATGCTGGCCACTGAAATGTGCAATCCCAGACTCTATTTTTATTTTCAGGGGCAAGTAAATTTTCTGGAATTAAGCTTTAATTTTTGTATATGACAGATGGAGGTCACTGGGAATGTTCAGCAAATTCAGCTGAACAAACGGGGGGAAGAGTTTTTGATAAACCTGAAGGGAGGAACTTTTTGAAGCGCTCTACAAATTACCTTGTATCCCTGAGCAGTGCCCATCCCACCTGTGTGCTGGTTACCAATTGTCCAGGACAATGCTTTCACATAATTTACCTGTGTCTGAGGCACCCACGGGGCTTCTGGGGGATGTTACAAGGGATGGATGATCCAGTGGGAGGTGTCCCTGCCCGTGACTGGGGAGTTGGAACTGGATGATCTTTAAGGTGCTTTACAACCCAAACCATTCTGTGATTCTGCTCCATTCCCACACCTCTGATGATGTCAGCCTTTCTGGGAATGGGGATCCATATTACTCCTCTGTACTCAAATCCATCAGTGTTGTGTGAAAATTCAGATGTGTTGGAGCTGCTGAGGAACCAGAGGCTGTGGGAGCTGTTTGTGCTCTGGCTCTGCCTGTCCCACAGGTGTTTCTCCTTGTCAAAATGTCCTGCACTTCTTGTGCATCCTCTGTATTTCAATCAGGGCAGCAAAGGCCACTATGGGTCTAAACAAACAAGCAGCAATTAAAGAATAAATCACATCTTTGTTAGGGGTCTCCTGTTCCCCTTCCCCACCCTGAACTCTGAGTCCCTGTGGCTGGAGAGAGTGGGAGGGGACAGAGCTGGAGCCCACTGGGCTCCCAGGCATTGTTGCAGGAGAGTAGCTCTCACCCATGGCTGTGCCTGGTGCCTCTTCCCAGGGTGCAGGAGGCTCCAGCAACGCAGTGTCCATGGGGATGGATCTCCCTGGGCAGGAAGGTGGCTCTCGCAGCCCGAGTGGACTCGGCTCCGGGTCTTTTTGCTCCATCAATCGCTGCTGTGCCCTATCCCACAGTCCCGTCCTGTGCCTCACTGGGGAGAAGGGATGAGGAAGCACCTGGTTCCTTTCCACCACGGGCCAGGAGCTTAGCGTGGGAGGTGCCAGCAGAAAGCCCTGCTGGGCCTTCGCAGGCTCCGAGTGTCTCAGGGGGCAAATCAAAGAGCAAGCGGCGTTAGGTGTCTCTTGGCTGGGCGCCGCTCAGGGCCCCTGTGGGTTGCCAAGGTTAGGGCTGAGCGGGCGGGCAGCCCAAACAGAGCCAGACTCTCTGTCTGGAGGCCTTTGGAGGCTGCTGGGACGTTATTTGCCTCTGCTTGGATGCCTAAAGGGGCTGTGATTTATGGCAGTGGTACAATAGGTGTTTGTTGACAGTGATGGATTGGGTTGTCCTGAGAGCATCCCTCCTTCCTTCCCTCCCTCGCTCAGTGCTTTTCCTGCAGTCCCAGGGAGTTTTGCTGGTGTAAATTCAGCTGAACCAAGCCAGACTTTGGGGGAAAAAGCAGCTTTCCTAGGAAGCAAACAGTCTTTCCAAGCTTCCTGCCTCTCTGCACCAGCACCCTTTGGCCGGGGGCTGTGAAGACGGAGCTGAGGGGATGTGTTGGGGTATCTGAAGGCATCGGGCAGTGTGTGGTGGGTGCTGAGTGCATCCTGCCACATCCTGGGGCTGAACAGCACGTCCTGGCTCTGGAGGGCTCAGTCTTGCATCGAAATCACAGGTCAGGCTCTTTTGCTTTTATGGTTGATGTGCTTGGGGTGGCTCCATCACGGGATGAGGGGCGTTGCTGCGCTCCACAGCCCTCGGGGGGACTCAGCCTGTGTCTCCATGGCCTGGGCTGTCCCATGGGATATTTACATGGGATCTGCATAATGGCAACATAAGAAACTTGTTCTGCTCATCCACGTGGAAGAAGCGTGGGCAGATGTTTCCAGTCCTGAGTAGTTACTGGGCCGTGCTGGCCCCTCTGCTCTGTGCTGTGCCTGGGAGTTATCTCTCCCTCCATCAAGGCTCCCATTTCTGGGTCTGTGCACTTTCATCTCTCCCAGCGTGGGATCCCATGGCAGGTTCCAGGGTGATGGCGCCACGGCTGTGAGTGAGGAGGGGCATAGCAGGGATGCTGTGCCACCTGTAGGGTGCTGGCCACAAGGAAACCATCTTATTACCCTGTGCACGACCTCCCTGCTGCTCTGAGCCTGAGCACTTCAGCAGGTTGTGGGCTGGGACCTGGATCTGAACCAGAGCCTGGTGAGACTGTCTTGAACACTCGGCGGTGGCAGCAGCTCCAGTGTCCCAGAGAGCTGCTTATGGGTTGATAAAGCCCTGATGAGGTTGTTCATCTATTTTAAGTGTAATAAAGTATAACAGTGCCAAGCAGAGCCTCTGGGAGGCACTTGGTGCGTGGCATGGAAAGGGCCAAGGCAAGGCTGCAGCTGAGACGTGTTCCAGGGCTGACACGGTCTGTGTTCTGCTGTGACACTGGCTCTGCCACCCCTCCTGTCCTTTCTGCACCCCAGCAGGGCTGGGCAGTGGGATGGTGGTGTGGGATGGGTGTGCCACACTGCCAGCTCATAGGATCATAGAATCATGGAATGGTTTGGGTTAGAAGGGGGCTCAAAGTCCATCCAGTTCCACCCTCCTTCCATGGACAGGGACACCTCCCACTGGATCAGGGGGCTCCAAGCCCCATCCAGCCTGGCCTGGAACACCTCCAGGGATGGGGCAGCCACCACTGCTCTGGGCAACCTGGGCCAGGGCCTCCCCACCCTCACAGCAAAACATTTCTTCCTAAGATCTCATCTCAATCTCCACTCTTTCAGATGAAAACCATTCCCCCTGATCCTGTCCCTGCCCTCCGTGATCAAGAGCCCCTCCCCAGCTTTCCTGGAGCCCCTTTCAGTCCTGGGAGGCTGCTCTAAGGTCTCCCTGGAGCCTTCTCTTCTCCAGGCTGAACAACCCCAACTCTCAGCCATGCCACGTTTGTGCAGAGCGGGCCAGGGAAACCTGGTGCAGGAGACCTGGCAGCGTGGTATTCTGGGAAAGACTGAGGCAAGGAGGAGACATCACCTTGTGAGAGTTAAAACCAAGAGTGCTGCAGAGCCCGGGATGTCCCCTGTGTTCCAGTGCCCCATTCTGCTGTGTCCTGTTCTCATCTCCTCTTTTCCCTGGCAGGCACAGGGCAGAATCAGGGGTTGCTGGAGCATCTGCCAGATGTGATGAAGGGGCAGAGCAGGGCTGTGCGATCCTCCCGGTGGAAGCAGAGGGGACCATCAAGGAGCAGGAGGAAAATCAGCCGTGCACGAGTGAAGGGGAGAGGTAAGTGTGGGGGAGCCAAACAGTTACCCCATACCCTGCCACCCCTCCGTTTTCTGGCTTATCCCCCCAGACCAATTCTCCTGCACCCTTTCCACGCTTGCAATAATTGTGCTAAAGAAACACTGCTGTCCCGTGTTGCTCCAGTGGGACCATTCCCTGACGAGCTGAGGGTGTCCCAGCAATCCTGGTGGCACTAACAGCCGTGGGGATCACTTTACAGCCTGGTGCTCTGCAGACAAGAGGAGGCACTGCGAAGTTTTCCGCTTTTCCCGGGAGCCGATTCCCGGTGCCTCAGCAGGGAGGGCACGGGATGGTGCTGGAGTGGGTCTCTGTTCCTCGGTTCCTCGGGGGGGGGGTTGCTGCCCGTATCCTCACGCGTGGCCCTGGCCCTGTTTGCTCAGGCAGGTGCGTTCCCGTTCAAATCCGCGGGGCCAATGGGAGCAGCGCTGTTCAAACGGGCGGCGGTTGGACGCGCGTCCCATGGAAACCCGGCTGCCGGTCTCAGCCGGCTTAAACAGCTGCTCTGCTCTGCTCTGCTCCCCCCGGGCTGGGCTGGGAGGGCCCCGACTGCTGGGTGACAAGAGGTGCCCTGCCATGGAGACCGGCAACGTGCGCAGGGTCTCGCTCTGCACCCGCCGCGCTGACCCGCTGGGAGCCTCTTTCTGCCTCACCACGTTTGGTAAGCGCTGAGCCCGGGAGCAGGGGGTGATGTGGCCTTGGGCACGTGGGCACGGGGAGCCCTGGTGTGATGTGACCAAAGCCGTGGTGTGTCGTGGCCAAAGCCTGGTGTGGTACGAAGGGGCTGGAGAGCTCCTCCGCGAAGGCGTTCGCGCCGCGCGGCTGCCTGCTCGCTTCTGCCTCGCTGAGCTGGAATAATACCTGGCTCCACTGAGCTGCAGAACTGGAGAGTGCCCCGAAACCAAGCTCAGCTGCTGAGCAGCAGCCAGCCAGAGCTGAGTACCTGGGTAATCTTGTCCCTGGATGTACACGGGCTGGGATTGCTCTGCAGGGCCGACCAGAGCCCTGCCCCTGTTAGGGCAGAGCCCCAGTTTCAGAGAGGCACAAAATGGTTTGGGTTGGAAGGGACCTCAAAGCCCATCCAGTTCCAGCCCCCCTGCCGTGGGCAGGGACACCTCCCAGTGGATCAGGGTCTCAAAGCCCCATCCAGCCTGGCCTTGAACACCTTGTGTGGTTGGACTTGATGATCTCAAACGTCTTTTCCAACCAGGTGATTCTATGGTATCCCCCTCCAGGAATGGGGCAGCCACGACTTCCCTGGGCAACCTGTGCCAGGGCCTCCCCACCCTCATCGTGAAGAATTTCTTCCTCATGTCTTATCTACATCTTCCCCTTTTCAGTTTAAAGCCGTTTCCTCTCGTCCTGTCACTACAGGCCCTTTTAAAAAGTCCCTCCCCAGCTTTCTTGTAGCCCCCTTCAGGTACTGGAAGGCCACTCATAGATCCTTCTTTGCTCCTTGTGGATCTCCCTGGCTGCCTTACTTGTGCTGTGTGGGCTCAAAGAGACAGTGGTGGCTCAGCTCTGGGGGCTGGAGCTGGTGCTGGGCTACTCGTTCTGCACACCCACCTCTTCCAACTCAAACCATTCCATGGTTCTGTGACTGAAAGAAACATTGTGGTAATGATGCTTTCAGTCTTTTGGTTCTACAGGAGCACTGGGAAACGTTTAGCTTTGGGTTGGTCTGGACAGGTTTCAGACCTTCCATGTCCTGTCCAGGCTGGCAGGTGGCAGCTCCCTGGGAAGATGTTCAGAAGTGCAGAGCCCTCCATACCCAAGCAAGACCAGAAAGCCAGGGGCTGGCAGCCCACTCTGTGCCTCAGTATCATTTCACCCACACCCTGGCAAACGCTGTCAGCTGAGTCTTTGGCCAGTCTCAATATCGTGTCCTGCTCTGCCCTGCACTGGTGTGACCACACCTCGAGCACTGGGGGCAGTTTTAGGTTCCAGAGGATAAAAAAGATCTGAATGTCCTGGAGGGTGTCCAGAGGAGGGCACAGAGTTTGGGAGGGGTTTAGAGGGAAAGCTGTGTGAGGAGTGGCTGAAGTCACTTGGTCTGTTCAGCCTGGAGAAGAGCAGACTGAGGGGAGACCTCATCGAACTCTGCAGCTTCTTCACCTGGGAAAGAGGAGGAGCAGCTGCTGAGATCTTCTCTCTGGTGACCAATGATGGGACCCTAGCGAATGGCAAGAAGATGTGCCAGGGGAGAATTAGGTTGGATATTAGGAAAAGGTTCTTCCCCCAGAGGGTGGTGGAGCCCTGGAACAGCTCCCCAGGGAAGCAGTCACAGCCTGACAATATTCCAGCAGCATTTGGCCAAGGCCCTCAGCCCCACGGTGTGAGTGTTGGGGTTGTCCTGTGCAGGGACAGGAGTTGGACTCCATGGTCCTTGTGGGTCTCTTCCAACTCAGGACATTCTGTGATTCTGTGACTTCAGGGCTGGTGCAGAGTCAGCCGTGCTTGGGAAAGCGAGGGTTGTGACCCTGACTCAGCTGGCAGAGCGGAGCTGCTGCCCTGGACCCGTGTGTGGCTCAGCAGGGTTTCCACGTGAGGCTCTGCCCGGCGCTGGCCTCGTGCGCGGGGTCAGTGGCTGGTCGGGTTCTCAATGCTGGGAATTGGTTGCTGGCAGACAGATCCAGGCTACAAATCACAAACTGCAGCTCCAGATAAGAGGTGGGAGCTCACGGATCTGGCACAGGCATTTCAAAAGGCAGTGGGAACTGGAGCTTGGATTTGGAGCTGTGTAAGGGCTGGATTTTGTTCTCAGCTCTGTTTCAGAGCAGGCTGTTAGCAGCATGTTCCATCTAGGGAGAAGCTTTCTCCTTAAGGCTGCTTGTGGAGTGGGTTGGGGCCTGGATCCTCCTTTAACAAGTCCAGAGCTCTAAGAAAGATCCTGTCATTCACCCCAGGCACCAAATCTTTGAGCTCTATTTTCCTTCTATGTTATTCTCTGCCCCATTAAGAGGCAGATATGGGTCCCCTTGTGCTCTTTATTAAGATCTGCTCTTTTGGCTTGTTAATGACTGTTGGAACCATCCTGGCTTGATCATACAATTTTGGAATGGTTTAGGTTGATAGGGACCTCAAAGCCCATCCAGTTCCACCGCCCTGCCGTGGACAGGGACACCTCCCACTGGATTAGGGGGCTCAGAGCCCCATCCAGCCTGGTCTTGAACACTTCTAGGGTGGGGAAGCCACAGCTTCTACGGGCAGCCTGTGCCAGGGCCTCCTCACTTCCCTGGAGGTACTGCAGTCTGGAGTTCTGCCTTGTCTGAGCCCCTCAGGTTGTTTCTGCAGGCTGGTGGAGCACTGCTCTTCCCTGGGGGTCGGCTGCTGCTGCCCTCATTGGCCACCTGACAGTTAGTATCAAGTATTGACTCTTGGTTTTAGGAATTTTCCATCTGGGAAACGTAGGAGGCTGCAGTGTGGGTGCTCTTGCTGTGCTGTGGTCCCTGGGGAGCAGGTTTGTGCTGTGGGCAGCGCTGCCTTAGTCCTTGTCACTGCATCATCTCTGCTCGGTAGTGCTGGTGATAACAAAGCGTTGCTGGATGTGACAGGCAGTGAGGGGGTTTCTAAGGCTTTCCCGTGTCCCCAAACCACTCAGGACAGATGGGGCAGGCAGGGAGGAGGTGTGTGTGGAGCTGGGTCCTGCAGCAGCAGAGTTAGTGCCGTGGCTGACCCTGTGTTCTGTGCTCCTGCCACTGAAGGCACTGGGTGTCCTTGGTGTTCGGCCAGGCCATTTGCAGCTTGGCCCACTGTCACCTTCTGCAGGGGGGACAGACTCTTGCCCGTGCAGAACCTCAGGGGAGAGGCAAAGGGGCAGTTGGATCTGGGCTGGAGGAGGATTTGAGTGCACCACATCCCTCTGTTAAACAAGGGCTAATTCATCCTTCACCTTGGAGCTCCCACTTCCTCTCTGCAAGGGGCTCGTGACTTCTGCCACCAGTTTTCTGTGTGCTAAGAAAAATTTGTTCAGGTTTTCCTGGAATGTTTGTGCATCTGGAGCTGAAAGACTTTCTTGGTAGCAGATGTTTCATCCCCCCTCTTTCCCCTTGGCTCCTGGACCTATTGCCTCCGTGCCTGGGGTGGGAAAGCGGGATGGGTTTGGCTCTGCCCAAGCCTTGGAGCTGTGGGGTACCAGGGGTGGCCTGTGGGTCCTGCCTTCTTCATCATTTCTCCTTTCTCCTTCGTGGTCTCTCCTGTCCTTTCCTCCAGGCCAGCTGAAGCTGTCCATCGAGGTGCAGGGCCGGATCCTGGTGCTGCATGGTGAGTATCTCCCTGGGGAGCTGGGTGAGGTGTCCCTTAAGCCGTGTTGGGCTGGGGCTGGGGACAGCACTTCCATTCTTCTGGGGAGGGGCTTTTTACAAGGACAGGCAGTGATAGCAGGAGGGGGAATGGCTTTAAATTGGAAGGGGGAAGATTTTGCTTGGATGTTAGGAAGAAATTCTTCACATTGAGGGTGGGGAGGCCCTGGCCCAGGTTGCCCAGAGCAGTGGTGGCTGCCCCATCCCTGGAGGTGTTCAAGGCCAGGTTGGATGGGTCCCTTCCAACTCAAACCATTCTGTAATTCTATGATTCATCAACCTCTTTGGAGCTTCATGGCAGCTGTGGGGAACAACTCTGTGGTAGAGTGGTAAAACTGGGGACTGTTTGATGGAGGGAGATGCCAAACGGAATTTTCTGGAGAGTTTAATTTCCAGGTGACCACAATGCATTTTGTGTCCACTTTTGTAATTTTTTTACTTTAACTCCATGTGAAGAGAAAACAGATAAATGTGATTTGGAAAAGAAAATCTCAAATATTTCTTCTCTAAAACATCTTTTACGTTGGCCAAAAGTATTTGCCAAGTTTGTCAGGATTTCCAAATATTTCAGTTACCTCAATGTGAGTGTCAAAATGAGCTCTTTTTTTTTAGGCAAAACCTGTCTGGAGTCGGAGCTCTTTCTACCAGAGTCTCATCAGGGCTTTGTGATAAGTAAATAGATAAAAACTCCAAGAGTTTGAAGTGGTCAGAGTTAAAATTCCCTCCCTGTGAGCAGGGCAGACTCATTGCTGCCCTGGCTGTGGGCTCTGTAGGGTGGAGGGAAAGCGGGGCCCTGGGACTCCCAGTGCACCCTCATCCCAGAGATGCTGGAGGAATAGAAAAGCCTTTCTCTTGAGCCCTGTCCCTCCTCCCAGCCCAGCCCCGCCCCTGCCTGGCTGGAATGAAATGGGTTGTACAAAAACAGCAGCAGGAAGATGTGGGGGTTTTGGCTTCCTCCAGGCTGTGTGTGGTTCTGAGGGCCTGGCACAAGCCTCCCCCCACAGCTCTGTTTGGAGCAGCCCCAGCACGAGCTGGGTGCAAGTCACTGTCTGGTCCTGATGCTGCCTCCAAAGGAGGGGCTGGGAAGAAGGAAATGGTCCAAAGAAGAGACAAAGGTCACTCAAGTCTGGGACCCAAAATCCTGCTGTGTGTGCTGGATGTTCAGGGTAGTGGTTGTGAGCAGGAGGAGGCTGGGTGAAATGAGGTGATCAGTCTTCACCCTAACATCTTTAAACCAAAAGCAGCTCTGGATGGAGAAGGAACCTGTCGTGGAGGAACCTTGCAAACTGCTTCGTGAAGTACGAGAGGGTCTCACGGAGCCCCTTTCTCCTTGTGCTCTGTGGTGGCTCTCAAACTGACCATGTTTTTTAGGAATGTGTATCTGTCTGATAAAGGCAAAGTCACTGCTGCTTTGCTGGGCACGTTAGGAGTGAGCTTAGCCTGGCTCTGACAGCCCATCCTGGGCTATTCCAGACTCTACTGCGCAGATCCTGCCTCCAGCCACCCACCTGGGAAGCCCACGGTTCCCTGCTGTCGGCAGTGGTGAGGAGCTGAGCCCCTGCTGGCAGAGCTGCCACCAGGACACGGCTGTTTGTAGTGAACTTGTTGGTACGTTTGGCCCCGGGGCAGGGAGCCCAGGGCCCTGTGCAGTCAGGCAAAGGAAATGCAATTTGCCATCCGGGTGCTGAACTGCGTCTGCTGCCAACCCCACCTGCAGATCACAGACTCATAGGGTCATCTGCTTGGAAAAGACCTCTGAGATCATCAAGTCCAACCATCCCTGTCCCCTTACTAAATCAGATCCCTGAGCACCTCATCTCCCCACCTTATAAACACCTCCAGGGGTGGGGACTCCACCCCCTCCCTGGGCAGCCTCTGCCAGGGCCTGAGAACCCTTTCAGTGAAGAAATTTTTCCTGATGTCTAATCTGACCCTGCCCTGGTGCAACTTGAGGCCATTTCCTCTTTCCTATAGTCTGTCACTTGGGAGAAGAGCCCAGCACCCACCTGGATACAACCTCCTTTCAGGCAGTTGTAGACAGTGATGAGGTCTCCCCTCAGCCTCCTCTTCTCTAGACTGAACAACCCCAGTTCCCTCAGCTGCTGCCCATAAGGCTTGTTCTCCAGCCCCTTCCCCAGCTCTGTTCCCTTCTCTGGATGCTCTCCAGCCCCTCAATGTCCTTCTTGTAATGAGGGGCCCAGAACTGACCCCAGTACTCAAGGTGTGGCCTCACCAGTGCCCAGTACAGGGGCACAGTCACTGCCCTGGTCCTGCTGCCCACGCTGTGTCTGACACAGGCCAAGATACCATTGGCCCTCTTGGCCGCCTGGGCCACTGCTGGCTCATGTTCAGCTGCTGCCAACCAACACCCCCAGGTCCTTCTCCTCCAGGCAGCTCTCCAACCATTCTTCCCCAAGCCTGTAACACTGCCTGGGGTTGTTATGTCCCATGTGCAGGACTTGGCACTTGGTCTTGTTGAACCTCAGATGCTTGTGTTTATTGTGTGGTTGTATTGAAGAAAAAATACCACACCTCTTCACCTGGTTGCGTTGCAGGGTGGGAAGATGCCTTCCCTCTCACTGTGGGGTTTGACTGTCTTCCATTCTTTTCCAGTTATGGAAGCAAAAGGTCTGATAGGAAAGGAGTACCGGCCGTGCGACTCCTACGTGAAGGTGGGTTCTACTGGGGCTTTGCTCAGAGAGCTTCAGCTTCCTTGGGGTTTTGGGTTGGCTCTCCCAAGCATGTTCCTTCTCTTTCTTCCTCTGTCCTGTTCTGGTGTGCAGGGAGGTGGCTGTTTTCTGGTCCAGTGCTGGAGGGCTCATGGGTCTTGTTGGCACAGTGTCTCCATGGAGCCAGAAGAGCAGACGACAGGACCCTGCGAAGGGCTGTGTCAACTGTTCATTGCAAGAGCATCCCACTGGGTGCCCAAGGGCCAGTGGGGAGAAGCGTGTGGCCAGCACAGTGTGGCTCTGGGCTCTCCTGGAGGTCACTTTTACAGGTTGCTCCCACTGCAGTGTGCACAGAACAGGGAGCATCTGCTCTACAAGAGGGGTGCAAGTCAGAGACCACCCAGCAACCGAGTCAGTGCTCGGTTCTTCTGCTCTTTTCCTTCCCTCCCCTGCCCTGAGAAGTTCTGTAACACAATTGCTTGACTCACATAGGGTAAAGTATGTGGAGTCTTGCATTCAGTTCTGGAGTCCACAGTACAGGAAGGACATGGAGCTGTTAGAATGAGTCCAGAGGTGGACATGAAGGTGATCTGAGGGCTGGAGCACCTCCCATACAGGACAGGCTGAGAGAGTTGGGGTTGTTCAACCTGGAGAAGGCTCCAGGGAGACCTTAGAGCAGCCTCCAGTGCTGAAAGGGGCTCCAGGAAAGCTGGGGAAGGGCTCTTGATCAGTGAGTGCAGGAATAGGATGAGGGGGAACAGTTTTGAGCTGAAAGAGGGGAAATTGGGATGAGATATTGGGAAGAAATGTTTTGCTGTGAGAGTGGGGAGGCCCTGGCCCAGGTTGCCCAGAGAAGTGGTGGCTGCCCCATCCCTGGAGGCGTTCAAGGCCAGGTTGGATGGGGCTTTGAGCCCCCTGATCCAGTGGGAGGTGTCTCTGCCCTTGGCAGGGGAGTGGAACTGGCTGGGCTTTGAGTTCCCTTCCAATACAAACCATTCTGTGATTCTCTAAAGTGATCTAAATGACCCGTTAGCCCCGGTTTAACTGGATCGGCGAGGCTCAGCCCCCAGTAAGAATGGCTGTGCCCGTCGTTGGCAGAGCTGGCGGCTGTGAGCCAGTGCTGGCTTTGGGAACGCTAACACACTGCTTGTTTTCCTCCATAAAGATGTCCATTGTGCCAGACACTGACTGGAAATGCAGGCAAAAGACAAAGACGGTGCCAGACAGCAAAAATCCAATCTTCCACGAGCACTTTCTTTTGTGAGTACGAGGGGGTGGCGGTGGCGGTGGCTCTGACCCATCCGTTTGCTCCGTGTTCACACTGAGCACTGGGGGACCTTCTTGAAGCCAAGAACCCTTGGTTGCTTTTGCATTAGGATCTATAATAAGCACGTACCATGCATGAGCAGCTCTGCTGCTGAAATGAGGAGTGACAGACATTATTCTGCTGGTTTTTAATAGCTGAAATGCCTTGAACTTTCGGGCAGAGCTCTGTGGAGGCTCACAGAGCTCTCAGCACGGCAGCGATGCTCCTGCGTGGTTGGAGTTCCTTGCTGGGCAGGAGTTGGGCAAACACTCCCTTTCTGAGCCCTTGCACTTGCAGGAGTGTGAGCATTGGTGTGAATGAGGAAGGTAAAAGGATTCCCTGTGGCTACAGCCTCGTGGGAAAGGAGCTCATTGTGTTTGGTAGAGCTTGTCATTGCTACCTAAGCAGTCTGTGTCAGACCTCTGTCCCCGTGCATTTAATCTGGCATGGGATGGTTCTTCCAGAGCATGAAATGTGGCTTGTTCCTTGTGTTTACCCTTTGATGCTGGTTGTGTGTGTTTTTCTGCAAGATTATCTTTCCCCTTAAACCACCTGAGTGGTGTCCCCAGCCCAGGAAGGGTCCCATCCCTTTGCAGTTGTCTGCCAGAAATGGATGAGTTAGTGCAGCAGGGCTTGTTTGAGGGGGTTGCTGTTTGGGGTGATGTTGCATTGCTCCGTGTGGAGGAGAAGACCTGGCTCTGAGGAGAGTGAGGGGCCTCTGCCTGCAAGGGCAGCCCTTGCTGAGTGCTCCTGGGAAGATGGGTGCTCATGATCTGTCCTCTCTGCCTCTTACAGCCCAGTGCAAGAGGAGGATGAGCAGAAACGTCTCCTGGTCACAGTCTGGAACCGCGGGAGGAATTCCAGGTAAGGGGCTGCCAGGCTGCCAAACAATCTCCAAAGGGGCTTGTGTGGCAGCAAACGTGTCATCTGCTCTGGCCACCCCACGTGAACTCCTCCAGTGCCCTGGGCCTCGAGGGCTGCCCTGCACGAAGGCTGCGGGCCAGAGCGGCAGTGGGAGCTGAGCAGAGGGGCTGGGATGGGGATCTGCTGGTGGGACACCCTGGCCAGGGCCATCGTGGGCAGCCCGTGCTGGTGGGCACCACACCGTGTGCAGACTGGTGGAGAGGAACCCCTGTCAGCATTTCTGCTGCTTGGTAGGCACCAGGGTTTAAAAATCCCACGGGTGCTCACACCTGCTCTGCTGGCTGAAGCCAAGGGGGGCTGGAGCCTGGGGCTGGGCTGGGCTCCCCCTCTGTCTCTGGGGGCAATGCAGAGGAAAGCCCAGCAGCAAGGGGCTGGCACCTCGCAGGCTGTTCTACCTGCTCAGGCAATGGCACCTGCCCCTTCAGCCAGGCTCCTGCCAGCATCAGGCAGGCTGGAGGAGATCAAGAGGTGCTTCAGTCCAGCTCCTCCTTGTCCTCTCTGCAGCCCAGCTGTGTGGCCGCACCATGCTTACTCAAAGCATGGAGAGGGAGGCGCTTTCTGGGTGCTGCCCAGGTCCTGGCACGTGCAGGGATCTTTGTGGGGTCCCTGCAAAGGGGTGCATGGGGGAGTGTTCAACGAGCACGTGCTGATGGTCTCTGGCTCTCCTGCAGGCAGAGCGAACTGATGGGCTGCATGAGCTTCGGTGTCAAGTCCCTCCTGACCCTGGACAAGGTAACTCCGTGCCAGAGCAGGGCGTGTGGGACTGGGGCTCTCAGGTCGGTGGGTGGATGCAGCACCCCCTCGGGCAGGAGCAGGCTTCCCCCACCAGGGGACAAAGATGCTCTGAAGGTGCCCAGGGTGTTCACCGCTCCCATTCCCGGTATGGATGGCCACTGTGAGACTGGGTGGAGGAGGGATCCTGGGACAGGGGACCATCACTCCCTTCTGCAAGGACACCAAGAGAGTAGCAGCAGCAATTGGGGTGCAGGGAGGTGGCCCCAGCAAGCGCTGCCTGCTCTGCTTGCTGCCTGGGGACAAGGGATGGGGCCAGCCTTGCTGAGCCTGCTGGCATGTGTCCCATCTGATGGTGGGGCCAAGCTTCTCCTCCAAGGAGTCTGCCTGATTCCCTCCACTCAGCAGCCAGGGCTTCAGCAGCCGAGGTGGTGGTGGGGAGAGGGCAATCGCAGAGGTCTCGGGCAGTTCCTGGGGGCAGCGGTGCTGCCAGGCTGTCTCTGAGCCAGAACCCACGTCCCCTCTGCAGTGGATTTGGTCACAGTGCTGCTGCCCCAGCCTGGCTGCTGCTTGGTAATACAGCTTCCACATCAGCTGGGTTCACCTTCCTAAAGCAGCCTGCAAGGCTCCTGCTGCAAATGACTCCTGCTGATCCCCTAAAGTGAGGAAACGTTTCATCCAAGCTGCCAGTGGTGAGGGATTTCACCCCTGGACAGCCCTGCTCTGGTGTTGGCACATCAGAGCATCACAGCAAGCTGGAAGGGCTTCATGAAAGAGTTAATGCATCAGCTGAGGTGTGGAAAGTTACTCCCTAACAAGAGGATAAAAGAAGTTGTTTATGGCAAGGACCTGAGAAGAGGGTAAGGGGCAGCTTGAGCTGAAATTTGGACAGGTGAGATGTGGCCTTTTTATAACAGTGAAGATAATAAGGCTGAGCAGCTCCAAACTGCAGCTGTCCCCGGGGGGAGGCTCTGCTCAGGTTGTATTTCACCTCCCCACAGGTGTCCCTTCCTTCTCAGGCTTTGGCAATGAGTTTCACAAAGCGTCATCACATGCAGAGAGGTCGGAATGTTCACGTCTACAGCACCCATGCACAGCACCCTGCTCTCACGGGGGTGGGAGGAGGATGCTGGGGGCACGTGGTCCTCCTGGGATCACAAATGGGGCTGAGATGAGCTGGCCCTGTCTCCTGGGTGTTGTGTGATGCTGCTGAAACTCCACAGTTTCCTCATTGTGGATTTCAAACACTCGGTTTAAAATTGGCCCCTTCCTCTGGCATCTGGGAATGTGGTTCCTGCAACCCCAGCTGACTCCTGGGTTTGGTCTTGGATGGTTGGTCCCTCTGGCTGCCCAGGAAGAAATGGGAGACAGTGATGGCTCCCTGGAAGGAGAGTCAAGGGATTGCAAAGGCTCTGTCCTCTTGGCTGCCCTGGCCACTAGGTATGGGACAGGGGCAAAGGGAGCCTCACTGAGGAGCACCAGCACAGCTGAAGGCTGGTTTGGACATCCTCAACTGGTGATAATGCTGGAATGTGTCCTCCCTGCAAGACTGGTGGCTCCTGCCAGCATCATATGGACAGTTTTCCTGGAGATTGGCTGTTTCTCTCCACCTTATCTCCCTCTAAAAACCTAGAAGCTTGTTACTTCAGTGATGCTTAGGATACAGCAATAGCTCCAAAGGACTCCAGGCTGTGCCTCTGGGTGTGAGCAAGTCTGGGCAGCCCCTGTGTCCTGCCTGGGGGCAGCTCCTGCAGTGGGGCCCCTCTGGGGCTCTGGGCAACCAGACTGGGTTAAATGGGGGTGAGTCTGTGCCTCTGCATCAACAGCTTCTCTCCTCACACCCAGGAGGTCAGCGGCTGGTACTATCTCCTCGGGGAGGACCTGGGCAGGACCAAGCACCTGAAGGTGGCCACGCGGCGGCTGAAGCAGAGCAGAGGTGTGTCTTCCCTCTGGGATGTCCAAGACAATGCTGGCAAGGTTTGGAAGAGGAGTCAGCCTTGTGTCCATCCCGGTGCTGGCACGGAGCAGCCCCCAGCCCCACGGCACCTGTGTCCCCATGAGCACTGCTCAGCCCTCTGATGCTCAGTGGGCACCCCAGAAGATTGGGGAGGGGGTAGGACAACTTTCTGCAGGACAACTCCATGTGGGGAGCCTCACATCCTAACCCTCCCATGTAGAGTTGTCCCTTTCCATGCAGGAGGGATTCCAGCTGGTTCAGCAGGCTCTGCACAGGCACCAGTCTCTCCCCTTCGGTCCTTGTTCTTACCTGTGGCTGTCTGGGGCTCTGTGGGCACCCCAACAGTGCAGCCCCGTCTCTCCCTCTTCCTTGGGCTTTCATAATGCCAATTCCTGCTTCTCAGAGTTGGGGCTGATCCCATGGCTGGACCCTGGCTCCTGGTGCCTGTGATGGACAGTGAAGGCTGGCACAGGGCAGGGTTTGCTGCCTACCCAATGTGCCACCACCCCACAGCTGCTGCCACCCAGGGCTGCCCCAGCCTGGAGGAGATGTGCCCGTAACACATAAAGATCCTGCATATGGATCTTAGAATCGCCTGCTTGGAAAAGACCTTTGAGATCGAGTCCAACCGTCCCTGTCCACTACTGAACCAGATCCCTGAGAAGCTCATCTACCAGCCATTTAAACCCCTCCAGGGGTGGGGACTCCACCCCCTCCCTGGGCAGCCTCTGCCAGTGCCTGAGAACCCTTTCAGTGAAGAAATTTTTCCTGATGTCTAATCTGACCCTGCCCTGGCCCAACTTGAGGCCATTTCCTCTCATCCCATGTCCTGCCACTTGGGAGAAGATCCCAGCACTCACCTGGATGCAACCTCCTTTCAGGCAGTTGTAGACAGTGATGAGGTCTCCCCTCAGCCTCCTCTTCTCCAGGCTATACAACCCCAGTTCCCTCAGCTGCTGCCCATAACCCTTGTTCTCCAGCCCCTTCCCCAACTCCCTTCTCTGGACACGCTCCAGCCCCTCGATGAATGTGGATGCAGCATGGAGGCAGATGGATTTTCTGGAGACATGTGCTGCCAGGCTGATATGGCCTTTGCCTTTTTCTCCTTTTTTTTTTAGGGCTGATGCTGGGAAGTCCGGGCACAGCGCAGGAAAGCCGGGATGCTGCGACCATGGAGCAGCTGAAGGTTGGTACGACAGGGCTATGACCCACCAGGGGTGTGAAGATGTTGTGTCAGGAGGTGGTGGACTTTGGAGACTGCAAGGAGGGGTTACAGATGAGCCAATGGACAGAGTATTAGTGAGGGTGATGCTGAGGTGGGAGCTGTGTCAGTTCCTGCTGACACCGTGGCTTCTGTAGGCAATTAATTATCCCCGTTGAGCACCAGCTGGTGGAGGTGGGTGATGTGGGTTTTAAACCCACACTCACTCCCCAATGCCACTCAGAAACATCCTGTTTTTCCACTATATTGGCACAGAGACAAAGCAGCAGCTGTTGGCCAGGGGGAATGGGGACTGGGAGGGCTGGGGCTGCCTTGCCGCTCAGCACCAGTCCCTGGCCGTCTCCGTGTCTCCGTGAACGGGTGCGTGTGCTCCTCTCCTCCTTTCAGGGCTCTTTGCTCTGGGAAGGGAAAGGCCCATGGTGGAGCCTGAGAGATTTATGGGAAAGGCAAGGATGGGAAATGGGAACACAAACACACGGCCCGCGTCGGAAATTTGGCTTAGCCGACCCCGTGATTTATCTGTGCTGAATTCCGCTTTGCTGCTTCCCTCAGCTGCATTTTCAGTTATTTGTTTGAAAGCGTAGGATTGAGCAAGACAAACAAAGGCAGCGCCCCTCTCCTCCCTTCCTCTCCGGCAGTCGCCACCGACTTGAAAGATGGTGGCTGGGAAGGAAGAGGGATCCTCCTTCCAGCTCAGCCCGGCGGTGCGGCCGGCTGGGACAATGCACACGGAGGCAGCGTCTGCCCGGCTCCCCTGGGAGCGTTGGGGCTCCTCATGCTCCCTGTCCAGCTCCCCTGGCCCCACTGCCCGAGCTCCTGTGCCAGGGAGCACATGGTTTGGGTTCCCGTGAGCCTCTCCTCTCTTTTCCATCCCAATGGTAGGAGTCCTAGAATTATAGAATCTTCTGGCTGGAAAAGACCTCTGAGATCGAGTCCAGCTGCATCCCTCATCCACTAAACCACGTCCCTCAAAAACTCATCTATCCTTCTTTTAAACCCCTTCAGGGATGGTGACTCAACCACCTCCCTGGGCAGCCTCTGCCTGAACACTCTTTCAGTAAAGAAATTCTTCCTCATATCCAGTCTGACCCTCCTCTGGCACAACTCATGGCCATTTCCCCTTGTCCTGGCACTTGGGAGAAGAGATCAACACTGGCTCTGCCACAGCCTCCTTCAGGCAGTTGTAGACAGGGATGAGGTCTCCCCTCAGCCTCCTCTTCTCCAGGCTAAACAACCCCAGGTCCCTCAGCCGTTCCTCACAGGCCTTGTTCTCCAGCCCCTTCCCCAGCTCTGTTCCCTTCTCTGGACGCTCTCCAGCCCCTCAATGTCCTTCTTGTAGTGAGAGGCCCAGAGCTGACCCCAGTACTCGAGGTCTGACCTCACCAGTGCCGAGTACAGGGGCACAATAACCTCCCTGGTCCTGCTGCCCACGCTGTGTCTGACACAGCCCAAGATGCCACTGGCCTTCTTGACCACCTGGGCCACTGCTGGCTCATGGCTGCTGCCAACCAAAAAGTTGTGGAAAGTGCTTTCTTCTCCGTTGCAACCAAGGGGTTGGTGCCGTGGGGCTGCCCCAACTCCCCACGCTTTGTGCTGGCTGGGTTTAGAGTTTCTCTTTAATTGCCAAATTACACCCTGGATGCAAATTATTTGCCCTCTCTCCTTCCCCCTTGGTGACTCTGTGAGCACAAAGCATCAGGGCGTGCGTATCCCCTGGGTCTGGGCTTTCAAAACCAAACTCTTTCTCTTTTTTTTCCTCTTTTTCCCCCCACATCTCCCTTACTCTTTCCAAGGGACAAGTTGTCTCTTCTAACGAAGCGCAGCTCGCGCAGCCGGTGCCTGTGAAACGCTGCTCCAACATCCTCCAAGTGTTTGTGAGAACACGGAATAACAAAGTGCTCCGTGCGGCTGGGGAACAAAAGCCACATCAACAGAGCGGGGGGCTAGGGAATACTAAAGAGTTGACAGGAATTTTAATATAAAACTCTCTCCCTTCCTTGTCAGTCAGGGTTTTCAGGAAGCCCTCTGGCTTATCGTGGAGCGGCACACAGCGCAGACAGGGGCCGGGGAGGTGAAAGGTGGCTTCCTGCCATTCTTCTCGGGAGCTGGGTTCCCATGGGCGGTCATGCCAGTTTGCCTGGGGTTTGTTGCACACTCGGGTGAAACGAGGCGATCGGGGCTCACGGCTGCTTTGTGGCACTGGATTTCCATGGGCTAACGGCGAGCGCGGGCTTTGCAGCCATGAACCGCTTCAACGGACTCTGCAAGGTGTGCTCGGAGCGGAGGTACAGGCAGGTCTGTATCTCCCAGGGGAGGATCTCTGTGCCACCACGTGGTGCTGCAAGACTTGGTTGAGGTTTTGAGGGGTTTGTGGGCTCTTTTACCATTTCTGGGCTGTGTGTGAGCTGCTTCTGGGGTGACTGCTGTTTGCCCGTTGCTGCTGTGGGTAAATGAGACGGAGGGGGAGCGTTTACTGTGTGAGGGGAGCACACGGATGATGAAGCTCTGAGGGGGTGTCTCTGTTGGAGGAGATGCAGGCACAGCAGGCAGCTCAGTCTCTGCCAGGCTGCTGCTATCTCATTCCAAATCTGATTTATTGTGAATATATTTGGGAATCAAGCCTTGCATGAAGCCGGTTACAGCTTGGTTTAGGAGAAGTAAATTGCTGCGCTCTGTAAAAACCAGCACGAGCTCCCTTGGACCCACTGGTGTGCAACATGGGGTGCTGGTTTTCCTTGCACAAGTCCCAGTCTCCTGCACTTTTGAACACAGGTTTCCCCCTGTAGTCTGGTCTGGGGCTCCCAGCTCTCGGTCAGCTTTTCTCTGTGCTCCTGTGCTTTCGTGGCTGAAGCTGTGGTGGGCACAGAAAGAAACAGATAAACTAAAAATGCCCATTTCTTAGCAGGACTATAGCGATTGTCTCGTGCAGGAATGCTGCTCTGCCTTGTCTTAATGACAACTGATTGTGATTTGTGTCTTAGACCTCTGCAGTTCTTTATTTTGACAATTCCTTCTGCATTTTTTGATGAATTTATGAGTACAGTGAGCATCCCTCGTGCTGGAGTCCCTCACCACCTTGCCCTCCACCTTCCAGCTTGTCTCCAATGCTCAGTTCTTAGTTCTATGCACAGTGGCAAAGTGGATGTGAGGTCCCTGGGATGGCCATGGTGGTGGGAGCTGAGGAAAATGAACCATCAGCAGTGAGAAGCTGCTGTTAGTGGCACAGGGGAGGAGTCTCCGTTGGCGGTGGACAAGAGCCAGGCAGCCCGGGGAGAAGGAGTGGGAGACCTCTCAGCTTGGGGGAAGCTTTGGGCTGGGAAGTGGCCATGGAGTCTCCAAGGTGAGGTTCTGGGCTGGCTCCCAAGATGCCAGTGATAACACGTCTGTGGGACTCCCATCTCTCGTGCTGTGTGTTTGAGATGTGAGGTTGGTTCGAAAGTGCAGAGCCACAAGCTGCCTCCTGCCCTGTTCGAGGATCTAACAAATTCCAGAGAGAAAATTACTCAGTGTAGTTGGACTGGATCTGCTTTTTCATCCGGCCAGGGAAGGACAGTTTCTCTTTTGAAGCCTGATTTTATGCTGAGCAATCAAGCAGGGCCAAGGTGCAGAGAAATGAAAGCTTCCTGTGTTTGCCCTCCCGTGGCAAAGGAGCAAGGATTCAGTTCTCCTCCTTGGCAGCTTCTATTGAACTTTCTTTTCCCTCTGACTGTTCTCAAAATAACACAGGTCAAGTGTTGGGTTTTTACTTTTCTTTCCTCTGTCAGTTAAACAAGGATCTTGACAAATGTCTTGGGGGATAATCAGGTATTTACAGGAACTGTCACGCTGAGCTGCTGCTGGGAGCTACTATCCAAAAATAAATATCATTTAATTAATAAAGCTCAGTGCTTCTTGAATCAGGAGGAGAAATGAGCCTAAATCAACACAGCATCCATCCTCTCCAAACTCAGCAGGAGAAAACACACTCTGCTCAGCTAATGGGGTGATGCCTACAGAGCCTGCTCTGGCACAGATGCCTCATGGCTTCCTCTGCAGCAGAGCAGTGCTGCTATTTCTGAATTACCCCCCTGGAAAGGAAATGTTTCAGTGATTTGTGTGGAGAAACAGTGTCAGAAATCAGTGTCAGAGCCAGGCTGCCAGGGTTTCTATTTTAATGACTTATCAGACCCTTCCTTGTACTTGCAAGAGTCTCGAGGGGAGACTTGTGTATAGAATCATAGAATAGCTTGGGTTGGAAGGGACCTCAAAGCCCATCCAGTTCCAACCCCCGTGCCATGGGCAGGAGATCAAGGGGCTCAGAGTGCCATCCCACCTGGCCTTGAACACCTCCAGGGATGGGGCAGCCACCACTGCTCTGGGAAACCTGGGCCAGGGCCTCCCCACCCTCATTGTGAAGAATTTCTTCCTAATGTCTAAGTCTTCCCCCTTCCAGTTTGAAGCCATTCATCCTCCTCCTATCACTGCAAGCCCTTGTGATAAGTCCTTCCCCAGCTTTCCTGTAGTCCCTTCAAGGTACTGGAAGGCAGCTGTGACGTCTCCTTGGGTCCTTCTCTTCTCCAGGCTGAACGACCCCAACTCAATAAACCTTTGTTTTGTGCTGTTGCTCTCTGTTCATCCTCAGCTCAATCTTGCATTGCTTTTTAGCACCCTTTCCACCCATCTTTGGCTGCAGCAGGGGAGACACTCCTTGTCCTGGGGTTCAGAGGGTGACTCGCTGTGATGGTTCCTTTGGGCTCTGCACCCCTTCCACAAATGCTGTGTGTCTGCATTTCCAAAGGCGTGGGCAGTGCCTGGGTGCAGGGGGGATGCTCGCTGAACACAGGCAGTGGCTGCTCTCCCACTTACCAGGGTGACTCTGGTGTCTCTCTTCAGATCACCATCCCTCGAGGAAGCGACGGGTTTGGCTTCACAATCTGCTGCGACTCCCCAGTCCGTGTGCAGGCAGTGGACTCTGGTAAGAGACCAGATCACTTGTATCTCTCTTGATTTGAATGAGTGACTCTGCTCCTTTTTGCTTCCAGGAGCATGTTGTGATTCAGAAGCTCCCACACCTTGCAGGACTCTGGTTACCTCCAAGAAATTTCTCTTAATGAATTCTCTGCTGCCTCTAACGAGGTCAGAGGCCACCGGATTAGTGCGGTGTCACTGTTTTGGCAGGGTGTTGCAGTCATTTGTACAGACTTTGTTCCCTTCCCTCTCCAACGTGGGAACTGTCAGGTGGGTTGGGAGACCTATGGGAAGCATCCATTAGGGGGTGTCAGTCAGGGAGACAGGGGAGCAGGGTCGTGGGAGCCCTCAGTTGCCTGAGTATAGAATTGTTGTGGTTGGAAAAGACCTCTAAGATCATCAAATCCAACCATCAACACAACACCACGGTGCCCACTAAACCATGTCCTGAAGCACCACATCTACATGTTTTTTGAACCCCTCCAGGGATGGAGACTCCACCACTGCCCTGGGCAGCCTCTGCCAGGGCTTCACCACTCCATCAGTAAAGAAATCTTTCCTAATATCCAGTCTGAGCCTCCCCTGGTGCAGCTTGAGGCCATTGCCTCTCATCCTATCACTTGTTATTTGGGAGAGGAGCCCAGCACCCACCCCACCACAGCCTCCTTTCCAGGAGCTGCAGAGAGCGATGTGGTCTCCCCTTGGCTTTCTTTACTCCAGGCTAAACAATCCCAGTCCCCTCAGCTGCTCCTTGTAAGACTTGTGCTCCAGAAGTAGATCCTCTTGGTGTGCAGCTGTGGGATGGGCTGGGTGTCTCTGTTGTACCCTGGTGCTCCCTGCTGCTCACCAGGAAACACGGGAAGTTTGTGCAATAGCTCTGAGAGAACATTTATTGCTTTGTCCCGTGAGCTACGTGTGTGCACCTGTGCACGTTGGAAGGTGAAGCTCCAGGCTCAGCCAGCCCCACTTCACCTTCAGTTGGGGATGTTAGAGGAAACTAACACATGGTGTGAATGTTGGGGTTATCTTATGCAGGGTTAGAAGTGGGACTTGATGATCCTTGTGGATCCCTTCTAACTCAGGATATTCTATTCTAGGTTGGGTTTGGAGGAGGAAGGGTGCAGGCTGTAGAGCTGTGTTGTTTGGGTGTCCACCAGCCCCAGGGCTTCTCGTCCCCCTTAGCACTGTCAGCTCTCTGTCCATCATTTGTTTCCTCTCTCTGTAGGTGGCCCAGCAGAAAAGGCAGGTCTGCAGCAGCTCGACACGGTGCTGCAGCTGAACGAGCAGCCCGTGGAGCACTGGAAGTGTGTGGACCTGGCACACGAAATCCGGTGAGTGTCCACCCAAAGCATCGGTGCAGGGCTGTGAGAGAGACAGTCTGGGGGGGGCCGGGGCAGGGGAGCAGGAGCTTGGAGCGGCTACAGGAAGGGGGAAGCTTTGGGGGATGCAGGAGGTCGGGAGAGGACTCTCTGGAGTGGAAGAAGAAAGGATGGAGAGGCTGGGGAAGGCAGGACTGCAGGGCTCATGGCTGTCTGAACGGTGCAGGGGGCCTGGCTCCCTCCTGCTCCACCTCTGAGCTGCCCCGTGCCATCCACCCCTTCAGGAACTGTCCCACGGAGATCATACTCCTGGTCTGGAGGCTCGTCCCGCAGGTCAAGCCCAGCCAGGAGGGCGTGATCCGCCGGTCATCCTGCAAGTCTGCCTCCGACCTCCAGTGTCCACCCAACAAGAGGGAGAAGAACAGCGCGGTGCCTCCGCGGCCCGAGCAGCGCCGGAGCTGCCACGTCCTGTACGACCGGAGCGATGGGCTGGTGCTCAACGGCTGGGAGAGGTACACGGAGATCGGCAAGCTGAGCCACAACACCTTGCCACCCCTGTCCCAGGTCCCCTCCACTGCGGACCAGAACTACATCATCTTAGCACCTTTGAACCCGGGGAGCCAGGTAGGGCTGCTTCCCAGCCCCTCGCCCTCCTTCCTGCTTGTGGCTGTGCCTGCTGCATCCTCTCTTGGCCTGTCCTTCCTTGAGCATCATCTCTAAACGTTTGCTAGAGCACACGCCGTGTTTACACGCCAGAGCTGTGTCCCTTGGTGGGGGATTTCACTGATTACCTAAAACCTTTGCCACTCAAACTGTAGAGCTGGGGTGAACAACCTGCTGCCTCCTCTCAGGGCTGGCTCGCGGGGTGTGGATGCGGGAAGAGTTTCCGCTGCGTAGACCACGCATTGCTCTCATTTTCTGCTGGCAGTAGGGCAAAAAGGATTTTCCCTTCTCTGGAGCACTTTGGCTTTGCTGGCTTTGGCATGCTCAAATTTGCAGTTGGTTGTTGTGAGGTCTATCTTAACCCTGCTTCAGGTGACTCTGTCCTTTCTGTGTTGTGTCTTACAGCTGCTGAGGCCTCTCTATCAAGAGAACAGCACTACCGTGGGTAAGTTGTGTGCAGAGGTGGACGTGGTCCTTCAGGCACTACTGAATCCTTGCCCTTAGCTTGGAATGCTGCTGTGGAGACTCTCACTTTTTGAGGGTGCTGACAGAAGCCTGGGCCTTTTGGAATAGTATAATTTTCTCATTCTCTACATCAAATATAAAAGCAAGAACCCCACCACCAAGTCCCGAGTGGCAGTGGATGAGCCCCATGGTAAGAAGATCTCTGTGGGGAGCCCACAGAGCAGCTGAAGGGAGGCTGAGGGCAGGGACTTCCCATCAGGGGAGTGATGAGAACATGAAGTGTGAAAGTGCTAAGTTATTTTTGTTGTTGTGGTTCCCCAGATGTGTTCGTGGGGCTGTCCATGACGTGTTTCCCTTACGTGTGATGCCTTGCTGGGGGGTGCTGACACCGCGGCCCCCACTTTGAGGTTCAGTTTATAACTAAGGCAGTGGGGATGGCTGTGACTCAGGTTTGTACAACAGCACTGAAGTGCCAGGTTTGGGAAAATCCATTTCCTGGGTTGCTACAAGGTCTCTGGCAGTTTTTGGACCAGGTTTCCTCAAACCCCCTTTGAAGCATAAATGTTTTGCGCCAGGTATTCATGGATTTCCTGGAGCACTGGATAGGGATGAGGTTGCAGGAACAGTGGGGTGAGGTGTGTGACAGGACACTGCGTGAATCCTGGGCTGGGAGAGGGGCAGCAGAGACCAACACAAGGTCTCCCTGAGCTGGATATCAACTGTTATTTCGAGTGGGAACCTGGGGACAGGAACAACCCAAGGCCTGGAGATACTGCCTGGGGTGTTCACTGGGGGCTGTTGAAATTGCAGTTTTCAGCAGGCCCAGCTCCCTGCAGAACCCACTCTGGGCAGTTCATTGATTCAGGAGCTTTGGGAGGTCACACTTGCACCCTGGGCCGTTCGGATGCCCTAAGGATTAGCTGCTTTCTCCATAGCAGAGCTGACCTTCTAGGTATGATCTCACACAGGGGCCTCTATGTCAGCAGTGCCTCTCTCTCTCGTGTGGGCTCAGCTGTCAGCATGATTTCCAGCTGGAAAATTTTATGCTGCTGGTAACGGTGGAGCAGTTTCCATAGAAAGCAAAGTGTGATGCTGGCAAAGCTGTGGTGGAGATGCCAGGGAGCAGTGTGGGTCTGAGGTCCTTGTGTCCTGGATGATCCAAGCCCTGGAGCTCTGTGGTCAGAAGAGCTTTCTGCAGCTCAACTGCAGGGGAGGATTTGTACTGTGGGTGGTTGCAGTTCTTCCCTGCTGTTGGTGGATCCTGTGAAGGACCACAGGGAGATGGTTTGTTCAGCTTGGAGAAGGCTCTGAGCAAACCTTATTGTGTCCTTCCAATACTTAAAAGGAGCTTCTAAGAATGATGGGGGAAAACTTTTTAGCAGAGGCTGAAGCAATAGGACAAGGGGGAACAGTTTTCAGCTGAAAGAGGGGAGATTGAGGTGAGATCTTAGGAAGAAATGTTTTGCTGTGAGGGTGGGGAGGCCCTGGCCCAGGTTGCCCAGAGCAGTGGTGGCTGCCCCATCCCTGGAGATGTTCAAGGCCAGGTTGGATGGGGCTTTGAGCCCCCTGATCCAGTGGGAGGTGTCCCTGCCCATGGCAGGGGGTTGGAACTGGATGGGCTTTGAGGTCCCTTCCAACCCAAACCATTCTGTGATTCTATGAGTTATTCTAACAGCAGGAATTTTAAAGACTCGGGCTCCTTCCCATAATAATTTTTAGTGATTCAGTTTATTTAATGTTAAGTTTTCAGAGGGAATGATGCAGTAGTTAACCTGAGCAGGGATTAAGTGTGGTGGTGTGGAGCTGCCTCCAGTCCCAGTGACAGGAGCTCATGCTGGATGCTGTGCCAGCTCCAGGTGATGGATTCCTCCGATATAATGAGGTGATTTAGGGATAAGAGGAAAAGCAGCTCCTGAACAGCCCAAACAGATTGTATCTGTCCTGTGTTGGGCTGTCCTTGTGTTTTGATTTTATCTGGCAGTGCAACCATGAAAAAGGGAGGAGAGAAAATGTCAGGGTTGTTGCACTTAGAGGTCATGACCCCCACCCCCCCCCACAAGCAGGTTGTTAAAGCAAGCAATAAACAGCAGGTCTGGATTGCCAACAGAGCACAGCCTGGCTCTGCCAGCGTTTATCTGAAAGTAAATGTGGTTTCCTCATGCTTAATGGAATATGTAGTGTTGGGTAGGTTCCTCTGTTTGCTTTGGACAAGACCTTATCTGCTCTGAGCCAGATTCGGAAGTATTTTGGCTCATTTCTGCTTGGGAAGGTTCTGGGTATCCTTTACAGTGGAAAGGCTGAAGCCACTGTGCAGAAGGCAGCTGTGGTGGCCTGGGCTGGGTGGGTGGATGGGGTAGGGGATGCTCTGGATGGAGGGGGGGGATGCTGGGGTCTGCAGGAGGGTTTGCTCTGTGCACGCTTCCGAGATGTCTCTGTACGGGAGGATCCTGGGATAACGCTTTTCTTTCTCACCTGGACATGTTAAAATCACCTGGACATGTTCTGCCTGCTGAACCTGGACTGGTTTGGTTCCTCAGCTTCCAAGGGGAGGGAGAAAATCCTTCAGTTTTGCAGTGGGGCTTCTTATGAGAAGGCATGAATTTTTGGTTAGAGACACATTCGGTTCCTGTTGGAGCTGTTGCCCACGAGTTTTAGGACAAGGTGCAGGTTGCTGGTGCCCAGCAGGATGTGGCCTGGGGTTAAGGGCTCCTGGAGAACACAGACCTGTCCCACCTTCTGGCCCCAGCATGGCAGGTCAAGAAGCATTTGGACAACACCCTCAGACAGATGGTGTGAATTTTGGGGTTGCAGGGACAGGAGCTGGACTCCGTGACCCTTGTGAGGATGTATTTATTCATCCTTTGGGCTGGGAGGAAAGGGCTTGGAAGTTCCATATAGCAGCGATTGTCCAGCAGTAGGGGTAGGGAGGACTCATTCACACAGCAGCTGGCAGGGATCAATGATAATTGATCGAGTACTGTGTGCAGTACTGGGCCCCCCAGTATAAGAAGGGCTTTGAGGTGTTGGAGTGTGTTCAGAGAAGGGAATGAAGCTGGGGAAGGGGCTGGAAAACAAGTCCTATGAGGAGCGGCTGAGGGACCTGGGGTTGTTTAGCCTGGAGAAGAGGAGGCTGAGGGGAGACCTCATCACTGCCTGAAAGGAGGCTGTGGCAGAGCCAGTGTTGATCTCTTCTCCCAAGTGCCAGGTGATGGGACAAGGGGAAATGGCCATGAGTTGTGCCAGGGGAGGGTCAGACTGGATATGAGGAAGAATTTCTTTACCAAAAGGGTGGTCAGGCCCTGGCAGAGGCTGCCCAGGGAGGTGGTTGAGTCACCATCCCTGGAGGGGTTTGAAAAAGGGATATATGAGTTTTTGAGGATGATGGGTGTGGTTGGACTCAATGATCTCCGAGGTCTTTTCCAACCAGAGGATTCTATGATTCTTTGATTCTGTGATACTCGTTGATAATTATCAATAATGCTTTTAATCACGGGGTTATCAGCTGCATGAGTGATTTAGGACTGGTTTGATGTGGAACCTAACATCTCCTGGCCTCTAGTGATGCAGACTGGAGAGTGTGGAGTGGCTGCAGTAGCTGGTGTTGGCTTGTTGGTAAAAGTCTTAGCTCTGCTGGACCAGTGGAGGTGGGAGGCTGGGAAGGAAAGCTTTGGAACCCCTCCATTGAATGGGGATAATGGCTTTCTGCGATGGAGAGGGACAGAGTGGAAAGTCAGTCAGGCTGCTCAGACTTTGTTCTAACCCTGAAATACAATGCTGCAAACCAGTGGATGGTGTTGTGGCAGCCTCATGCAAAATGAGGTTGTGCTTATAAATACACCCCCACGCCTGAGTAACCATCACATCCCTGGGAGTGATTTGGAAAGGCATGGACTGATCCCATCCGCGGGAATGTGGTTATCACTTCTTTCCCTTTCTCTGGCAACTCCAATCTTAGTATCTTCTAAAAACTGTGATTAATCCACCACCCAGCACCCCATGACATGAAATCCCTGCACTTTGCTGACTCCCATGCCCAGAATCCAGAGCAGGCAGGATTTACACAGATAAAAATGTGCTGAGATCTGAATTTCCAGTGTTTTTTTTCCCCCTGCCCTGAGTTAATCACAGATGGTTTTCCCCTCCCTGGAAAGGGAAGAGCCATAGTTCAGTGGTGTGGGCAGGTGTTCCCTCATGGTGAGAACCTCCTTGTTGCTCCTGTAATTCCAGAATGACCATTTAATGTCATATTTGGGGTTCTGTGTTTCTCATTTTGTAGTTTCAGTGCTGCACAGGGAGGTTTGTGTAGCACTACCGCATCTCTTCCTCCAAAGCACCTCCAAAGCACCTCCAAAGCACCTCCAAAGCACCTCCAAAGTACCCTGTGCAGTTCATACAGTGCACAGAGGGCAGTGAACACCCACCCAGAGGCAGAGCCTGCTGTGACTGCTCGTAGATGTGTTTGTGCTGCTGGTGTGAGCCAGTTAAATCCTTGGTCCAGCAAGCGAACAGCTCTTGGTTGAGCAGAAATGCCAGGGGACTTCTCACTTCGCATCAGGAAAAGTGAAGTCGGTGCTGTTATTTCATGAATCCCTGGGAAACTTTGATAGCAGAGTGATGAGTGTCCCTGCAGCTCTCAGCTCCAGCTCTTCCCCTTAGGCTTTCTGTGCCCTCCTGCAGCCTGGGAGAGCAGGAACCGAGGCAGCAGCGTGCGGTGCCCATGCGGGAGCGCTCTTCTGAGTCTCTGCTGCTTACTCCTCCCTCTGTTGGTCCAGGAAATGTGTGCAAAGGGAAATCACACACGGGCTCCGGGAGGAAATCCAGGCTGATGAAGACCGTGCAGACGATGAAGAGCTATGGGAACTACCAGAACTGTACCATAGTGCGGCCACACATCCCGCACTCCAGCTACGGCACCTACGTGACGCTGGCCCCCAAGGTGCTGGTGTTCCCCGTCTTCGTGCAGGTAAACACACCTGGAGGTGTTGTGGTGTCATTGATCAGAGCTCACTGCTGTTGGTGGGGTCCAGGCTGTCGTGCAAGGTGGATGTGTTTCCCAGCAGCCTACACCATGGGTGCGTGGATCCCCTGACATCCTCAGCTCTGCTCTCTGGAGCTGGCTGTGCTCAGCACACTGCTGGGCACTTTCTCAGTGGGAATTGTGTCCTGCCCAGGAGATTATCTGTTGGAGTTTTTCCCCTTTGCAGCTTTTAGATCCAATCCTTGGGTGCTTACCTGAGTCAGGAGAAAGCATCGCAGCTTCTGGGCTTCAGCAACCAGCTTTGTGTGGTTGAAGATCAATATGGTTTCTTCCCATGGGTTCTTTGTGCTGTTAATCATAATGTGCAGACAAAGGTTTTTTTAGTTTAGCTTGTGGCCAGCACTAAAATCATGGACAAGGATCCAGTGATAATGGCTTGACAGAGGATGCTCTGACTCCTGAGCTGCATAAATGATTTTCCTAAAATTTAGCCCTGCATTTGGTGGTTGTAGCTCTGACTCTACCTCTGGGTTTTCTCTTTTGTCCTTCAGAGCCCCAGCAAACCTCACCTAATCCTGTGTATTTAAGTACATGACCAGTGAATGCCTTCATCTCTGAGGCTGTGGGGAACCATCTGTCCTTCCCTGCTCTCAGCAATGACACTGTCCTGATCACAGAATCATCCAATGGTTTGGGTTGGAAGGGGACCTTAAAGATGATCCAGTTCCAACCCCCACCAGCCTGATAGCTCTGACTGGTCATGTCCTGTGGGCTTAAACCCACATTGTCAATCCACTCGGAGCCAGTGGACTGCTGGGCTGGACTGGTGCTGGGGTGCAGGCTTATCCTCACCTCCATCCTCCCTGTTGCTCTTCTCCAGTGTTAAACAGAGAAGGCACTGCCTGGGGAGCTGAGGATGCAGCGTGCCACGCCAAACGGCCTTCTTGAAATTGCTTTGACTTCCTGTGAGAGCAATCCTGAGAAATAAAGCATTGAGAGTTTGGTTTGTTCAGTCTGGAGAAGAGAAGGCTCCAGGGAGACCTTAGAGCCTCCTTCCAGCACTGAAAGGGGCTCCAGGAAAACTGGGGAGGGGCTCTTGATCAGGGATAGTACAAGGGGGAACAGTTTTGAGCTGAAAGAGGAGAGATTTAGATGAGACATTGGGAAGAAATGTTTTGCTGTGAGGGTGGGGAGGCCGTGGCCCAGGTTGCCCAGAGTAGTTCTGGGATCCATAAAATCATGTAGCAAATATTCTTGTCTGAGGGACGTGAGAACCGAACGTGTCATCGTGGTTTGTGCTTCCTGCTAAAGAGCACCCTTAACCAAGCCTGCACCGACACGCGGGTGATGGCTCTGACATAGGTGTGAGGTGTAAAGCTTTCTGTTATGGTGCAGCTGGACTGCAGCCTCTCTGTCCCTCAGCGTGGGCTGGCTTCTCCCCCAGTGAGTTACAGCTTGAAGTGAAGACAAAGCGGGTCTGGTGGGTGGAAAGTTCTTCTGGCAAACCACGCTGCCACTGGAAGGTTTGACTGGTTCTGTCTTGTTCTTTTTTTCCCCTTTCACACGTAGCCCCTGGATCTCTGCAACCCAGCCCGGACTCTGCTTCTGTCAGAGGAGCTGCTGCTTCACGAGAGCAGAAGCAGAACGATTCAGGTAAGGCTCTCCCTGCTCTCTGGGCTGTCTAAACGTGCTCTTCTGCAATCTTCTGTAGTCAATTGAGAAGGAAAATGTTGCTTTGCACTGTACTTACAGTAATATTTGGAAAAACCTATTGTCAGTTTATCATGGGATTAACTAAAGATCAAAACTCCTCTGCTAGAAATCAGCCTTTTTTCTTGTCTTCCTTCATGCTCACAAAGAAGAAACAGAGCATGGCAAATGCGTGACAGTCACAGCTGGGCAGCTGAGGCCACCAGGAGGCTCAGAAAGTGGCAGTTTAAGAATATTTTGGGCCAAATTTGAGAATTAGACAGAGAACTTGGTACAGGGGGGTTCAGAAATGCACTTCCTGAAACAGGGGGCACATCTATTCCAAATTCCTCTCTTTTTTCTTACTTCAGCTTTTTGGTGATGTTATCTGAGTGCTGTTAAAAAAAGACTGAGCTTCTTCTCAGTGTGACTCCTTGTGTGTGACAGAGTTCAACATCCAAACTGGCAGAGTTGGGATGTGCTGGTCACATTTGCCACTGACTTCATTTGTGTCCAACTGCAAAGCCCTGGAATTTGGCACAGAGGAAGCAGCGGCCACTGTTCTTTTGGGGCATTTTCATAGAATCTCACCACTTTGCAGAGTAAATCTGGTTTGAATTTGGTTGGAGTGAACAATGTGTCATCTGCACAGAGCCATCAAGGAATTGTTACTTGACTAATCTTAGTTTCTGGGTGTCACCTTCTGAGTGCTTCTGGCTGGCAGCAGAACTCCAGAGATGTGTTGTGTCACTGGCCTGTACAAAACACTACAGGATTGGGTTAAGTGACTCCTCTCTCTGGTTTTCAATATATAACTCATCCGTTGCTTTGACTTAACATAGAATGGTTTGGTTTGGAAGGGACCTCAAAGCCCTTCCAGTTCCACCCCCCGTGCCATGGGCAGGGACACCTCCCACTGGATCAGGGGGCTCAAAGCCCCATCCACCCTGGCCTTGAACACTTCTAGAGAGGGGGCATCCACAACTTCCCTGGGCAACCCCTCCAGGGCCTCCCCACCCTCATTGTGAAGAATTTCTTCCTAATGTTTCCAATCAGTTCCTTGCTTCATGTGATTTTCCATTTTCCCACTGCTCTTCCCTCCCAGCCTCTCTCAAACTGGACTGCTATTCCTGTGGTTTGCAGGAGTGTTTTTGATAGTTTGTTCTGCTTTGGCTCAGTGGCTTGTGAGAAGAGGGCCCAGGTGCAGGGACAGGAGATGGAGATCCTGGTTCATTTATTTTTTCCCCCCCAAATCCATGATCTTTTTTCCCCTTGGCAGTTTCCACTTCAATCACTGCATCCTCATCACTGAGCAAATGCAAGTGCATTAAGCACTCTCTCCCACCTCCTGAAGGAGCAAACGTATCTCTCTGGAGGCTGGCCAGGACCTGTCCTTTCCCTGACCTTACCTCTGGAGCAATCCTTATTCAGGCCTTAATCACATCCTGTCTAGACTTTGTTGCAATTCCCACATTCATGGTCTTCTGAAATCCCTCCAGCCCGTGGAGTGCCAGAGGAACCAGCGTGATGCAGGCGATTGCGCTCAAGGTGTCAAACGTGGACCTTGTCCTTGTTGGTCCATCTCTGATGTACCTGAGCACAACTTCCTAAAGCCCTGCTGCCCATCACAGCGTGGCCACGCTCACTCCCTTCTCAGCTCTCTCTTCTGCCATCCTGGCACGGTCTGCACATCAGGATGGTCCTCCCTGGAACTCCTTAAGCCCCCATCTCTGTCAGGAGCCTGGAGGACGTGGACCGGCATGCCCAGTTTTTGTGGTGTTCTCTGCAGAGCAGGAGACCTTTCCCTCTCATCCCAAGTTCCCCACACTCCTGGCCTGGGACAGGGTTCCCAGCTCCCTGTTTCAGTGGGTGGCTGAGTTTGGCCAACAATGATTTGACCAAACCCCTACTCCATGGCACAGAGCTTTCAAGAACTTGTTTTCAGCCTTTTTTTAGATGCTTTCACTTGAGTGAGAATACCAAAACCTGCACTTACTTTGTCCCTCCACCACAGTATTCCCACCTGCTCTGTCCCTTCTTCACTGCCTTTTAATATCCTGCTCTTACAGGATAGTTTACACTATTTTCCCATCTGAGTTTGAGCGTAGGTGGTGGCCCCTTGAGGTTTTCAGTGCCTGCTCTCCCTTGGTGCACATGGTAGAAGAATATTTGATTCAGGTAAGTCAGGGCGAGGTTGAGCTGAAGCCTTCACCAATGATCTCCTTTTAACAACTGTGCTAGTGTATCTTCATCAGTCTTAACTGAGTGAACTCCTTTCTAAGTGTGTATATTCCTTGTCAACCTTGGCAGAAAACAGAGAGTGAGGTGTTGAAAGATGGTAAATGTACTGTGGGCTAAAAGACTGCTGAGGAGTCTTGGAGAAGATGCGTTGAATATGGATACATGGAGAAGGGAAAGTCATAGAAACACAGAATTGTGAAATAGTTTGGGGACCTCAAAGCCCATCCAGTTCCACCCCCCTGCCATGGGCAGGGACACCTCCCACTGGATCAGGGGGCTCAAAGCCCCATCCAACCTGGCCTTGAACACCTCCAGGGATGGGGCAGCCACCACTTCTCTGGGAAACCTGGGCCAGGGCCTCCCCGCCCTCACAGAAAACATTTCTCCCTAAGATCTCATCTCCATCTCCCCTCTTTCAGCTGAAAACCGTTCCCCCTCATCCTATCCCTGCACTCCCTGATCAAGAGCCCCTCCCCAGCTTTTCTGGAGCCCCTTTCAGTCCTGGGAGGCTGCTCTAAGGTCTCCCCAGAGCCTTCTCTTCTCCAGGCTGAACAACCCCAACTCTCTTAGTGCTTCAAAGCCCACGAGCAAAGGTTGTGCTCAGAGTTAGGGCTGTGGCGTGGAAAGCAATGCCTCAAAGGCTTTAGTTGTGTCCCTGAAGGGTGCTAAAGTTTCCCTGAAGCACCATTCCTGGGCATGTACTTCTCCCCTTCCTGCAAAGCCTGGGCTGCTTCTGTTTTTAAACCACGGCCCAGCTGACTGCGATGCCGATGGACGACGCTGCTGTAACTCAATTATTTTTATTCCTGTTCTCCTATTGCTCTGTTCTCTGTGAAAGCCCAATGAGTAATTGCCAGTGCAAAGCTGTAGCCAAGAGATCTGTGACCGTAAATCATATGACCAGGGAGCACTGAATAGAAGTGACTGGGTGATATCATCCTGAACACGTGGAGCTGTGTCATTCTGGGTCTGATGGGTCCCATGGTGATGTCTGCTTTGTAGAGGGTGCTGAAGATCTTGATGCCCTCACAAGAGGGCTGCAAGAACAAGTCAAGATCTGAAAATCTTGAGGAAGATTTAAGAAAGTTTTGTTCATTTAGCTCAACAGAATGAATGGGGACATAGGAATTTTGCAGATACAGCCCTCATACTGGCATCACTGGAGTTCCTCTTTAGGTTTGCACCCAGCTCTTCTGGAGAAGAATCCAGTCCTGGTAAATAGAAAATGTGTGTGGCTCAGCCCTGGGGGTGGATCCCTGTCCTAAGACCTCCCCACCAAGGATTACAGGATTTCTCTGACCATCGATGCAGGGGACCATCAGTCACCATGATTTCCTTTGGCATCTGAAACTTCTATCATAAAAGACCTGCTTCTGCTTCACTGTTCCTCCTCACCTCCCTCTGTTTTGCTGGGCCCAACGATGAGCCTGATGCTACAGGGAGAGGACAATGTCCCTGAAAGCATTCATGGCTGGGGTTTTTCCTGCTGAGCACTGGCACAGGTGGGCACTGATCCCTTATGCCGGTGTCTCTGTTGATGCAAGGTGCAAACTCCTCCCTGTGCAACTCCTCTCTGTGCATGGGTGAGCAGATGAGGATGGGTGTTGGAGGAGAGTTAACTCTTCTAGAGCTTGAATGTACATTGGCTGCAAGGCTGCATTTCTGGGCACCTTTCCATGATGTTTTTGTGTCCATATTTTGCTTTACAAGGCGTGGTTATCGCTTCCTCCTTCCTGCTTGGGGCTCTGGGCAGCCCAGCGTTATCTCCTGCTCCCATCTCGTGGAAGCTCACTAACCCACTGCTGTTCACCTTCCCTCCTGGCTTTCATTTTCTCTTGTTTTCTTTTAGGAAACCCTTTAAATCTGCCCCTTCCTTCTGTAACAATGCTTTTCCAGTTACTGTAGTTGGTTAAATCCACCAGCTTTGCTGTTTGCTGGAGTGCAGAGCCTGCCCAGATGAACAAAGTCCAAGACATCAGTGTCAGCCTCTAACAACACCGTTTCCCCCCTCATGTAAAATCTCTTCAGCCCAAAAAGTCTTTGTGACCACTGCCATGTGGCCTTGAGTGCTCTCCTAAGAACACCTGTGCACCTGTCTGTGTCTTCAGAGGAGTCTTTCCATCATGCCAGTGTTTTATTTCTCATTTTGGGGTAGGAGATGAGTTTTGGGACGTACACAAAGATACCCTGACTCTGCAAGGAGCAGCTCTGGTGAATTCTGTGTCTTGCCTGGCTGAATTGGTGTGCAGTGTTCCTTTTCTGTTTGCTTTTGCTTTTACATGTAATCGTTCGTGGTCGGTCCCAGATCTGTTTGCTGTCAGTGCTGTGACAGCAGCCCCAGGCAGAGCTCCACAGTTCTCATTTGCCTCTCCCACCTTGTACCTGCTGCCTTAGGGTCATCCATGGATTGAGTTTCCCGTGCTCAGCTCTGCAGGTGGGGTGAGGGTTCTGCCCTGCAGAGCTGGTCCTGCTTCCACTGCTCTGATCAGGGTGTGATAGAGGCCTGGGCCTTGTGGCACTGGGGTGCTCTTGGCAAGCTCTGGCTGTGCGAGTGGAAGGGGCACAGTTGTTTTCTTCTCCCAGCAGCTTGGAGGAGTGAAGGGACCTGTATAATCAGATAATCAGAGGGCTGGAGCACCTCTGCTGTGAGGACAGGCTGAGAGAGTTGGGGTTGTTCAGACTGAAGAAGAGAAGGCTCCAGGGAGACCTTAGAGCAGCCTCCCAGGACTGAAAGGGGCTCCAGGAAAGCTGGGGAGGGGCTTTTTACAAGGGCCTGGAGTCATAGGACAAGGGGCAATGGGTTTAAACTGGAAGGGGGAAGATTTAGATTAGACATTAGGAAGAAATTCTTCACAATAAGGGTGGGGAGGCTCTGCCCCAGGTTCCCCAGGGAAATTGTAGCTGCCCCATCCCTGGAGGTGTTCAAGGCCAGGTTGGGTGGGGCTTTGAGCCCCCTGATCCAGTGGGAGGTGTCCCTGCCCACAGCAGGGGGGTTGGAACTGGATGGGCTTTAAGGTCTCTTCCATCCCATACCATTCTATGATTCTATAAACCATGTAGTGTGGAGCTGCTCTAAAACCAAGTGTCTTCCTGATAGAGATGCTCTTACATAACCCCCACTGGCCGTGCTTTTATCTCCTCTGCATCCTGCATTCAATCAGTCCCATCTTCCCATTAAGGCACAGTGTTACATGTAAATACTTCTCATATATTTCTGTTTCCATGATTCCTGATTTAATTCCTTTTGGATTTGCAGTGATTTTTTTCCTCTGCTGGTCCTTCCATCCTTTTTTCTACCCTTTAAACTTCTATGTGAATTAGCTCTTTATTTTCTTTCTTCCCATTTCCAGCATGATCATGCTTTTATCTCCTTCACTTTGCTGCGTTGCTCTTCTCAAAATCCCTGAAAATCTCTTCTCCGAGGCTGAGTGACCTGGGAAGGCACAAAACACATCCCAGAAAAGTTACCTTTTGGAACAAGATGAGCATAGGAGAAAGTTATAGTGCAGTTTGTGCTTTGTTATTCCTTGTGTTAATAATAAGGGCAGAAGTAACCAAGAGGGTGAATGTGGGCACTGAGCCAACTGTGTGTTGAGAGCAAAGGAAGGGATTTTCCAAATAACACAGAGGAAAACAGACACTCCCTGGTTTCATTGTCAATTAAAGCCACACCAGTAGCTTTGTGCTTATTAAGAATCCCACAAAAGAAATGAATTTGCACAGCAAGGAGGAATCTTGTGGCCAGGGGCTTGATTTGGGTTTCAAAGCCAGGTGCTGCTGCCCCGATGTGAGATTCACCACCGTGTGATGAACTGTTACCCACTTGTCCTCCTCCTGACGTGTCTGTTGGCCCCTGGGCACGGAGACAAACTCACTGGACATTCATCCCCATAAACAGTGCCTCGGTCCCTGTCCAGAGCAAAGTCACCTTTCGAAGGGTGCCTTGGTGCGGTGCCACCTCCCAGTAACCCCCTAGGATGCTGGGTTGTTTTCTGCTTCTGTGAAAGCATGGCTAAAAGGCCACAACCCCCTCATTTTTGCTGCTCAGTGTTGCAAAGCAGTGTTCCCTTTGCTGCAGGAAGGTTTTGGAGCATCCCAAGGAGTGGTTAAAAGCAGCCACGAGCTGATGTGCTGCATCCTGTGCTGAGTGGTGCGTGGTTTGGCAGCGTGCAGCAGGTCCAGCACCCACTCTGCCCCTTGGAACGTTTCAGCTGCTTCCTGGCATCTTCTGAGTTTTGCTGCAGGCCCCCAGCTTCTGCTGGGTGAGCAGGACAAGCTCAACCCTTGGCTACTGGCAGGGTGATTGCTCCAAGCTGCTCACCCCTGGTAGGCTTCTGGGTCAAGGATCTCCAGTACAATGGAGAAGCTCATTCTTCTTACTTTAAAGACCCTGCTAATCTGTTCTGATGGAACTATGGACATCAGGCAAGAGCCAGGAGCAGAACAAAACCTGCATTTTGAGTTGTCAGCACTTGCCACTGCTCTGGAGTAGCTCCCAGCTCCTAGGACACTCGAGTCAGTGCTCAAGCACAGAGCTGGGCAGGCGCTCGGTTCAGTGTTTGCTTTCCACCCATCAGCGCGGTTTAAAGGTGTGAAGTTTGTTCCCCACAAGTGCTCTCGTGGGTTCTGCTGCTGTAAAAGCTGTTATTTTCTCAAAGGGTGCCAAAGGGGGCATGCAGAGTGAGAACAGTGAGAAGCTCCATCGTGAGCGCAGGGAGATGACATTTGCTTTGAAGTCACAACTTCTCAGCGTGCTGGGATTAGTCGGGACCTTATTCCCTCCTCCTGCTCCTCTGATTTATAACTTATGTAAATGGGAAGTGACACAAGAGAGCAGAGAGGGTGTGTTTGTGCGGCGTTAATCTGTCGGGCAGGTTTGTCCCTCTTGTCACGGGACACACAGACCTCGGTAGGTGGCTGCCAGGGTGGGGGGAGCCTCGTCTGAAGCTTGCTGGGAGCACCCCGAGGGGTGCAGCGGCGATCGGCCCCGTACGGAAGGGGTGGCTGGGCTGCCTGTTGTGGCTCGTGTGTCTCCCCTGGGAAGAAGACCTTTCCAGGATGCTGTCTCAGTGCCAAGAGGGGGAATTCCTTACAGCTTCTTCTTTGCTGCTTTTGTGCTTCCAGGTGACCCTCTTTGTCTACTCTGACCTGCTGCTCTTCACCAAGGAGGATGAGCCTGGGCGCTGCAACGTGCTGAGGAACCCTCTGTACCTGCAGAGTGTCAAGCTCCAGGAAGGTGAGTGTCTCCAGCAGCAGTTGGAGACATCTGGGGCATTTTCTGGTCTGCTAGTTATAAATATTTCTGGCCAGCAGCAAGATAGCACCCCACTCTCCCATTGCTTCCAGTATGTACCAGTACCATCCAACTGGTGCTGCCAGATCATCCTTCCTTAGGGTGCAGGACCAGCATCACCCTTCTCACCCCTGCATTCATCGGGAGCTCCATCACCTGGGACACCTCAGGGGCACTCAGGCAGCATCATTTTCCAGGGCTTTCTGGCTGTGTCTCTTGGGGATTTGGGGCTGGGCATCCCCCAGGGTCTTGCTGTGCCGGGCTGTTCCCCTTGCTGGTGTTACCCTGCCTACAGCCAGGCTTGCCGAGGCTGAGAAAGGGAAGTCTTGAGGTTTCCCCCGTGGTGCCTCGAGAGAGCTCAGAGGTTGTCTCCAAGGGAGGCTGGCGAAGCCCTACTGACCTTTACTTTGCTACTTCTCCCTTCAGCCGCCCACGTTCTCCCCTGTGCTGTCAACCTCCCCCCCCACACCCCATCGGTGAGGAAAGAACAAACCCTGGCCTTGCTCTCTTCACCTTGGCTGGGCTTTCACATCCAGCTGAGGGCTCGGGGGGGGGGAGAGCTTCTAGGGCAGAGGGATGACTTAAACCCACTTATTTCAAGTTGAAAGACAAGGCTGTGTAAGAGATGGCCTTTTAGCTACTCAGGGTCGAAAGGGGAACGGATGAATTGCTCTGCCACATCCTATTTGCTATGGTGGAGCCACTTCTTGGCCTTGGGCCCAGTCCCACCGCGTTCCTTCCTTGGTGCTGTCACTGTGTGGCCGTGGCCTTCTTTTGTGTCTGGCTGCCCAACCGCGCCAGCGCGGGGCTGCTGCCCCCGCTCCTCCTCGAACCCAGGCTGTGGGTGCCCTTGGACTGGCACCCCACGTGGGAAATCATGATCACATATGAGGAGAAACTTTCTTGTGGTGAGGTTGGTCAAATATTAAGTTGCTCAAAGAGGTAGTGAGTCTCCATCCCATCTTTTTGGGGCCTACAGGAAAGCTGAGGAGGGGCTCTTGATCAGGGAGGGCAGGGAGAGGATGAGTGGGAACGGTTTTCAGCTGAAAGAGGGGAGATTGAGATGAGATCTTAGGGAGAAATGTTTTGCTGTGAGGGTGGGGAGGCCCTGGCCCAGGTTGCCCAGAGCAGTGGTGGCTGCCCCATCCCTGGAGGTGTTGAAGGCCAGGTTGGATGGGGCTTTGAGCCCCCTGATCCAGTGGGAGGTGTCCCTGCCCGTGGCAAGGAGGTGCAGCTGGATGGGCTTTAAGGTCCCTTCCAACCCAACCCATTCCATGTTCTATGATCCCTTGAGGTGTTCAGGACTTGACTGAGCATGGCCCTGAATGAACTGATCCTGGGTGCTTTTGGCCAGAGAGCACCAGAGGTGCCCCTTCCAACCTGAATCACTCTGTAACTGTATGAGCTGATGGCTTTCTGCAGTCCAGTGGCCCTGACCAAAAGAGATTAATCCAGATCTGGGCTGCTTCTGCAAAGGGATCATCTACTGGATCACTTTTGCCACGTCCCATAACTTCCCTCAGCCAAACTTTGAGCTCTGTGGATGAGCTCCATCTCTCCACATCCTCCACATTGTTGGGAGCCTCAGTGCTGGGGATCTGCAGTGCTGTGCCAGACACCACAGCCTGCCTGGCAGTTGTTGTTTCCCATTTCCAACAATGTTTCTGCTCTCAGATTTATTCACTGACCTATCTGGTGGGGACAGGAAGGCTGAGGGACATGGGACACCACGGAGGAGCGGTTTAGAAAAACCATTGAAGCGTCCCTGGGGTTTGTTGAGTTTGTTCTCAGTGCTGCTTATTTCTAAGAAGTGAACAAAAGAAATTGTTCATTGTGGAAGCGCTTGTTGGTCATCTCCTGCTCCTGGAGCACCAATGGGTACTGCCCCTGACTCCTGTTGGAGGCTGTTGAGTAGAATCATGGAATGGATTGGGTTGGAAGGAACCTTAAAGCCCATCCAGTTCCAACCCCCCTGCCGTGGACAGGGACACCTCCCACTGGATCAGGGAGCTCATGTAACCCTGCTCGTTTGCCTCATTGAAGAAATCAGCTTCCCAGGTGCTCCTCCTGGATGCATGCACAAAGGTCTGTGAGGCACAGGAAAGTGTCTCCTAACTTCAAGTGAATTTCATGAGTGTTTTTCTGCCACTGATTTCCTTATTGGCATAATAACTTGGCTGAATCACATCTGGATCAGCTTAACAAGCCTCTCCGACGGGGATGTTTGTCTCTGCGGTGCTGAACCACCCCAGTGCACTGGGAATCCAGCATGGTTGGTTTTCAGGCAGCTCACCCCCATGGCTTGGGCTGGGCTGCTTCGAAGGCACAAAGATGTCCATCCCTTTTGGCAGGGCTTTTCTCTTGGTCTCCTAAAGAGCTGAATGGCACATTAATAGGAACAGGCGTATTGCTGAGTATAACAATTGAGACATCTCCGGTACGCTGAAGACCATTGTGGTGTTTCCTGTTTCTGCCTCTCGCTGCCCTGTGCAAAAGCAAATCAGTATAATCTGCTTTACAATGCACTGTCTTCCTGCTTCAGAGCCTGGTTGATGAGCACCACGCTGGCCAATGTTTCCAGTGTGACAGGGCTGGCTTCCTCACTAGATGCTGTGGGAATTTCCACGCCCGGCTCACCGCCTCGCTGGGATCCTCCGGGTGGGTGTGCTCAGCTCGGGGACAGAGGAGAGCGCTCCTGTTTTGCAGCTGGAATGAGGACCTGCAGTCTGTGAGCCCCAACCCCAGCCAGGATCCTGCAAGCAAGGACTTGTCATGTGCTGCTTTGCTGTCCCCGGCATCCCGACCTGCCGTGTCTTACAGCCATCGGCTCCGAGACCATCAGGTGCCCCAAGTATGATTTATGGGGCTTCTGGCCCTCCAGGGCTTGCACTCTGCTTCACCACCCTTGGGACACGTGCCACAGATGGTGACAAGCTTGTCCCCTCTTGGGAGCCAAGCTTGAATGTGCACAACAGCCTTCCTCTCTCCCCATGCCCCTCAGATGTTGAGAAGCTCCTCTTTGAGTGCCCAATGCAGTCCCATCTTCGCAGAGCACATGGGAGACGCTGGGGAGCGCTGTGTCTGCCCTCCCTGTGGGCATTGCCATGGTCCCCTGGGCCGTGCAGGGAGGCTGTGGAGGAACAGGACCATCTTCCTCCTTTTCCCATCCTTTTGACCCCACACTTGGCGTGCACCCTCCAAATTCCGAGCAGCAGGGGGTTTCCATGGGTTGTACATGAGATGTGGGCAGAGCTGGGCTGGTGCTGAAAGCTGCTCCTGTGCCAGGAGCTGTGTAAACGCTTGCCCCATGTCTGTCCGTGGGATGAGGCTCAGCCAGAGAGGGGGAATATGTTCCCACAAAACTCCAACCCTCTTGTCTGTGCTGAGTGCACGCAGCAGCCCAGCCCTGGGGCAGGGATGGTCCAGGTTACTTGGAAAGACAATCCAGTCCCCACCACCACGAGTCAGGAGGAAACTGCAATATCTTCACGTGAGTTTTTTGTCTCCTACTTAATTCCTTTTAGTGTTTCACTGAATTTAGCCAAGAGTGAGAGCTGTTTGGCTGCCAAACAAGGTGTGGATGTAGCGTGATGTGTGGAAGGGAGCCCAGGATTGGCCCTCTCCCCTTGTCTTTTGTGGCCCCTGTGGTCCTCGGTGCAGGAGATGAGCAGTGCATGTCCCATGGCCCTGGGGCAGAGCAGGCTCTGGCACTCCAGCCTGACCCTCTGGAAAAAACCTCCAGTGGAAGAAATTCCAGCAAACCTGGTTTGTGCTGAAATCTGCGCCCAGCTCTGTCCTTCCTGGCTCTGCCATCGCTCTCGTGCCTCACCGAGGATGGGCACCACCTCAAGCTCAGTGGCTGGGCTGGGCAGCCAGGCTCTCTCCTCCTGTTTGTTTTCTCTCTGAAGGTGATTTCTAGGAGAAAATGGGATTTAAGCTGTTCCTTAGCCTAGGCTGGCTCCCTGCTTTGTGTGTCCTGTAGGCACTGGGCTTCTTGGCTGTGCATAGCATTGAGCCTTGGAGGGAGAAGGGGACGGGAGCTGCTGCTGGTGGAAGATGCTAATGCCAAGATTCATAGCTCAGAAGAGGCATTTGGAAGGGAACTTCATTCTGATGGTTTTGGGCTTTGTTGGGATCACTTGTTATTGCAGAAGGAATAAAGAGAAAGCAGGGTCGTTTCCAGGGCCTTTACACTCCAACATCACCTTTCTTTGCTGAGGGTGCTTGTGTCCAGAGGGTGACTTGTTCCTCAGCTCAGCTGGGAGAGCCAGGTTAAAGCTCCTGAGGGAAAGTGGCCGGGATGTGTTGGTCCTCTGCAATCTGCTCTGCCAGGCAGCCTGGAGAGCTTTGGTCACGATGCAGGGAGGAGCAGGGAGCCCGGTCGAGATGCTGGGGTGGTTTTTGTACTCTGAGCACGTGGGAAGTAGAAGCAGCACAAGGGGTTGGTGGACTTGTGGTGTGCCAGCAACAGGCTTAGATCCTGCCTTCATACCCTCCCTCAAGGGGAAAGGCACTGGCTGAGGGGCTCCTGTCAGAGGATTTGACTTAGCAAGGAAAAGGCTCCCCGAAGGTCCTGCTAGGATTTATGGAAGAGGGTGCTGGAAGAGCTCAGGTAGAGCCATGGAGAGCGGTGAATGGTGGTTCTGTGGTCCAGATGTGAGTCATGGGCTCCCAGCCAGCCCGATCAGCACCTGCTCTCAGGGCCCAGCACTGCTCCCCCTCTGGAAGTGAAGATTTGGGAGGGCACTGCTAGAGCCCTTTGGCTGGCAGCCCTGGGGCCAGGCTGCTTCCCCGACCCTCACGTCACCGAGGACGGAGCAGATGGAAGCTTATGAAAACACACAGGGGCTCCTCATCCAAGGGTCCACAGTAGTGCTCCTGGTGGTGCTGGGCTCCAGCAGCTGCTGTGGCACAGTGTCCTGGTGTCCCCATAGTGATGTTCCAGTTGTATCCTGCATCGTGCACTAAAAGAGAAGCTGGCAGTGCTGGCAGGCCTGGAGTCCCCCAGAGGGCAGCGGGAACAGGCATCCTCTGGACTCTTCCAGAGGCTTTGCATTGCCCATGGAGTGATTCAAGAGGCAGCTGATTCTCTCACTGGGTCACAGCTCTTATCTTGACATTTGGGCTGCTGCCTGCAGCAGAAGAATTGCTTCCCTCTGGGGAACAGGGTGTTTCCACCACTGAGAGCCTGTTCCCATCGTTAGCGCAGCTCAGGCTGTCGAAATGAAGCAGAGCGAGTGCTGACACTGCTGTGACTGGGATCTGTGGCCCTGCCCAGCCTGCAGAGCTGAGCTCATGGCAGGGATAATGCCATTACAGGGGTTAGGAAAGCTGCAGCCCAGCGCTGCTGCCTGCTCCCGAGGGCAAAGCTGGTGTGGAGGAGCGAGCTGGCTCCAGGAGATGGGATGTCCTGCTTCACAGTTGAGGTAACGCTGTCCTGTGGCAGCTTCGTGTCCTCCCACAAGGCTGTTGTAAGTTGTGTCTCACCAGCAGGGATCAAAGAGCAGGGAAAATCTTCAGGAATGCCTATTTGCTGGAGACAGAGTGCTAGGCCTGTGGGAACCAGCCTGGTGGAGCAGCTGGAGCATAAGGCATCCACTGGGATATCTGGCAGCAAGGTGGGGAGCTGAACTGGGCTACTCCATGGCTTAGCAAGACGTGGATCCTAATGCTGGCCATTGCAGTGCCTCCAGCACCACGTTCATTCCCAAAGCTGTGGAAGTACAAGTCCCTTGGCAAGGTCTCCTGGGCAGTGCCGTGCTGGAGGGAGCTTGGGGAATCTACTCTCAGCCTGACGGAGAAGGATGAGTTCTTCTTCTCCACCCTATGTCAGCACCTTCCCATTGCCCTGGGATTCACCTCTGTCTCCTTGGAGGGGCATCAGCCCCAGCCATTGGCACTGAGGGAGGCTGGGACAGACAGTCCTAGACAGAGCTACCACCATCCTTGGGGCAAGAAGCTGGGAATGAGCAAGGAACAGGAGCTGCTCTGGTTAGTTTTCCTTGCAGTGAAGTGTCCACAGAGGTGAGGTGGGAGAGACCATCCCCGGTGCCCAGGATGGCTGCGTGGGCACTGTGGGACCTCTGCAGCCCCTGGAAAGGATTTGGGCTGCGTGTGCCAGGGCTGGTCGGGCAGAAGAACCTGTGAGTGGCCTCGGAGTGAAACAAACCTTTTTCCAAAAGGGCAAACCCCAAGGAGAACTGGAGATACGGTGGTGAAACACTGGCACAGTTTGCCTAGAGAGGTGATAGATGCCCCATCCCTGGAGGTGTCCAAGGCCAGGTTGGATGGGGCTTTGAGCAACCTGTTCCAGTAGGAGGTTTCCCTGCCCATGGCAGGGGGTTGGACTCGGTGGGCTTTCAGGTCCCTTCTGACCCAGACCATTCCAGGATGGCACAGTGAGTCCAGGCAGTGCCGCCTGCCCCGCGCGGCCCCTGCAGATGCAGCATTCATCGCTCCCAGATCACAGCCTGGCACTGTGAGATGACAACAACAAATATTCAGTAACGCTGTCTCTTAGCCAATTTCTCTGCCAGCATCTCCACTCGCAGAAATGCAGTTGTAGCTTAATTTTGTTCCTGTTTTTTTTCTCCTTTCTAGGTTTAGAAGATCGGAAATTCTGCATCCTTTACCTTGCAGAGGTGAGTGTTGCTGTTTTACCAATTAACTTTCTGGTGGGAGCTGAACACGTACGAACAACTCTGATCCTTTCTGCTGGGGCAAGGAGCACCACAGGGGCTGATTTTAACTTCCTTTGTAATTGCTTTGCCAGAGGTCTGGAAAGGAAATGTAACGCCTGTAGCCAGAATATGTTAATAAGGAGCTGTTAAAAGGAATCTGTGAATGGGAAGGCTGGGCAGCACTGGTTTGCTTTTCCCTTCCCCTTCCGTGCAGTAGATGGATCTTCTTCCACTTTTGATTCATTTTGGGATTATTTTGCCTGGGGGCACATTTCCTTGCCAACTGTTTAGACTTTATTTTTTCAGGCATCTTGATTGTCTTGCCTTTGAGTACCCAGGCTTGAAGCCCTCAAATAAAATAAGGAAGGTCAATCTAAAGAGAAAATAATCAGAGCTCTGAAAACGCACGCGGCTGGTACATGGCTGAGTGCTCTAAACAGATTTGCAATCACTCAGAGCTTGGCTCAGCTACATTTGTGCTGTGAAGCAGCCAAGGAGGCTGCAAAATTGGTTCAGAGTGACTGGACCTTCCTAACCATAGAACCAGGGAATGGTTTGGGTTGGAAGGGACCTCGAAGCCCATCCAGTTCCAACCTCCTGCCATGGGCAGGGACACCTCCCACTGGATCAGGGGCTCAAAGCCCCATCCAACCTGGCCTTCAACACCTCCAGGGATGGGGCAGCCACCACTGCTCTGGGCAACCTGGGCCAGGGCCTCCCCACCCTCACAGCAAAACATTTCTTCCTAAAATCTCATCTCAATCTCCCCTCTTTCAGCTGAAAACCATTCCCCATCATCCTATCCCTGCACTCCCTGATCAAGAGCCCCTCCCCAGCTTTCCTGGAGCCCCTTTCAGTCCTGGGAGGCTGCTCTAAGGTCTCCCCAGAGCCTTCTCTTCTCCAGGCTGAACAACCCCAACTCTCTCAGCCTCGTTTCCTAGGGGAAGGGTTCCAGGCCTTTGATCAATTTTGTGGCCTCTGGGCTTGCTCCAACAGCTCCAGGTCCTTCCTGTGCTGAGGGCTCCAGAGCTGGACACAGGGCTCCAGGTGGGGTCTCACCAGAGCACAGCAGAGGGGCAGAATCCCTTCTCTCACCCTGCTGGCCCCACTGCTTTGGATGCAACCCTTGAATACTGTGGCTTTTTTTTTTTTTCTCTTTTCAAGTGACTTTGCTGTCTTCCTGGTTTCAAGGCCTTGTATTTTCAGGGGTGGACATTTGGATCTGGGAAAGATCCCCAGGGCGCAGAGGAGAAAGGCAAACATTGCTCAGCAGCACGGTGAAATAATGAGCTATTGTGAAAGCTGGATGGAAACGTTCAGAATGAAAGTGGTTCACCTTGAGTGGCTGGGATTTGGGCCAAAGCACCACTTGCTGCATAAGGGTGGGCTGAGGAGTTCTCTCTCATGTTTCCCTCTCGTTCTGTCCTTGTCTCCTCTGCCTCTTCCTGGGGTGCTCGGGTGGGAGCTGGGTTTGCTCTGTGTGTGTCCCAGTGTCACTTCAGGCTTGTGTGATGCCTCGCTCCCCAGCTAATCCTGGGTTGGGACTCAGGAAGGCTGTGATGGGTGTTTGTCAGCAGCAGCCCAGCAGTGGGATGAGCCCCTCCTGCGTTTTCTCATGCATTTGGAAAAATGCATTTGGAGCCTGGCTTTTAATTGAAAAGCTTTGGGCCCTTAAGTAGAAGTGACCGAAAAAAAGAACTGGCTGTGTTTCATGAGGTCTTGGGAGGGGAAGACTCTCCTTTGTCACGATGAAATGAATGCTTTGCTTTCTTCTGATGGGTTTAAATGACTCTGCAGCTCCAGTGACTGAGGTCTGTGCCATCCATTGTTGCTGGAGTGTGGTGGTTGTATGGAAAATGTGAAATGTTGTGCTCCCCATGGTTATGGGACTCTACAGACTCCTCCTTGTTCCCTCTGTCCGCACAAGGTATTTCGGAGCAGGCTGCAAGCAGAGCAGGAGCTTCCCAACCCGCAGTGACCAGCAGGTCAGCCACGGGCCTGTAGCCCAAGAGGGGCTGTTCCCACCCTGCTCTGTGTTAGCCAGTGGCTTTCAGGTGACCTTGGCTCAAGGTGGCATCCTGGTGAGCAGGACATTCCCTCCTGGACCCCTTGGGATTGCTTCCACCGTGGTCTCCACTGAGCTGGGAAGATGAGGCTGATGGGAGATCTGCCTGTGAGGAGGTGGAGAAATACTTCCCAGCTGTGTGGGAGGGTCTTTCCTTCAGGGAAGGGGGAAGGTGTGGCTCTTATGGCTTCACCATGAGTGCCCAGCACGGATAGAAACAGCCGAGTTCAAGGTCGAGGGGTTGGTGCCTTTCCAGCCGTGAGTCTCACCAGACCCTCCAGCAATGGGCAGTGTTGGTTCAAAAGGGGAAGCTGAGGCACAGAGAGAGGGGGGATGTGCCTGTGAGCCAGCACTGAGCAGGGGCAGGATGGTGCCCTCCTGACTTCCCCACAGCTGGGAAACGGTGACGTGCGGTCCTGAGAGCCAATGCTGAACGGGTGACCAGGCTGCCAGGACGTGGGCTGGTGGTTAAAACATGAGAGCAGAAACCTCTTGCTTCTGCAGTGGGTGGGTTGTGTGGCCTCAATGAACCCTCCTTGATGGAGGGGGACCTTGTGCAGATGGAAGAAGGCCCTTTTAAAACGATGGGATGCTGTTGTGGGAGCCAGCCTGCGAGCACTTAAGCACCTTCCTCCTGCAGGGAAGCTAAGAAGAGAAGCACCTTCAGGTCATACCTCTTTTTTTTCTCCCCACTCACTTTTCAGGAGCAAGTCTTTCGTTACAGAGCTGTGGGGATGTCACCAGGAGGTTTGAAGTCTTGGCAGCCCGTGGGAGGGAGGGGATGGTCCCCCTCAAAGGCACTCCTGCAGGCTGGCTGCACACAGAGGTGTTGCTGGGGGCTTGGATGCCTCGCTGGGCTGGAGGGAGCACCAGTTTGTGGTGTTCGGGTTATTTTTGCAGTGGGAGGGGTTCAAGGCATAGCCCACTGTTGGATGAAAGCTGGGTTTTGGGTCTGGTGAAGTGGCACTCCCGTGCTGCAGCAGGGTGGGGGGCTCTGGGCCAGCCCAACGTGGCTCTCCCCATTGCCTGACGGATGTGGGGTTCACTGGGTGCCTCACTCCTGGCCGTGTGACCTCCTTTTGCTCTGGTGCAAGGCTCAGCCTTCTTCCCAGCTGTGGGAATGGGATGGTTTTCCTCTGCCACAGTGGTTTCCTGAGAAGGGGCTGGCTCTGCTTTAGGGCTGTATGAAAGGAGGCTCGGGAGGGCATCCCTGGCAGGGTGCTGGCCCTGACCTGCTCCTGGCACCCTCGTCGTCCCAGCGATGTGGTGCAGCAGTGCCTGGTGTCTGGGTCCTGTAGCTGCCTGGTTCCCACCCCTGTGGCAGCTGGAAAGCTTTGTGTGAGGGTGCATAAGGGGAAAATTCTTGTGTGGATGTGGCTTTTTGTCCCATGTCATCCTGAGAGGTCTCTCCCCCTCGTGATCTGCCTCTGTGCAGCGATTTCTCCATCCCAGGGCTTGCCAGCTCCCTAGGGGAGCCTTTGGCTGTCTCATCTCTGCTGGCTGGTCCTCTCCAGAGTGGAGATGATGGGTCTGGAGGGTCTGGTGGTCGCTGTGATCTGAGCAGACACGTCCACTGCGCTGCCCCAGAGGGGTCTGGAAGGTTGGCAGAAGCTCTCCTGCTGTTTCTTACCCACAAATTGTTTGCAATGAGCAGTAACGTATTTAGTGCTGCTGTGAGATGAAAGGGAGCCCGTGGGGCCGGGCTGACGTTGCTTTTGCTGCAGGAATAGCTCTTTGCTGAGGTCTTGAGCTGCTGTCTCCTGCTCCTTCTCATCCAGAAGGTTTATGAGTAATGTTCTGACCCATAAGGTCACATTTTTGCGTTTGGATCTGGCATGATCCAAAATAAAAGTGTGTTTCGATGCCTGGGGGTTGCTTGATTTATTTTAAACAAGAAGGAAAATTCCGACCTTCAGGGGAAGTGGAGTGTCATAGAAAAGCTCCTGCTAGTCATCCTGTCTAATCACGTGTGAATAAATCACTCCACGGAGTTTAAATCCTGTGCATTATGGTTATTTACAGTCAGAGAGTGAGCAGGAACCTTTGCAGCCCGGTGGTGGCTGCAGCTGAAAGAAGGTTTATTTTACAGGCTCCTGCAATGCTTTGGGGTCCTGAGTGCAGGTGGCCCCGATCCTGATGGGGCACCTGGGCCTTCTGGAAGGGAAGGGTTAAATATAGGCTGGGGCTGGAAAGAGTGCAGAAGCAGAGGAAGGTTCTCCACTGAGCTGTGCAGTCGTGGTGGTTGTGTTCCTCGTGGTGGTCGTGGGGCAGCTGTGGTAGTCCCAGCACACAAGAAAGCCAGGATTTTGGAAGTGAAGGTGGTACCTTTTGGTCTGAGGAATTCTGTGCATACCTACACTGGAGTGATCTCTCCAGGGAAGCACTGGATTCCTCTGCACTGGACTCTTTCAAGGCTCAACTTGACAGGGTGCTGGGCCATCTTTTTTAAACTATAAATCACCTAAAAAGGCTGGACCGGTTGATTCTTGAGTCCCTTCCAACCTGGCATTCTGTGATACCGGGAAACTTGTCTGATTTTTCTATTTGTGGACAGGAATGTGAAAAAGTGCTACCAAAATGTGCAAACCTGGTCTAGAGTACATTTCATTTTGATGTTTTAAATGCAAATGGAACAGTTTCAAGTCAGTTGATCAGACCCCCACCTGGGAGGGCTCTGGGCTGATTGGGTGTGGACCTGCGTTTCTGCTCCTGAGAGAATTTGGAGTGGGGGAGTTTGGCCCCCTTTCCCCTCATGCCATGCAGGGCACAACCACCTCCAGTGATGACGGGTGTAAAACCTGCCAGAAGACAACATTTACTGCGTGGTGGGAATTGTCAGCCTCACAGGGAGCCAGTCCAGAGATGGGAATGCAGTGCAGGACTGTATTCACACCCTTCCCTGCTCTGGAAATATCCGACCGTTAGGAAACTGCAGAGCAGGGGTTTATTGCATTGTTAGAGGTTTTTGATTCAAACCCAACATATTCAGTCCAAACTGACTTAGAATCAAATAGATCTTTTGAAAAGCTGTAGGAAAATGGGTCTGGTTTCTCTGGAAGGTTTCATCTGCAGACACTGGAGTTCCTTTTGGAAAACTGCTCCAACCGAAAGTCTTCCCGGAAGCAGCTTCTTGGCTTGCTGTGATGAGCACACTTAGAGATCCAGGCAAATTAATGCTGAAGATCCATGCTTGGCATTGCTTTGCACATCCTAATTCTGCACAGGAGATCCTCTAGACAAGTGTGAGAAATGATACTGTCCCCTCTTGTCCCCCCACCCCGTGCCCTGGCTCTCTGCTGACACATCCCTGCACCCAGAGGGTTCCCCATGGGCACTGTTCCTGTTCACACCCTCGAGCTGTGTCCGGGCTGATGGCAAGGGAGCATTTTGAGCAAATGCTTTTTAAACTGGACCAGAACCATAGGGAGGGGCAGTATTGAGGCTTGCATAAATCTGTTTAACTCCATAGTCTTCATGGGAAGAAGGCCCAGCTTGGTCCACAGGAGATTTAATTTCCCAAACTGTTCTCACACTCATAGAATCATTAAGGTTGGAAAAGACTTCTAAGCTCATCCAGTCCAACCCTCAGCCCAACACCAAGGTGCCCACTAAACCATGTCCTGAAGGGCCACGTCTACATGTTTTTTGAACTCCTCCAGGGATGGAGACTCCACCACTGCCCTGAGCAGCCTCTGTGAGTGCTTCATCACTGTCTGTAAAGACAGTTCTCCTGATATCCAATCTAAACTTCCCCTGGTGCAACTTCAGGCCATTTCCTCTCATCCTATCATTTATTACTTGGAAAAACAGACCAACACCCACCTCACCATGACCTGTTCTTCTTTACTGCCAGGGCTGACCATGACTCATTTAATGCCCTTAGGGATGTGGCATTTCCCCTTTCTGTCCTGAGGGGAAAAAGCAAGGACTGAGGTTCCCATCTCCATATGGGGAATCTGGGTGCTGGAGAAGCAGTTTATTGATGGTACAGAAGGCTTCAGGGCTCAGGGGTGCACTGTGCCGTGGTAGATATTGTACACCTGGGTAATTTTGAAATCTGCTGTTCTGGATGTGTCATCCAAGAGTTCTCAAGGAGCTTTGCTGGGCACTGTCCTGGCAGATCTAGAGGATGCTTGGGGAGGTGATTTAGTGATAGAGAAAAGGGCAAAAGGACAGACCTACACAACCAAGGGACCAGCTGAGGTGAATGTGTTTAGTAAAGAACTTAAAAAGTAATTATTAAAGAAAGAGAGATAAATAATACAGATGGAGCCCAACCAGAGCAGATGTCCTTGCAGACACTTGGTCTGAAAACCTGGAAAGAGAGGGAATTTCCGTGGTGCTTAATAAATAGTTAAAAACTGTGGTCTGAAACCTGAGCATCATCATCTGTGAGCACTGCTCTGCCAGGGAGGGCTTGGGAAGCCTGGCTTTTGCCTAATTGCAAACAATCATCATAGCCATGGTAGAAAAGAGCAAGTCATGCCTGATAAAATGTGTGTGACTTGAAATCTGGGGAAGTAGGAGATGATAAGGAGGACAGTTCAGTGGCAGAGCAGGGGGTCAGTTGTTAGGGTGGGTGAGAGCTGATTGTGTGTTTTCCAGTGATCGTGGGGAAGAGAGAACTGTGCACACAGGTCTGAGAGGGGCAGAAATGCCTGATAAAAGCTTGTTGGGGGAAGGACAATCAACAGCCACGAGCTCCTGCAGCAGAAAGACAGCATGAGTAGAGATAAAGGTTTGGGATACAGTCAGCTTTCCTGTTCCTTCGTTCTCTGGCCCTGGAGTGATACCCAAAGGCTTGCATTTTGCATTGGATTTGTTTCCAGCTGAGATGGGATGGTTTTGGCAGGGGACCAAATCAAAGGAAGTTGTTCCCTTTTTCCCAGCGTTAAGGAGGATCTGGTGCCCTGGGTTGGGCTCTGCTGTTGTGGTTTCTCCCCCATCTCGGTTACTCTGCTCCTTAGTGGGGTTTGAGCAGCCTTTGAGATGGTTTGAGAGAGTCACAGGATGGTTTAGGTTGGAAAAGATCTTTAAGATCATCAAGTCCAACCTTAAACCAAACACTGCCAGGTCCACCACTAATCCACGTATCTAAGCCCCACATCCACAGGGCTTTTAAATCCCTCCAGGGATGGAGACTCCACCGGTGCCCTGGGCAGTCTCTGCCAGGGCTTCACCACTCCATTCCCAATATCCAATCTAAACCTCCCCTGGCACAACTTGAGGCTGTTTCCTCTCATCCTGACACTTGTGAAAAGAGCCCAGCACCCACCTCACCACAACCTCCTCTCCAGGAGCTGCAGAGAGCGATGAGGTCTCCCCTCAGCCTCCTCTCCTCCAGGTTAAACAACCCCAGGGCCCTCAGCTGCTCCCAGAACCCCTGTTCTCCAGCCCCTTCCCCAGCTCCATTCCCTTCTCTGGATGTGCTCCAGCCCCTCAGGGTCTTTCTTGTCCTGAGGGGCCCAAAACTGAACCCAGGATTTGAGGTGCAGCCTCCCCAGTGCAGGGGTTGATCCCTGCCCTGCTCCTGCTGCCACCCCATGGCTGATCCCAGCTGGGATACTGGTGGCCTTCTTGACCACCTGGGCCATTGCTGGGCTCACATTTCCCAGACGTTAGCAAAGGGAAGAGCTGATGTGATGCAGTTATGGTACTGGAGAGGTTTTTAAAGGGATCAGTGGATAATTTTGGAGGGGAATTGCAGTTCCCTCTATGTGTGCTGGGGGAGGAGGGATGGATGACCCTGGGGCTGTGTTTGCAATGGCTGGGTGACCTCAGTGTTACTGTTGCTGGGGCTGCTCAGCTTGGAGCCCTCTTGCCTGAGAGGAAAGGGCTTTTGCAGAATTGGAAGGTGATGGACCTGTTCCCTGCTTGCCAGAGCGGTCCCCAGCACGGGGACCTCTGTGCCTGCTTAGTCTCAGGGCTGGTTCCTCTGAAGGTTGGTGTCTGATCAGCCACTTAAGGACAACCTGCTGGCCTGCAAAACCATACCAAGACCTGTGTCCACGGTGGCTGCTCCTAAGTGGGGAGAAAAGGTTGTTCAGGCTGGCTTTTCCTCCTGGAGGCTTAGCATCCTCCAGGCTGTGCCATCATGCAGTGCTCCCATGGCATAACTCCTCCCTCCTTAGCAGCAGCCACAGGGTCTGACAGCCTGTGGTGGGCTGGAGCCACTGGTGGACCATGAAGTAGCAGGTCCTCTTGGTGTCTCTCCTCATCCACAGGTGTCTGCAGGACAATGAAAACCCCTTTCCTAAGAGCCAGTCCTTGGCGTCACAAGGGAGGATGGACACATCTACCCTTAACCTTCATCTGTAGAACATTCCTGGCCCCAAACCAAGCCACGCAGGATCCAGCCACACTTCCCTCCAGAGGCTGCTGTGCTCTGTAAACAGCAGCTCCACGCACATCATCTACTCAAGCACCCATGGGATCCTGTCACCTTCTGGTCATCCCAGCTTTCAACAGGGCCCTCAGTGTTTGTGTTGTGGGCACCCCCAGCGTGCCCAGCAGCCAGAAAGCCACAGGTCCTCCCTGCCCTCCCCCAGCACAGCTCAGCACAAGAGCAAACTGAACTTTCTCATCAGACCATGAAATAACCAGCCAGCAGTTGCCTGTGCTTTGTGCACAGGATATTCCCAGGGCTCGCCGTTTCGCCGGTGGAAGGTTTGCTCCACGATTTAAAAGCTATTGTAGTCTGGAGCCCGTTTCCGAGGAACTTCCCCTCTGGGATCTCTGCTGGGTTTGGCGATGGACCAGCGCTTGGGAGGGTCGAGGGCAGGGGCCGGGCAAGAGCTGAGCTGGGCTGTGAGCCCTGGCCATGAAACTCTTTGCCATGAACCCTGCAGAGCCTGGGCAAAGGAGCAGAAGAGTCGTCTGGGGGGAGCATTCACCCAAGAACTTGACCACCCCCTGGGAGTCTGTCTGCTGGCACGAGCTGGGGAGGTGGCAGTGCAGTGAAAACAGGTGCTGGTCTGGTCTGGTCTGGTCGTGGAGTTTGAGACTGTGGAGGTGTCTTGTTATCTCTTTGCTTTGCTGTGACCTGCAGAGCTGCTCTCCTGCAGCAGGTGCTGTCCTGCTGGGTCCTGCACAGAGGGGCCTGGCTGCAGAGTGGGGTGTTGGTGTGTAGGGTCTGGGGGCCCTGCCAGGTGATACCATCCTCCAGGAGGACCTTGGCTGACCTATGGGCTACAGAGCCAACAGCCCTGCTTTGGTTGGTGTCTGCAGGGGTAACCAGGAGCTCTGCTTGGCCAGACCCCTCACCTGTCATCTCCCCATGCTCCTTGGTGCTGTGGGGCTGGGGCTTAGCCTGGGGGAGCATCCGTGGGGCCAAGCATTCCCCATGGGCCTTTTCCTGCTGTAGCAGAGCCCATCTGGGGCTTGTGTTGGTTGGTCTGGGTCCTCCTCTGCAATACGTGCCCTGTGTTTTCCTCCTGTGCTCCCACGGGCAGCACTGGTGTGGGGTCTCGTGCTGGATCTGGCACTGCCCTGGAGCTCGTGCTCACCAGAGGCTCCTGAGCCAACACCTGCAATAACATGTTTTTCAAACCTCTGGGGTGAAGGCAGTCAGAAAGCAACTGGCAGCCACTTCAGTCGCTCGCTTTATCTGGTCGCAGCCGCCCCCTTCACGCCATCTGCATCCTCCTTTCCCAGCACTGTGAGATTAAACCCTGTTTTCTCTTTGTAAATATTGGCAGGCGAAGCAGCAGCCTCCCTGAAGGAAAACAATAGAGGAGAGGCCGGTTCCCAGAGCGAGCCCTGAGCCAGGCAGCGTGTGCAGGGCCCGGCACAGCCCCCGTGTTCACCGACCTCCCTGCTCCAGGGGCTGGGCTCCAGGGTCGTGAGTCACCTGTGGAGCTTGGTCCCATCTTTGATGGTTGGACCAGATGATCTTAGAGGTCTTTTCCGACTTTAATGATTCTATGATTCTATCTATGCTTCATAAGAAGGAGATGGAACTGTTGGAACGGGACCAGAGTGGGCTACGAAGATGATCCGAGGGCTGGAGCACCTCTGCTATGAGGACAGGCTGAGAGAGTTGGGGTTGTTCAGCCTGGAGAAGAGAAGGCTCTGGGGACACCTTAGAGCAACCTTCCAGTACTTGAAGGGGACCTACAAGAAAGCTGGGGGGAGACTTTTTACAAGGGTCTGGAGTGGTAGGATGAGGAGGAACGGATTTAAACTGGAAGGGGGAAGATTTAGGTGAGACATGAGGAAGAAATTCTTTACGATGAGGGTGCGGAGGCCCTGGCCCAGGTTGCCCAGAGAAGTGGTGGCTGCCCCATCCCTGGAGGTGTTCAAGGCCAGGCTGGATGGGGCTTTGAGCCCCCTGATCCAGTGGGAGGTGTCCCTGCCCGTGGCAGGGGGGGTTGGAACTGGATGGGCTTTGAGGTCCCTTTCAAGGAAGCCCAGTCTGTGATTCTGTGGTGTCTGCCCTCTGTGGCTGCATCCCAAAGGACTTCACAAGCAGGAACCTGTGCTTTAAAGGCAGCTGGGGGTGCTCAGCCCCTATGGGTTGGTTAACACAGTTGCACATTGTTTGGAGGGAGCAGATTGATGGAGGAGGGAGAATCAGAGGTTTTGGGAAATGTGAATTGAAGAGGTTGAATAGCACTGAGAAAGAATAAAGTGCTGACATCCTGCTGCTGTAGCACAGAGATGACAGTAAAACATGTACAGATTGGATAAATGCAGTTTTGGCTGTTCAGAACTCCCTCAACCTTTCTCAGGACACACATCAGGATGGGTGAATTTCTCCTCAGACTGTTGGTGCAGAGGACAATCTCCTCTCCTGGCTTTAATATTCCCAGGCTGCTGGGGCCGGGGAGTCTCCCTGGCTCACTGAGGCTGAGCGGGAGGGAGGGGGACCCTTTGCTCTCAGCAGCCAGTGCAGGCTGAGCATTGCTTTACCTAAATTCAATCAAAGAGATGAGGACTCTAATTGAATTGGCAAAGGGGCTGCAGAGCAGGGGCAGGTGAACTGTGCATCTGTTATGAGCAAGGGGACATGAGACGCCCTCGGAATTGCTTTAAGCCTCACGCAGGGGGAACTGAGGAGCTCTGAAGGGATGGGGATGTGCAGTAGTTACAGCTTCCCTGTGGGCACTGGGCTCCTCACGGCTGTGCTGATGTCTTTTAGGCTCCGCTGAGTCCTCGCTGTCATTCACTGCTGGCTCTAAGAGTGGGACTGGGGAATACCAGCCTGGATTCCCAGCCCAGTAGTTTGGTGCCTGGCCCTCTCTTCTGAAAGTCAGGGCAATTAGGTCCTTCCTAAGGATGAGTGGATATCAGAGTGGTGCAGTCTGGTTTGTTGGCGTGGGACTGGGGGGACTGAGATATCTGGGATGGGAAGCTCTGGGGATGCTCAGAGCATCACTGCAACTCTGGATCTTGGGGGAGCACCTTGTGTCTCTGAATCACAAACCTCTACTCCATTTTTGATGGTGCTCAGTAAGCCTGAGCATGCATTTGGCGTGTTTAAGCCTGATACTGCTGCAGGAACACGTGTGGTGATGCCCAGACATAAGAAAGATCAAATCTTCTCTTTCCTGGAAATCTCCTTGGAGGGGCAAAGGGCTGAATTAGAGATCTCTTTTTTCTAGGGGTGGCGTGAGAGGTTGGTTTATTTACCGTTTTAGTAGGGATCTTAGATTAAATGTGAATGAATTAGCATCCAATGAAAACAGTGGTTTAAATGGTGTGACTAAAAAGCATTTCCCCTTTGGGTTGTGTTGTGTCTCTGGAGTCACAAAGCTGTGAATTCCTTAGTTCTCACTGACCTTTCTGGGAAAAACAGGCGAGCGGAGACCTGCCCTTCTGGAAGGAAATCCTAGGGGGAAATGAAAGGCTTTTGCATGCCTTTTAGTGGGAGACTTTTTTCTTTTTTGCAGTTCTGTCCTAAAGTTCTGCTTTTGTTTTTTTCCCTTTTCATCTCTGGCCACAGAAGGAGATGATCCAGCTGTCAGCATTTCTGGACCCTTTTTAAAGTGAGACCCGCAAAATCCCAGTGGGCAGCAAATGTCACTAATCCTAGTTTTTAGCACAAGAGATGAGTGGTTTAAGGGCTGGGAGACACTTGCCAAGAGGACTTGGTCAGAAGGTTTCTTAAATGCATGGGATGTGGCCCAAAGACAGCATCTCAAAGAGGAAAAGGATGGGCTGAGAGAGTAAGGGTTGTTCAGCCTGAAGAAGAAAAGGCTCTGGAGAGACCTTAGAGCAGCCTCCCAGGACTGAAAGGGGCTCCAGGAAAGCTGGGGAGGGGCTTTTCACAAGGGCCTGGAGTGATAGGACAAGGGGGAAGAGCTTTAAATTGGGATGGGGAAGATTTAGACATTAGGAAGAAATTCTTCACAATGAGGGTGGGGAGGCCCTGGCCCAGGTTGCTCAGGGAAGCTGTGGCTGCCCCATCCCTGAAGGTGTTCAAGGCCAGGCTGGATGGGGCTTTGAGCCCCCTGATCCAGTGGGAGGTGTCCCTGCACATGGCAGGGGGGGTGGAACTGGATGGGCTTTGAGGTCCCTTCCAACCCAAACCATCCCTTGATTCTACAATCACAAAGGGTGTGTGCAGGGAAGGGGTCAGGGCATGAGGGGAGATGGGCTCAGCTGGGATGAATTCCCATTGTTTCTCTCAACCCCTCCCTCACTGCGTGCTGCTCACAGACAGTGCATGAGCATCACTGGAGCAGCATCCTCCAAACAACCTCTGATGGTTCTCTGAGTAAGGAGCAGAACAGAGGAGGCTGGGCTGGAGCTTCTCTGGAGGTCTGCCTTCCTCCCAGCCCAAAGGCACTTATTTTCATCAGTTCACGTTACGTCACCTCAGAAATGTTTGTGTACAGCAAAGAGCAATTTGCACCCTCAAAATCAGCTTCATGGACGCGTTTCCACTGTGGTGGCTCAGGGTGCTCTACCCCTGTCCTATGACTCCCATCCTGCTTATTAAAGCAAAAATCTGCTGCTCTGCGGCCTTTCTCTCTCTGTCTGGATTTCACTATGAAGCTGATTTCCCATCTGTTTTGCTTTCTGGTGCCTCGAGTGCAGGACACTGGCGTGAGCTCTCCTGTTATCCTCTCATTCATCCGACACAGCGTGTTGGAAGCAAGTAGTTTGCAAACAAAGCCGGGGCCTGTGACACGCAGCTAATGACCTTCTCTCTGCCTGTGTTTCCTTTACGTCAGAAGTCGGAGTGCTTATTAAGTTTGGAGGCTTACTCCCAGGAACAGAAGAAGAGGATCTGCTGGTGTCTGGCTGAGAACATCACCAAGCAGCAACATCCGGCGTCGGCTCCTCCAGAGAGCAAGGTAAGCGACCCATGCGGGAGCTCGAGAACCCTGCTCAGAGCATCACGGGGCTCTGCTTGTGGTGGGGAATTTGCTCCAGTGATGCTCCTGCCAGGCTGGAGGCTGCTTTTTGAGCAGATGAGGAGTGAGTTTGTATTCTGGCACTGCTTTGCCTGCAGCTTCCTGCCCTGTTCAGGGAAGCAATTATTGCATTTGCATCTGCCCGAGCCGAGGCAGACTCCAGCAAGCAGGCTGCTCCTGACACCTCCCAGCATCTCTGTTTGGACAGCTGAGGCCACACGACCCGGCGTACGGCCGACCTCGAGAGCTTGGCTCTGAGGCAGGGCTGAAAAGACAGGAAGAGGTTCAGGCTGTGATCTCTGGATCCTGATTAAAAGGCCGAGGTCATGGGAGCAGTGGTGGTCCTGTGCACTCAGATGGGCTCAGGTGCTTGACCTGGACCCCTCAGAGGGGCCTCAACACAGAAAGGTCATTTGATGAGTGCTGTTTTTCATGCCTAGCAAGGCAACACCAGCTCTTTCCCCACACAGGAGCTTCAGCCTGGCCCAAGGGTGTTGACTCAGCAGTGCTGGCAGGAGAATGGTGTGTGTGGAGTGGGTTTGATCACTGTGGGGTGTGCCTGCCCTGCCTGCATTTAGTTACCATTTGCCATCTACCTGGCTTCGGGGCTGGGGCTGAGGGCAAGGAGTTGTCTGGGATGGTGGCAATCTCCTGTGGAGTCATCTCATCCCCTAGGGTTGTGTTTGGACCATTGGTTGGGGGACCCACTGCTCTGGGAGAAGAGAAACACACTGTCCTGAGTGCCTTAAGTGAGGCAGATGGGAACCTCGGGGGTAAATCCACACGGATACCTCGCCTTGGCTGGTGTGCAGTGGTGGAGCAGCTCCTGCCCCACATCATTGTGTGGGTACAGCCTGGGTGCATGGTCTGGTCTGGCTCAAAGGCAGGTGATTTGCTCTCACCACACACGTGGGCAAAGGCAGGAGCCAGCGGCGCTGCCGGCCGGATCCGGAGGCGAAGCCGTGTGGCTGTTGCTCTGCAGCCTCTCAAACTGGGTCAGCACAAACATCTCCACAGGAGACAGAGCCTCCGGGTTCCTTTTTCTGCACGTTTCAGCCATACTAAAATAGCAACTAAAATAGCAAAAAGCCTGAGAACCTAGTTAACATCCAAGCCTGGAGAAATGCAAATAGCCCAGGGCAGTTAATTCCATCGGGATGAGACTCTACCGCGTCTCTTTTGTTTTACTGTGATTTGTCTTGCTGGCACGATGCTGTGCCCGGGCTGCCGGGCCTGGGGGGTGTGATGGGGCTTTGGCACAGCCCTGCTCTCAGCTGGCTGCCCTCCAGACAGGGGCTGGAGGATCATAGAATCACAGAACTGTTTGGGGTGGAAGGGACCTCAAAGCCCATCCAGTTCCAACCCCCTGCCGTGGGCAGGGACACCTCCCACTGGATCAGGGAGCTCAAAGCCCAATCCAACCTGGCCTTGAACACCTCCAGGGATGGGGCAGCCACCACTTCTCTGCATGCCCTGGGGCAAAGCCAGGCAGGCACAGGTTCAAACCTGAGTGTCTTGAACAGGTCCTAAAAGGAGCATCTTTTTTTACAGCTCTCCATCATGACGTGTACTTCAGAATCAGTTGGGTTTTGAGATGGTGTTGCTGTTCACCCACCCCTTATTGTGTTCATGACACTGTATGGGGTTATCCTCTGGGTTTGGCTCTCTGCTAGACCTACAAGCCCCGTGGCTCAGAGCAAATCCCTGTAGAGTGGCTGCTCCTTGGGCATTGAAGGGGCTTGGCTACTGTACTGGGGAAAAAACACCCTGGAAGACAATGCAAACCTTTCTAAAGCTTTTCTGTGCCTCAGTAGTCAAGAGGGAGCTCCTTGTGTGCAGCAGAGAGCCAGTGTTGGCCCTCAGAGTTTGTGACAAGAGGATTTTATCTCAGCTTAGCAAAGCTGATGGAAATCCCACTGGTGGGATATGGGACTGGGAGGGAGAAAAGGAGCATGAGAGCAAACACCAGACACTTAACTGAGTTCATAGCACTGTTTCCTATCCCAGCAAGGTATAAAGTGCAATTTTATAGCAAACCTGATCCTGAAGCACAAGAAGCAGTGTGGGGAAGGAGGAGCAACCCTGCCTGAGGCTGCAGCTCCTGAGTGGGTGGGGGAGAATGCTTGGTGGGACCACAGACTCGGGGCAGGGTGGGCAGCTGCACACGGGGCCAGGCTGTGGGCAGGAGCCCGACACCATGGAGCTTCTGTTGGGGCTGCTGGGACCAGTGTGCAGCACAGCTGGTTTGGTGGGCAGATGACCCTGGGGATGCCAGTGCAGGAGGAGGCTGGAGCTGGGAAAATCAGTTGGTTTTTGCTAGGGAGAAGTGATCCATTAACTTTGCTTGTTGCTTTCAAGTCATTTGATACGAGAGCTGTTTAAAGAAGCAGAACAGTGTCTGTGCTCTGCGAACAGACAAAATAACTGGAAATATGAGCCTCTGCACGCTGATTTCTGCTCCAGACAGGAATCTGATTTGCAAAGCCTTCAGAACTGCTCCAAGCTGTCAAGAGGCAGCTCGTGTCACTGCAGCCGGAGCCTGGCTGAGGGTGTGCAGGCTTTGTCGTGCGACGGCAGCGAAGGGCTGGTGCGGGTTCGGTGCCAGGCAGAGCTGTGCAGTGTGCCAGCTGTGTTGGAGCTGGAGAAAGGGACTCTGTCTGAGCAGAGGGCAGCTCCTCCGCAGCCTCTGCAGCTGCTGTGCCAGCATGTGAGCTGGGAACAGCTCTCCCTTCAACATCTTAATGCTGCTGTTAATGCTGTCCCCGAGTCCTGCCCAGAGCAGACAGTTGCAATGGGGCAGAGGGTCCCCAGCAGGGAGGGGCTGGGCTGGCTGAACTGATGGAGGAAAGCTGCATGATGCCAAATTCTTGGAAATGTGGGGAAACAGACAAGTTTTGGGCTTTGCAGTGACACTTCTTGTTTTTAAAGGTCCCCTGAGCTGTGCCTGAGTAGGGCAGCACTAAGGGCAGAAAGGTTCTTCTGGCTGAGGGATTTGGCTCTGCAGGGCTATCACTGCCTCCAGGAATATCTCCGGGGAGGAAGTGTCAAGCCTGGAGGATGTGCACTACCTGGGTCCTGCCTTAGCGTGGCTGCTGCTTCCAGAGCAGCTGGTTTGAGAGCAAAGCTGTGCATTTCTTGGAGACACAAGCACGTGGTGTGTGGAACATCCACTTCTGGAGATGGAGCAAGAGAAAGCATGAGGGATACAGCTGTGATGATCCAGTTGTGTTCCTAATGGGCTTTTTCTGCCAGAGTCTGTGCAGGGGGAGCTCTGGGGACAGCTGTGGCTGTTGGTGTGGTCCAGCCCTGGTGCCCAGGAGATGTCGGTAGAAGATGGGCTCTAGTGGCTTCTCTGCTGCCACTGATAGACTTGACTGAACTTCACCAAGAGGTGAAACTGTCCTGCCAGCCCCAGGAGGTCGCAGGAGTTGTTCTGTGGATGTTTTCTCCACCTACAAACCCATCCCTACCCTTTTCTTCGGGCCTGGGTCTGTCCAGGGAGGCTGCTCCCTGCCTCTTGGCTGTGCTGAGCAAGGATCGGTAAATCACATCACCAGGGTGACCCAGCTTGGTGACAAACGTCCTCAAATGGGGAGACGTGGAGCCTGGAGTTGGGCTGGGGCTGGTGTGGAAGGAGCAGCAGCAATGTGATTATAGTGAGAGCAGCTCTGTGAATTAATCAGGTTAGCGAGGCTGCCTCCTTGGGCCGAGCAGTGACCGTCTGTGCAGAGCACGGTGCTGTTTTTAACCTTGCCTCGTGCCACCGGTCCTGTTCCCAGCCCAGCCCCGCGATGAATGGCATTAACTCTGTGGAAGAGATGGCAAACGGCAGAGCCGGGGCAAGGACGAGGTGCCAGGGGCTGGAGCTGCTCCAGCTGGTTTCATAAAATCAGAGAATTGCTAAGGTTGGAAAAGACCTTTGAGATCATCCAGTCCAAACATCAGCCCGACTCCCCCTTGCCTACTAAACCCTGTCCCCAAGTGCCACGTCTACACATTTTTCAAACCCATCCAAGGATGGAGACTCCACCACTGCCCTGGGCAGCCTCTGACAGGGCTTCACCACTCTTTCAGTAAAGAAAATTTTCCTGATATCCAATCTAAACCTCCCCCGGTGCAACTCCCCAGGCTGTTTCCTCTCATCCCATCTCTTGTTACTTGAGAGAAGAGCCCAGCACTCACCTCACCACAACCTCCTTTCCAGGAGTTGCAGAGAGCGATGAGGTCTCCCTTCCTCCAGGTTAAACAACCCCAGGGCCCTCAGCCGCTCCAACAATCCCTGTTCTCCAGCCCCTTCCCCAGCTCCATTCCCTTCTCTGGATGTGCTCCAGCCCCTCAAGGTCTTTCTTGTAGTGAGGGGCCCAAAACTGAACCCAGTACTCGAGGTGCGGCCTCACCAGTCCAGGGGGACGATCTCTGCCCTGCTCCTGCTGCCACCCCATGGCTGATCCTAGCCAGGATACTGGTGGCCTTCTTGGCCACTTGGGCCACTGCTGGCTTATGTTCAGCTGCTGTCGACCAGCGACCCCAGATCCTTTTCCACTGGGCAGCTTTCCAGCTGCTCTTCCCCAAGCCTGGACCATTGCATGGGGTTGGTGTGACCCAAGTGCACAGAATGTGGCTGATAGGTAAAGATTAGTGACACAGCACCCTGCTTGTAACAAACCTGCCATGACCATCTGATCCTCACTGCGTGTTTCTTTGTGTCTTCCACACTCAGAACGGCTGATTACTCTTCCTTCTGGCTCCGTGACCTGCGATTACCTCGGAGATGCTGGCTGGCTGTATCTGAAAGATGTAGATTATCCTTAAGCTAAATAATTATGGACACTTTGTGGTGTGGACTTTGAGCGGAAGTCCAGGGATGGGCAATCCCCTTGTTTCCCAAGGGATGTAGAGGATCCTCAGCGCTTTTCAGAGCGTGGTCACCATTCCCTCTTCCCATGGCTGCTGATGGTGCGAGCAGGCGTGGACCGATCCTGCGCCCGGGCCCTTCCTGGCCGTTCCTCTGGTCAGGAAGGGCAGGGCTGTTACTCTCACTATTTAAAGCCTGCTTGACAAGTGCAAGTAAATGTTCTGTCAACAAGAGCAAACAGCGTGTAATCGAGGGATGATGGAAACCAGGGCCGGAGCCGGTGGCGCGGGGAGGGCTCGCGGGGGGCGGCTGCGCCGGAGGGGTGGACGCGTTCCTTGTGCACTGACCCCAGCGCCTGCAGCGTGGGGAAGGGTGAGCGTGGGTGACCCCTCTCCTGCCCCATGCCCTGCCTCCTCGTCCTCGCTCCAGCACCCTGGTGTGTCCCAGGCCCCCACCCTGCTGTGCCCCTGTGTCCCTCTGCAATCCCTGTTCCCAACACCTCGCTGCCTTCAGCAACGCCCTTTCCCTTCACTCCGGGTCATTTCCCATTTGGGTGGTGGCCATGTGCACCCTTGAGCTGGCACAGCCAGGGAGCTGCTGGCACTGGGGTGGCTGTGACAAGCACTTGGGTTGGGAACAAGCGGGGTGAACTTCTCCCTCTCTGATCCAGCATTTGTGGGGTGCTTTGCTCAGCAGGAATGTGGTCAGAGTGCAATTGGCTGTTTGATGGGGAAGCGATTTGCACCTTCCTGCTTTGTTTTTGCCCAAAATCCTTTTCATTTTGGTCTGGGAACCTGCTGCCCTGTCTGCACCAGTGCTGCTCCAGAGGGTGGTGCTCACCTGCTGCTGTGGGGCAAGGCAGGACCTTGGAGCCTCCTCAGAGCCTGCTTTTCTTCCACGATGCCGGTGTGAGGGGCTGGGCAGGGCTGAGCACATCACAACAGCACCCACAGAGCCAGCCTGACCCCAGCCACACACCCTCCCAGAACCACGCTCGTGCTGTCAGGGTGCTCAAATGGAGGACACCCTGAAGTTTATTCTGCCCCAGTAAGGGTTAAAGCATCAGCCAGCAGCACTTACCAGCCAGGTTACAAAAGTAAAGCAAATAAGTGTTTTGTTCCATCCCAGCAAGCACAGCCCAGGCTGGAAAAACCCGTTACTGAGGTCAGCCAGAGGCTGCAGCATGAATGTTGTGAGCTTGGGGGGCAGTGGGACCAGAGACCCTGTTCCCCTGTGATTCAGGCTACAGTTCAGCTCTGCCCACTTAAATATCTGGAGCAAACCATCCCTGCCAGAGGTCCCTGTGCCATCAGAGCAAATGGGACACTTGAATCCATGTTGGCAACCTCAATGCACAGAGACACCTGGATCTCCCCCTCAGCACCTGATAGGTGAAAAGAACAGAGTGTTTAATTCAGCTGAGAGAGAAGTGAAGAGAGAGCAGTAGGTGTGAAGGAGGCTGCAACCATAATGCAGTTTTTGATTCCACAGACTGGTCCATCATGAGCCATATCCTTTCTGGGTTTGTAGCCCTCTTTCATGGGAACAAGCCCCACATGCAACAAGGGCATCGCAGGCTGGGGGCAGTTTTACAGCTCCCTGTGAGGCTTCAAAGCATGTTTCAAAAGTCCCTTTATGAATTTAAGGATGCTCTTATGCAGTTCCTTGCCTGCAGTGCAGGTGAGCCTGGCTGAGTGCTGAGGTGTCCTGGGCCTGATCTTTCACCCTGTCGTTCCCTTCTTGCACATCAGTTGGCTTCCAGTCCTAAGCACAGGGACACAGCACAAAGCCTGGGGAGGCTGGGATTTGACTGGCTGCTCGTGTGGGGCTGGTAGGGGTGCTGGGTGGGGCTACTGGACTTTTTAGCATCTCCCTTTGCCCCAAGCCCTGGCTCCATCAAGCTTGGTTTCCAGTCCTGCTGGCCCAGGTGGGTGTGGAGATGCCCAGGGTTGCTCAGCCCCAGTGCTGCTGGCTCAGGGGTTCCCAAGGCACAGGAGTGAGTGGGGAGAGATGACAGAGCAGAAGGGCCAGCTGAGAGCCACAGCTCCAGCTTTGTGTGTCCGTTTGCTCAGCCGGACTCCGAAGCCATTAGGAAAGCAGATCTCTCCCCTCCAGCAAACACCGGCTCCTCCCTCTCTGGCACCGTGGGATGTTCTCCTGGCCATGTCCAGCAGCACCTGCATCCCACCCAGAGAAGGAGGACACAGTGGTGTAGCAGGGGCCTGAGCAGCAGCTGGTGCTTGCAGCATGGCCAGAGGCATTTTTAAACCCTTGGAGCTCTGTTTCTGGCGAATCCCCAGAAGGGCTGGGAAGAGTGAGCGCACTGACAGGAGCGGCGCCGGCAGCCCGGGGGGGATGAGTGGTGCTGAGATCATTTGCACAGAGTGGTCAAAGGCGCAGACTAAGTGGTTTAAGGCAGCGCTGCTGTGATTTAATGAAGGTGCTGGCAGTGCTCTGGTGCAGAGCTGCCCGCCAAGCGGGGACGCCAGCTGGGCCAGGCAGGGCTGGCACTGCTGCTCGGCTCGAGCGCTCCCCTCCTGGGCCCAAACAACTCCTGGCCAGGGTAGCTGCTGATGCTCTTCCCTTCCAGCGAGGCATGGGGTTGTGAGCATGTGGTGGGCAGACTCTGAAGGCAAGTTCAACTATCTCGTTTCAAAAGGCACCTGATAAACTTTGCCAAGCCAAAGGATGTGTTTGAAATGCTGGGGAGGGCTCTGGATGCTGATGTCCAGAGTGGTGTGAAATCAGGAGGAACAACTTCATTCTATCCCAACAGGATCCCCTGGTGAGGATCCCCACCATGAGGCTTGGTGTTCTGCCCTGTGCCAAACACCTTGCTGACAGACTGGCAGGATGAGGCTTGATGGTAGAATTGCACGGAGCAACTCTCAACCCATTTGACTTTGGAGCCACCAGTGTTGGGTTTGGTACCGTTTGGGATTCCTCTGTTCTGTGGTGGCTCTGGCAATGGCCCCATTGGTGCCACCACAGGCAGAGCTGCTCTGCCAGCCACTCTTCTCTTGGTGGTTGTTCTGTTACCATGATCTGTGCCGGCAGCAGCAGTGGCTTCCAGTTCTGCCCTTGTGTTCCCGTTGTAAGGGATGTTGGGATGAGTCCTTCACAATGGCTCTGCGGTGGCAGAATGCATCAGCTTGTACTCTTGCTGTCACCTCCCTCATCCTGCACAGGGGATGATGCTCTGCCCCTGCAGACAGAGCTGCAGAGAGATTCCCCCACCTGACCAGCACCTTGTTTACCCCAGCAGGGAAGGATACTGAGGGTTGTGGGCCGAGGGCCAATGATGGGATCTGCTTCTTCCTCCTTCTTTCCCACTCCTCTGCGTTTTTACTGCCAGGGATATCTGTGACTCAGAGAGACATCATCTCTCTGGACCTCCAGCACCAGGTCCCACCATGCTCACGATGCAGAACTCGGCTACCCAGGCTGAGGAGGCTGGAGGCTGGTGCCACATCACCGAAATGATGGACACAATGCAGTGGATGTGTGTTGGTTTGGATGGTGACTGGGTTTGCTCCCAGCTGAGAGGGACCAAGGAGCCCAGATCAGGGACAGCTGGGCACCCCTGGTGCGGTGACATCCCCGGGCTGTGGGTGCACAGCCAGCCAGGTGGCCCTGTGGAGTGACCAGGCATAAGACCCACCCAGGCACAGCTCCCTTTGTCACTGTGGGCAGGATAGGTGCTGACCACACCTGCTGGGGTGGTTGTGCCATCTTGCTGCTGTTTGTGATGGCATCGTGTGGCTGAGCTCAGTTCCACATCCAATGAGACTGTGGCTGCCTACAAGGAAGAGAAGGCAGGACATTTTCTCTGCTTCATCCCAGGAGCATCCATGAGTCTGCAGCAGGCTGGGAGCAGGGGAACACATCTGTGCCCAAAGTCCATGCTGGAGGAGAGCCGAACACAGCTTGTCACCGGAGCAGTGAGATCCCATCAGTGACCATCGGGAGGAGGATACAAATCCAGCCAAGACAGTCGGGTTCCCAGCCTGGTGTGAATGGGGCTGTCACAAGAGGGCACTGGCCTTTGCAGGAGAATCATAGAATCACAGGATGGTTTGGGTTGGAAGGACCTCAAAGCCCATCCAGTTCCAACCTCCTGCCATGGGCAGGGACACCTCCCACTGGATCAGGGGGCTCAAAGCCCCATCCAATCTGGCCTTGAACACCTCCAGGGATGGGGCAGCCACCACTGCTCTGGGCAACCTGGGCCAGGGCCTCCCCACCCTCACAGGAAAACATTCCTTCATAAGATCTCATCTCAATCTCCCCTCTTTCAGCTGCAAACCTTTTCCCTCATCCTATCCCTGCCCTCCCTGATCAAGAGCCGCTCCCCAGCTTTCCTGTAGAGAGGAGAAGGGGCAGATGGACACACGTGGCTCTCCCCTGGACAAAGACCACACACCCTCCTGTGTGTTTTTCCTCCTCTCCCTGCCTTTTTAGGTAGAGCCGCTTGTAGGGGATTGCAGTGCAGATGGCGAAGTGCCACAAAGCAGAACATCTCCTGCCTCAGAGCTGCCCCTTTTCCATTGAAAGTACTTTGGGCAAAAACCCAAGGGTGAACCTGTGGTGGAGTTTCATTTAGCAGGAAGCACCGGAACCGTTTTGCAGCTTGGTGTCGCCCGGGGGCAGGACAGGGCAGGAGAAGGGGAGCTGCAGAAGCGAAGACGACAGGATTCAGGGTGATACATAGCACTTCCTCAGGGCAGAGCAGCCGTCCACTTTTATCAGCAGGTAATAGTGCCTCCAGGGACCGCTGGCAGAGCCATAAATAGCACGAGGGGCATGAGGGAGTGGTGTCTGGGAGAGGCTGGGGCGGCTTTAGCTGCTGCTTGACACAGACATTAATAACGCAGAGGCAGAGCCGAGCGCTGCGCCAGCGCCTGCCGAGCCGCGGGCACGTGTCGGGGCCGGGGCTGCTGGAGGGAGATGCTGCTCATTTGGCCTCTTCAGCTGGGATGCAACTGAGAGCCCAGATTTGGTAGGTTTTAATTCCTAAGTTTGCAGCCCGTGGGCCGTACCCTTTTCTGGGCAGGATCCGGCCACTGGTCGAGGAAACAGCCTCTCTGGGAGCACTGATGCTGGTCAGAGGCACCTGCTCAGATCCCCGTGTTGGTCCTCCTGCACCCCTGTGCTGGGCTGGACCTTGCTGTCTCCTGGGGAACCTGTGGCTCCTGCACAGCTTTGCTCACTGCCAGGCTGGGTTTGAAGGGTTGGTGATGAGCGGCATCGGTGCCGGGGGCAGAATGAAGGGATGTTTGTAGTGATGGGGACCTTTTGAGGTTCCCTTGCCCGTTTGGGGGTGTAGGGCTGTGGCACTGGCACGGGCTGACTCTCGCTGTGGGAGCGGCACTGCTGGGTGCTGAGTGTTGAGCTTCCTGCTCCAGAGCTTTGACAGCCTTTTGGAACCCCTCTGTTTACTGGCACTGGTGACAAACCAGTAAATCCAGCCCTTACTACTGGTATCAGGGTGGTGTGTGTGCGCTTGTAGCCTTGGTGAGGGATGGAGGGCACTGGACAGGGGACAGTCTGGGGTCTGGAGCTGGGACTGCTGGGGTGGCTGTGGGTCAGGGCTGGGAGCTCGGTGCTGTGCTGGTAGCAACTCCCTGTTAACTCCAGCTGCTGAGCTGAAGTGCACGGAGAGGTTTTGTCCCAGGTTGTTTGCTGACACCTTCAGCAGCCGATCCCGAATGCAGGGTCCCAGACCCGTCTGCAGCTCGGGCCCCCCCTGCTATGGGTGAGGCTGTTGCTCTCAGATAAACATCGGCTCCTGTTTGCTGCTGGGTTGCCGGGAGCGGTTTTGGCTCTGGGGAGCAGAGCAGAGCAGTTTGTTGGGGATGACAGTAATGGGGTGATGGGGTCAGTGCAGGTGGCAGATCGTTTCCTCCTGCAGAGGAGCCTCCCAGACATTTCAAGCCCAGGGTTTTTTGGGTGGTATGAACATTCGCACCCCCACGGGAGGTGGAGGTACCCACCCTGCTGTTGGATCCCACCCTTTGGGTTTAGATATTGCACTTGCTTTTGCTCTTATGCTAATTGCTCTCTATCAATTATTCATCAATTCCCTAATGAAGCAGGGAATGGGTAGCAAACCCTGCTGTGCAACGCACCCCTGGCTCTGGTGAGCCCCTCAGAGCCACCACGGCTCGAGGAGGGCTCGGAGCGGGGCTGCTCGGGGGTTGTTCCTCGTGAGCACTTTCCAAATGACTCCCATCAAACATTTCTCAGCTTTCCGTAGTTCTGCTTTGCGTTTCTGGCTTTGTTTTCTCCCTCTCAGCCCCGAGCTGTGGATTAGATGCTGCTTCCTCTAGCTGTGTGCTTATGCTGTCAGTGGTCACTTTTTAAGCCTCGAGGTGGACATCATCGATGGTTTTGGTAGCGTTTCCCAGGGGTAGCCAGAAGTTTCTGGTCTGGTGGATCTGAGCACAATCTGTCCCACACCAAGAACTGAAATTGTCTTTATTTTCTTCCACTTCAGGAAAACAAAATGCTTTGGAAATGTTGCTCTTTCCCCAGTTGGTGTAGGTACTCTTTTCCCCACATCCCATCTGTCCTCAGGAGGGATGTTATCTCCACACCTGGAATATACCGCCAGCAGCAAAGCTCGCTGCATCCTCCCTGAAATCCCCCTGGAGTGGGACTTGGGCTCATTCCCATGGAGTTAAATGCTTTTTGGGACAGGTGAGGCACCTTTGAGTTAGATTTAAGGGCAGCAGGGGCCAGAGAGGTTCCTCCATGGAGCATGGCGACAGCCCATGAGAGCGGCAGTGTCTTGGGAGGTCCATTAACTCCTCTGGGGGTGAGAGTGCAGTCAGAGCAGGGCATCCTTTGCTCTCTGCTCAGCTCAATGTCCGACAGTCCCTGCAGGGACTTTCCTGCTTTTCCCAAGGCTGAGGAGCTCCCTGGGTGCCAGGTGCTGCAGTTCTAGGTGTGTTTACCCTCCTCTTCCCCAGTATTACCACAAGAGGAAGGTGTGTGCTGCAAAACCCGAGCATTCACATACAGAAAAAGCTGAATTCCATGTTCTTGTGCCCAGGCTTTACTTGAGCCACAGCGACTCCGTGACTGCGAGGAGAAGAGGCTTTGGAGTAAGAAGCTGAGAACCTCATAAAAATCCCTGACCTCCCAGAGCTGGGGATTTAAGGGAATGCCAGATATCACAGCATGGGAGCTGGCAGCACCAGGGGAAGGCCAGGGCAGGCTTCAGCTCACAGCTGTGCCACCTCTGTGGCCGGTGTTTTCCCAGCTGGAAGTCCCGGCCACCAGAAAGGGCACATTATTTAGAGAAAAGCTGGAGAAGTCGAGGCCGTGCTGACAACCCCACATCTGTTTGTTGAAATTTGCTTCGCTGGCGTCAGAAAAAACTGGTCAGAGTCCAGAGGGTTTGCAGTGCTTCTCCCTTGTCTTGGTTTCAAGAGAACTTCTGAGTCAGTGAGTGCTGCCCAAAGGCAGAGAGAGTCCAGGCAGAGGGTTATGAGAGCAGAGACTGAGGAGGCTGGAGCAGGCAGGGCAATGTTTGGCTGTTTTGGTGTGTGTTTATCCTTTTTAATGGGGAAATAGATATCAGGGACTCTATTGCTGTTGCTCTGATCTCAGACCAGTCATCCTCCTGCTCTAACATGACCCCTGGTGCCCTGCTGGGGCTTGGAGGCAGCTCGCTCTTCTACTTTCTCTTCCCCTTCCTGGGACATGCTTGGCCACTTAGTCTGAGATGGGAACTGGAACAGTGAAGTGTGAGATGCCTCAGGGAGGATGTAGTAAAGCCCCCAGGCCATCCCAGCTCTGGACAGGGAAACTCAGATGTTGAGGACAGGGACATTCAGATGATGAGGGCAAGGAAACTGAGAGCATGATACCACAATGCTGGGGATGGGGAGTTCCAGGTGTTGGCTGCCGACTCCTTATACAAGGGAGAGTGACCTGTGCTGCAGTGAGACCAGGGGATGATTTGGATGAGTCCTTGAGGTGGAATGTATCCCCTTCACCTCCCTTCCCAGACAGCATTAGCCCTGCCTCTATCTGCTGCCTCCTCCAGCAGCTCCTTGGTTGCAATGATGATGAGAAGGAAACCTGGTTGCATCCCTGGCCTTGCTGGCCCAAATTAGCTTTGTGCACTGAGGTGGCCCTTGGCTTCGTGCTGATGAGGTCCCTGGTGTCTCCAGTCACAATCAGGCTTGTTGGCTGCTGTGATGGCATTACTGCTGCTTCCCTTCCCTGTCTTTCCCCCACCAAAAGGTGATGTTTAGCAGAGCTCAGCCATGGCCTGAGTCTAGAGGAGACCACGTAGATGATCCAAGGGCTGGAGCACCTCCCATGTGAGAACAGGCTGAGAGAGTTGGGGTTGTTCAGCCTGGAGAAGAGAAGGCTCCAGGGAGACCTTACAGCAGCCTCCCAGTGCTGAAAGGGGCTCCAGGAAAGCTGGGGAGAGGCTCTTGATCATGGGATGCAGGGATAGGATGGGAGGGAATAGTTTTGAGCTGAAAGAGGAGAGATTGAGATGAGATCTTAGGAAGAAATGTTTTGCTGTGAGGGTGGGGAGGCCCTGGCCCAGGTTGCCCAGGGAAGCTGTGGCTGCCCCATCCCTGAAGGTGTTCAAGGCCAGGGTGGATGGGGCTTTGAGCCCCCTGATCCAGTGGGAGGTGTCCCTGCCCATGGCAGGGGAGTGGAACTGGATGGGCTTTGAGGTCCCTTCCAACCCAAACCATCCTGTGACTCTGTACTGACAGGATTTCCCAGCCCCAGTGATGCTTTCAGCCCCAGATGGAAGCCTTGCTTGGTGGGGAGGCTCCAGCTCGCATCCTCCCTGCCGCTGAAGAGCAGCAGAGTCCCTGATTGAATTAGTGCAGGGATTTAATTTAATCCCCGAATGTCTCTCATTTTAAAGGAGCCTGTTCATTTCCTCCTGGGCCCTTATCTGATGCGGGCACCCAGCAATATTAAGCAGAAGGACTGGAAAGATAGGGAGCTGCTAGGGAGGGGGAGGGCTTTGCAGGGAGTGAACTGAGGGCTGCGTGGGTTTTTCCTCTAATTATTTCATGAAATAATGATGACAGTGGTTGCAATACAAACAAGACAAACAGCATCATTAAGACACACGGTGGTGCAATCAGCATCCTTGCACGGCAAGACTGGAAACATTCCATTTTCACAAGAGATTACCAGGGGGGGAGTGAAACAGCCCCAAGGACGGAGTAAACCGAGCATTTGCTTCGTATCTTCCACCAATCCAGCTGGTTTTGGGACAGGACAGATGCTGCAGATGGGGCTGAGGACATAAATGATCTCTTAATTTTAGTCTTCAGGCTTGCTGGGGCAGTTCAGGTGATGCTAAATCACTGCCTGTGGTGAGTCAGGCTGGAAGGGGACAGAATGGGTCCCCTCCATGCTCACAGGTGTAAAGGGACCCTTCTGGTGTGATAAAAGAGGATATGGGTGAGCTCCTCTGTGTGGTGCCCAGGAGGTGCTGACCCCAACCATCCCTTTGGAAACCTGGCCCCCTTTTCAGCCCCGTTAGCTCAGACAGGTGCCCGCGGACGCTGCCGGGTGCCGCGAGGTCTCTGGGCCATCCTCTCTGTGTAAAACAGATGGACCTGAAGCCAGGACTTAAACACCTCCAGGGTATTTCCTGGGGATGACAGTCTTTTGCTGCCCGACAGCTGCAGGCAGCTCCCTGCTGGTACCCAGGGCAGGCTGTGATCCAGGCACAGCGGCTCTGCAGGGTGAGGAGGGCTTTAGCAGCAGGTTGGCTCTCCCAGAGCCAGCTTCTCTGCTGTCACAGGCTGGGACCACCACGAGGCTACAGCCTCCATCTGCTCCTTGGCTGCCTCTCTTCCCACTGGGTTGTGATGCTGGATGGGCTCATTCCTGGATTGATTACACTTTTAGAAGCTGAAGTTGATCTGGTTTACACAGGGGTGGTGGCTTTGTTAGCTCCAGCTTTCTGGTTACCGTTGGGCTCGTGACAGTGCTTGGATCTTTACTGTGGCTGCAGTGATATTTTTTGCTGTGTGACCTGGTGTTGGTCTTGTACAACCCCAACCCCATCCCTGCAGGGTCTGCATAGGTGGGAGGTGCTTCCTGGGAGAGGATTTCTCTGTGCTTTGGTCTTTCTCCCCTGCTTTTTACCTCTTTGTCTCAGAAGGGCTCTGTGCAAAGAGAAACCCACCCAGGAAAGAGGATGCAGCTCTGGCTGGGGGTGCTCAGCGCAGGCTCCTGTTCACAAAAACACCTTGAAGGATTTTTTCCCTTTGGACTGCTCCTGGCTTTTCCCTTCGAAAGGACAGAGCTTGCTCAGACCTCTCCTGGCTGCAGAGGAGAGCTGGCAAAAACCAGCCATAGAGGCTTAAAAACCCAAAAGGGTCTGGTAGGAGCGGTTGTGGTTTCGCAGGGCCCAACAGCAAGACATGGTGGGGTGGCCATGGGGAACCCCACAGCCCGGGGCAGCTGTCAGGGAGGCTGAGCCACTCGTGGCTGTGGCTGGGCTGAGCTTGGGCAATCCCACAGCTGAGCAGAGCCCGGGGCTTCCCTTCTGCATTTAACAATGTGGTGCAGGAGGGATGGGAGCTGCTGAGTGAGAGCTTCTGGTTGTTGCTGCTGCCCTGCTGCCCTCGAGGAAGATCTCTGCAGGGCTGAGCCCCGCCAGCAGCTCCCAGGGGGACAGAGGAGCCATCAGGGTAAGGATGATGTTACCAGCTTCTGCAGCTGGAGCCGAGTCTGCCTGCGCCGGCTGTGCTGCTGGGCTGAGCCACCCACCACCAGCCCCCCTGGTTTCCTCCAAACCCGCTGTGCTGCCGGGTGCTGGAGGTGGGAGCTGGGTGGCCCCATCCCACTCCTGCCCCATAGCCACCAGCTGGCTGTCGGTGGGGAAGCTGGCTCTCCAGGGGTTGGGACCAGGACTGGGTGCTGTGGGAGTGATGGGCGACCTGCCACCACCTGAGGATGGGGGAATGGTGCTGTTCCACGCCCCCAGAGCACTGTTAGGGCTGTACAAATTGGTGTCAGCCTTGTGGTTGGGGTGGTAGGAGTGAAGAGGCTCCCCGGGAAGGTGGCCAGAGAGAGATTTGAGGTGCTTCTGCCTCACCCTTCTTTATCTTCTCTTCTGGGCAGATGCTGGAGACGGACGCTGAGAAGCCGGGGCAGATGCACTCGGAGGATGGGAAAACGGCAGCAGGTGATGCTCCTCCAGCTGCAGAGGCACCGGCTCCAGCTGAGTCCCGGGAAGCTCTGGGAACAACCCAGGGTCCTCTCCTGGCAGAAAAGCAGCCGGCGGCCGCCAAGAAGGGAGAGGAACAGCCCAGCTCCCTGCCAGCCTTTGTCATCCCTGAGCTGCGGCTCGACAGCACCTTCAGCCGCAGCGTGGTGGGCACGGTCGGGGGTACCACAGATGGTGAGGACGAGGAGGAGGATGAGGAGGAAGAAGATGAGGATGAAGAGGACGAGGAGGAGGACAGTGACGAGCACTGCTTAGAGAGGAACGAAGTGAAGCGCAGCAGCATGATCGAGACGTCGGGCTGTCAGCCCGTCTACACGCTGAGCGTGCAGAGCTCCCTGCGGCGCCGAACGCACAGCGAGGGCAGCCTGCTGCAGGAGACCAGGAGCCACTGCTTCACCTCCGACACCACCCTCAACTGCTCCGACAGCCAGGGCACCAAGGGCCACTGGGCCCTGCCCTCCCCCAGGACCCTCAAGAAAGAGCTCGCCAAAAACGGTGGCTCCATCCACCAGCTCACCCTGCTCTTTTCGGGCCACAGGAAGGTACGTGAGCTGGCGTTGGCTTCGCGGGGCGGCCAGCTCCTGCTTGGCCATGGGGATAGGAAGCTCCTTGAGTGGAGGTGTCTCAGCACGTGGCCTCTCTCTCGGTGACTGTGACATCTGAGGGGCCAGAAAGGTCCCTGCAATTGGCAGTCAGCTCTTGGGTGTCACGCAGAGCCAGTGTGCTGGTGCTGTGCGTGGGCATCTCCCACCGATGGGTTCAGATCCTACAGAATCCCATGTCCTGGAGAGCTGCTGAGACCAGCGATGGGAGGGGTGCAGCTGGATGTCTGCAAAGAGCTGCTTGCAGTGATGGGGACAGGGAGCACCCGGACTCCAGAGAGCCTCTGGTGACTTCCCCTGTGTGTTCAGGGATGCCAGGAGCCGTGTGGCTTTCTGCCCGGGCCAGCCTCTTGCAGGGCTTTGACTGCTGTCTCAGAGCAAGGTTGAGATCAGCAGTGATTTCTGCCCCTACCATGCAGGAAGCAGGAGCAGCGGAGGGCTGTGCAGGAGGCTGTGCACAGAGCAGGATTGTGCCCCTGGAGCAGCTGTCTGGGGTACTCCCCGGCCTCCCTGGAGCACAGCTTGCCTTGGCTGTACTTCTGCATAACAAATATTTACAGGAAAACCTGTGCCATTGCAGAGGCTGTGTGGGACAAGTGCTGCTTGCCCTGTTCCCCCTGGGTGATGCCTGGCTGGGTGCTGAGTGCAGCTGCCTGCCTCCTGCGGCGCCGGCCCAGCACCCTGCTCTGCCGACCATGCTCACGCCAGCCTGACCTCTGTCAGCTGCTGTGGCTGCTGCTCTCCTTGGGGTCATGTTGTGCAGCTCAGGACCATGTTATCGTGGCTCAGGACCGTGTCATCCTGCTCAGGACCACGTTGCAGAGCACAGGACCACATTGCATGCTGCACCACGCTGGCTGGCTGCTTCTTCTTGGCAGGAGAGGCTGTTACAGAGCCCTGCATGTCTCCAAGTATGGCAGCATGATGGGGTTAAACCCATGAAAGGGTTAATCCTAACCCTGCCAGGCTCATGCTGCTTCAAAAACTACTTCTGCTGCTGTCTTCTGGGGCTTGGAGTCCCTGAGCTCTGGCAGATCAGTCAGATGGGGCTGCTGTGCCCAAACTCTCTTGGAAGCCGGTGCCACCAGCTGTGGGCGGGGGGTTCAGACCCCCTCCCAGGTACTGCCATGAAGGGACACCTCTGTGGCAGGGCCAAAGTGCTGCCTGGTGCAGATGCAAGGGAGGTGGTGGCAGTGTCAGTGCATGGTGAGAGTGTCCTGTAAGGGCTCTCTGTGACAAGGCTCCTGGAAAGAGGTTTCACAGTGCCGCTGTGCGTGCAGCCCGGAGCGCGCAGCTCTGTGCTCCTGGGATCAGGCAGGCTGGGAGAGACCTGAGGACCATGCCCTGCTCCTGCCTCAGAGGACCCCCAGCTGCACTTCCTGGGCTGAGCTGGGTGGTGTTTTTTCAGCAGAGGCAAAATGAGCTCCTCTTGCATGAAACTGCTCTGGTGCAGGTGAGAATGGGATATTTTTTGGAGCAGGATATTTTTTGGCTGCTGGACCTCCTGGTGCTCCCACCTCCATCCCTGCAGCAGCTCTGTCTGCCCGATGCTGTAACCCCCTGCCCGTATCCCCTCCTGGGGCACCCGTGCCTGCTCCCCCTGCCCAGACTCTCCAGTGTCTGCGGAGGGGCTGAGGCTGCCTGGAGGCTGCAGTGGGCAGGGGAAGTGGGCACGGTGCTGGGCCACAGGTTTTCAGGCTACTCCCACCCCCCTGCCCACACACTGGAGGGATTTTTCTCAGGCTGTGCCTTTTAATTAGTTCCATGAACCCCCTGGGGTTTCTGGAGCAGGACACTGCCGTGCAATTCCCCTGTGGATCCCCTACAGCAGCAGCACCGAGCCCTGGTGAGACCTGCACCCAGTGGTCTTGTGGCAGCTCCCACAGCACAGAATCACAGGATGGTTTGGGTTGGAAGGGACCTCAAAGCCCATCCAGTTCCAACCCCCTGCCATGGGCAGGGACACCTCCCACTGGATCAGGGGGCTCAAAGCCCCATCCAGCCTGGCCTTGAACACCTCCAGGGATGGGGCAGCCATGACTTCTCTGGGCAACCTGGGCCAGGGCCTCCCCACCCTCACAGCAAAACATTCCTTCCTAAATCTCATCTCAATCTCCCCTCTTTCAGCTGAAAACCATTCCCCCTCATCCTATCCCTGCACTCCCTGATCAAGAGCCCCTCCCCAGCTTTCCTGGAGCCCCTTTCAGTACTGGGAGGCTGCTCTAAGGTCCCCCAGAGCCTTCTCTTCTGCAGGCTGAACAACCCCAACTCTCTCAGCCTGTCCTTAGATGGGAGGTGCTCCAGCCCTCAGATTATCTTTGATTTTCTTTTCCCCTCAAAGAAGATTTCAGAGGATGGGACTCATTTTGTTGGCCTTTTACTGTCGTTATGCCCAACGCACCTCCCTACTCCTCTCCTTCCCGCGGTCAGGGCTGGGAGGGGGTTGTTTTAAGACCATATTGTGACTGGGAGCACTGGGATTCCTCAGGCGAGCTCTGCTGCTGCCTTTTGTCCCTGAGCGTGGTGGAGCCTCTGCGGACAATGGCAGGAAGCGTGCTCCGGCTGCGCGTCGCCCCGGCCAGCCCGCCTGCCGCGGCCCCATCTGCTCAGGGAAGGTGCTTTGCGAGGGCTGCATTGTTTGGGGCCGATAAACTCCGGAAACCCGGGCGCAGAATGGAAGGAAGTGTCAAAAGCCTCGAGCCCTTGGCTGCTCAACGAGTTCCCACGGCACGGCCACGCGGCGGCGATCCTGAAAATTGCCCTGAGTCCCCGGGGCTGAGCTCGGCTTTGGGGTCGAGCAGACCAGGAGCATCTTCCAGGCTCACTCAGGAATGGATGAATTGCTAAAGCCCATGAGCTATGGTGGTCCCAGGGGTTCCCATGCCTGGCTTGGGGCTTCATAGATCAGAGGGTGTGCTGGTGCTGCCCTGAGCTCACGGTGCCTCCAAAATCCCTTTGGTTTGCCCACACCACCTCAGCATGGTGGTCAGGGTGTGGAGCCCTCTGGATGCTCCTTGGGCTTGGAAGCTGCCGTGATGTGATTCAGTTCTGGCTGAACTTCTCTGATATTTCCTGCTTGGGGAATTCTGGGAGCCTCCTGATTAATTTGAGTGCCCACCCTCGTTTGGGGCTGTATGTATGGTGCTCTGTGGGCTGGAGAGGGTTCCCTGTGCCCATCCAGGACAGCAGGAATAGGAGCATCAGGAATGGGAATGTGTCTTCCCCAGAGGAGGTGTCACTGTCAACTTCTTGAACTTGGAGGGGTACCTGGGCCACCAGCTGTGGCGCCTCCTTAGGTACTCCAGGGACACCACGAACCGGAGGTGGCACCGGCTGGGTTAAGGGAGGCAGAGCAGAGAGGAGTGTGTCCCGTTGCATTGCTGCAGCCAGCCATGGTCATGGGGAGGGAGCCCTGTGGATGCTGTGGCCCTGGGCTGGGTGGGTGTCGTGACCTCGGGAGGTGCTGGCAGTGCTGGTTGGTGGCACTCAGAGTGCCACCGTGGGCACGCACTGGCATGGTGATGCAGATGGTGTTTTTCTGTTCCCCCTCAGCTGAGCGGAGCTGACCCCGAATGCAGCTGTGACGAAGGGGATGAGACTTCCCGCAAGAAACGGAGCAGGAACATGTGAGTGTCGCATCGTGGTGGCATCAGAGTGTATCAGGGCAGTTTGCTGTGGTCAGACACCTTGGCTGAGTCCTGTGGGTCCAGACAGCCCCTGGGACTCCCTGTCGTGTTCCCCCAAGCTTTGCTGGGAAGAAAGCATCAAAGATGGGGCATAAGCTAAAGTCTCACTTTGGATGAGGAGTCATGGTGTGAGGACAGGAGGATGTGCAGGGATCGCACAGTCCCCTGTTCACCTTGCTTTGACGGATCATAGAATGGTTTAGGTTGGAAGGGACCTTAAAGCCCATCCAGTTCCAACCCCCTGCCATGGGCAGGGACACCTCCCACTGGATCAGGGGACTCAAAGCCCCATCCAACCTGGCCTTGAATACCTCCAGGGATGGGGCAGCCACAACAAGATGGGGCAAAGGAGCCATTTCTCTGTGGTGGAGTGGGGATGCAGCTCCTCAGTGCTGGCAGAGCTCTGCTTCAGTGGCTCTGGGTTCAGGGAGAGGACATGTGAGGGGTGAAACATGAGCTGGGGGCCTCCTTCCCACTGGCCCCATGCTGGGAGGAAGAATGGTGAGGTTTTCCACGGGAGGGGCTGCAGCCCTTGCTGCTCATCACAGCGTGCGGGCAGCGAGTGGGAGCAGTGAACACAGGGACTGCTGAAGGACGCTTCCCTGCCTCCCCTGGTAAGGCTTTGGGGGTGCCAAGAGGTGAGCAAGGACGAGGCAGCCGTGGCCTTTTCTTCCCACGGGCGCAGCTGCAGCTGGATGGGGGCAGGCGCTCCGGCAGGGCCAAGAGAGGATGTTTTGGAACAAACCACCTCCGGTTTTGCAGCGCAGGAGCCGGCCGGCTGTCATGGCCACGGGGATGCTCGGGGAAGGGCAGGTGGAGAGAGTCACACGTGGTTTGAGCAGCTCAGGGGGTGCCAGGGGGCTGAGCACGCTGGCTGTGGGTGCAGGCTCGACGGCTTCACCGCTCATAGAATCACAGAGTGGTTTGGGTTGGAAGGGACCTTAAAGATCATCCAGTTCCACTCCCGTGCCACGGGCAGGGACACCTCCCACTGGACCAGGCTGCTCAAGACGTGCTCATGTTGCCTGCCAGCGAGCGGCACTCTTGTCCCGCGTGCTTCCCAGCTGCAGCTGCCTATTTTTAGCTCTTTTTATTATCCATCCCCCCCCCCCCCCCCCCAACACTTGAAATTAAAATGAATCCCTCATGGTCTGCAGCAGGGACGTCCCCTCAGCCGCGTGTCCCTGCCGCGGCGCTGAGCCAGGGGAATCGGGGGGAGGCTGAGCCGCGGGGTCAGGGGCGGTTGCGGAGAGGGTGTTCTCCTCACCTTGAGGCAGCGGCGGATGCGCTCGGGGAGCCTCTCGGCATCGCACGGGCCGGCTATTGGCTGCGCAGCCCGGCTGCCGCTTATCTGCAGGGAGTATTTATGGTGCAAGTGGCTGGGCTTTGGCACTCGCCTGCCGGCGCTCCCCGATGTACCACGCGATGGTGGACTTCTCCGAAAAATACCTGGAAAGGTAGGACTGCACCATCCTGTGAGGAAGGGTGATGTGCTTTGCAGGGGGTGGCTTGGAAGTGGCGCGGGGCGGTGGTGCTGGATGTGGTCTTGTGGCCGCGCTGGCATGCTGAAGATCACTTTATAGGGCCAACTCTAGACAGAAACCAGCAATTTTATATGAAATATTATTTTTGCTGTGGCATTTTATACTGCAGATTGGCCACAGCTGGAAGCCGTGCGTGCCCACAGCTGCTGCAGCACGCGTTTGTGCTGCTTGCTATTTATTTGCAAGTGTTTGTAAGAGGAGCAGTGTGTTTTGAGAAGGGAAACTTTCTTAGGTGGTGCTTGCTGGTGTATTACAGCTGGCAAATCTACTCACGAGCTGGTGTGTAGCGGGCTCGGTGGGTGGAGGCAGCCCACGTGTGCTGAGGACACACACAAGGGCTTTTCAGAGCTTTTAAAGCCCTGCTGGGCACCGAGCTAAACTGGGAACACTGCTGAAATTGTTGCTTGGGGCTGTGTGGGCTGGCCCATCCCGTGTGGCGGCTGGTCCTCGGCTGTGGGTGTTGCTGGCAGGGTGGTAATGGGAGGCAGATGGTGTTTGGAGCGTGAGGCTCTGTGTTTGGATCTGCTTTTCCCACGTTAGAGCTGAGCTGATGCCTGGCAGCAGCGGGACACGTGGCCTGCTGGGACCACAGCCTGGATGGTGCGAATGAGGTGAAACTTCCTCTGCCACCCCACGAGGGCATGGACAGAACTGGGAGTAGGGGGTGAATGCCCTCTGCTATTCTTCTCTGGCTCAGGGTGCTCAGCACCGTGCAGGACCGAGCCCTGGGGCTGTTGCAGCTGCTTTTTTTCCAGTAGGCTGCTGTATTTTGCCCTCCTGGGACTGGAGAGTGTTGTGGGTCCAGATGGCATCACTCAGGGTGGGATATGACCTCGCCTTGAATCCCCACTCTTGTCCCCAGCCAGCCCTGGGCATGGCTCGGCCAGGCAGAGGTGGTTCCTCCGAGCATCCTTGTGTAGCCCCACCAGTGTGGGGCCCGGGGGAGGCTTCAGGGGGTGGCCTGGCCATGCCACCCTGGTGGCACCATCAGCCTCGGTGCACCGACCACCCCGGCTGTTCCCTGCACCCCTCGGTGCTGTGGTGTTATGCAGGGGCTGTGCCACGAGGGGACAGCATCGTCTGCTCTTGTCCTCACCCGTCATCCCTTCCACCTCCTGCTCCCAGCCTTGGCCCCTGGGAAGCCCTCACAGGGCCAAGATGGGGCTGGGCTGGGGGTCCCACTTTCCCACGAAACTTGCCAAAAAGCTTTGTCCTGGTGGCTGTTCACTGGGGGAACTGGGGGCTCTGCATTTGGGTGCGTGTCAGTCTGTCTGTCCAGGGGTGGCAAAGCAGGGTCCCACGCTGAGTGGCCGTGAGGGGTGTCTGCAGGACCCCTCTGTGCCTGTGTGTGCTTGTCCCAACCACCCCCTTTTGGAGATGTCCCTGTGGCTGTGCCCACCCCAGGCTGGCACCGGTCAAGTGACTCTATAACTGTGATTCTAAGTGTGAACACAGTGTGTGACGCGTGGGCTCACAGCCCCGTCCCCACGGTGGGGACACGATGAAGCTCTGCTGACCCACTCTGCCCCCGACCCCAGCTCCTCCGCCGGCCCCTGCGCTCTGTAATTAACCCTCGTAAATCCCCGCCGTGATTATTTTCCCTGCTGTCTCTTGAAAGGCCCCACTATCCGCCCTCGGCGTTGATTTTTCCACCTTTCCTTGAGTTTCCCCAGCAACGGCCCAGCTGTCTGGAACAGCAGCGGGGCTGACACAGCCCTTACTCACGCGTGCCTCCCGCGCCCCACGGCGCATTTAAAGCTCCTTCGTGCTGAGCCCTCCCACTTCCGCGCTGGTTGCACCGGGCGGGATCGTGGCACAGAGCCGCTGCCAGAGCACCCGAGCGTCTGGACACGCCGGGAGCAGCTGCACGGGCTCTCCCACAGCAGCCATGCCCTTCTTCCGCGACCTTTCCAAGCCCCAGCCACTGGAGTTCCACGCGGAGATGCTGCTGGGCGTGCAGAGGCCCCACAACGGCAGCCTGCAGCGCCGGCACACCATGAAGGAGTAGGTGGTGGGCGCAGGACGGAGGGCGACGAGCGGGACGTGGGTCCCCTGGGTGCTGGGTGTCTCCCCTCGCCCTCGCCCGCCTGCTAAAACTTGCTCTTCCCTCTAGAGCCAAGGATATGAAGAATCGACTGGGGATTTTTCGGCGGCGAAATGAGTCCCCGGGGGCCAATCCCTCCGGCAAGTTGGACAAAGTGCTGAAATCGCTCAAGTAGGTGCCGTGAGGGGGTAGCACAGGGATCGGGGCTGGGGGTGCTTTGGGGATGAATTGTGGATGGGCTGACATCACCTTCAAGGAGGTCACCCTGTTTGGGGAAGCTGGGGACAAACAGCTTTTGTATCCACAGGAGCATTAAAAATGTTTGTTGGCTGAAAATCCCCTGCAGGCGGGTGGGAGGTCTGTGCCTGGGAGGTGGCACAGCAGCGGTTCAGGCTGGAATTTTCCCTCATGGCTGCTTTCTCCCAGTGCCTCTATATGAAATTTTAACTGGCTGGGGAGTGTTTTGAAAACCCACTTTACTCTGGAGATGCTCCAGCAGCCAGAGACAAGCCCTCCCTGCTCTCACACCCCGTGGCTTATCTGGCTCCTTGAACGGGGCGCCTGAAATCCCTGCTGTCCCACAGCCTAGAGCTTTTCCAGTTCTTGCTAGGACAGCCCAAGTGGCGTGGCAGCCCGCATAGACCTCCTTATATTGGATTTTCTTCCTACCAGCCTAAAGGCAGAGGTTTCCTTCCAGCAGAGCCGCTGTGGGGCAAAGCCTGGCTCTGCCTGCAGATGCTCCGCTGCTCCTGGCGCTGATTTGGAAGCTGGAGCTGGCCCTGCTGGGGCACTTGGCGGTGCTTGATCAGCTGGAAATGTTTTTCTCGTGCTGCCTCGCAGCATTTGCAGCTTCACTTTGCCAACACGCTGTCCTTCTCCCACAGGCCCACTCCTGAGGAAGCTCTCAAGTGGGGGGACTCCCTGGAGAAGCTGCTGCTGCACAAATGTAAGTATTTGCCCATCTCATCCACCTCTGCTGCCGGGGGAATATCTGGACACATGCATGGATAAAGTTGGGATTTCCTCTCTTAAGACCTTCTGGTGTTTGGGGGTAGACAAAGAGAAATGAGGGTGCCCCTTGGCTTGCATCCCTTCTGCTCCTGTCAATGCCAGGGTGGGAGTTTGTGATGGGGTTGGGGAGAGGCGCGGTTTGGGGCTGCAGCCGCCTCCATCTTGGGGAGGGGTTTGTCGGAGCTGGGCAGTGGGTCCACGAGGAGCTGCTTTAGACCATTCCCCTTCTCGTGTATCACAGCTGGGACACTCACATCATGGTCACGTCCTACCCCTGGCTCCTATAGGGATGGTCAAGGCGTCCTCTCCTGATGCTGCCCCTGCTCCAAGCCCAGCCTCCCTCTTGGCTCTCTCTCCGTGCAGCCAGGCTGAGGACTGTGGATTCAGCACACGGATGGCTTGTGTTGCTGTGCTCGGCCTGGCAAAGCCATCACTGCCTGCTTTGCACGAGGGCTCATGAGGGGGTTTTGGGGGAGGCATGGGGAGGTCATTTAAATTGCAGCTTCGCAAGGTTGCTGGGCTGAGGGTCTCGTGGGGCCATTCCCTGCCTGCGAGCTGGGAGTAGAGATGTGTTTCTGTCTCCACAGATGGACTCGCTGCCTTCAGGGCCTTCCTGCGCACCGAGTTCAGTGAGGAGAACCTGGAGTTCTGGCTGGCCTGTGAGGAGTTCAAGAAGATCAAATCCCAGTCCAAGATGGTCTCCAAGGCCAAGAAGATCTTCGCCGAGTACATCGCCATCCAGTCCTGCAAAGAGGTGAGGGCTGGCTCCCGCGCTGGCGCGTGGCCCCACGGCCCGGCAGCTGCCTGGGAGCTGCTCACCAGCGCTGCTCTCTCTGCCCACAGGTCAACCTGGACTCCTACACACGGGAGCACACCAAGGAGAACCTGCAGAACATCACCCGCAGCTGCTTCGACCTCGCGCAGAAGAGGATTTACGGGCTCATGGAGAAGGACTCCTACCCCCGCTTCCTCCGCTCTGACTTGTACTTAGACATAATTAACCAGAAGAAAGCCAGCTCCCCACTGTAGACCCAAGGACTCTCTCGGGGCAGGCTGGGAGCTGTGTGTTTACATGGAATCGGGTGGCGGAGGCCTTCCTGGGGACGGCAGGAGCCTGCCTTCCCGCTGCCGTTCGTGCCTCCAAGCCATATTCCTGCAGCAGAGGGGTGTGGGGCAGCCAAAGGCACTGAGCACGAGGCCAAGGGGACCAACAGGCCAAGCAGTCTGGTACTGCTCCATCTCCCTGTCTCACCATCGCTGGTACGACGCCTTCGGGGTGACTCTGGCATGGATATTTAGCCAGGAGGGAAGCTCCCACGAGACTACTGTGAAGCAGCGCCCGAGCTGCGAGTGTTGTTGGAAGGCAAGGAACGATTCTGACTCGCTGAGGAAGTGGAGGACTTCTGTGCAGGGCTCCGGCAAGGGGACAACGGCACTGACATGAACATCCTCCCCGGCTAAAAGCCTTCTGAACTGGACCTGCCCCTCGATTGCTGCTGTGCTTCCCCGTGCCAGCGGTGCCTCCCCCGGAGCAGCGATCCCGCAGGAGCCCGGCGCTTCCTTCCCTCGTGGTGGGTTTCCCCCCCGGAGCAGCAAAAGCCGGGTCCTTCCCCTGCGCTGGAGATGTGCAAGGCAACCACCTCCCACTCCCACCCCTGGTTTATTTATTGACCTCCTGTAGCTGGATGCGTTGCTGTGTAATAGGAAATCCTCGTGTCCTTTCCCGTTCTGAAATTCCAAGTGCAATATTTGTGTGTGTCGCGGCGGAGTTCTCCGGTGGAGTGGATGCCTGTTTGGTTTTGTTTTTGCTGAGTGTGTACAACATTTTCTAAGTTAGCAGGTTTTATCTGACCAAAAGCGTTCCCTGGCAGCGGGCCGCTGGGGGAGCCTGGGTGTAAATATCATGCCCTGACGACAGAGGGTTTGCTGATGGAGAAAAGCAGCTGTGAATCAGACGCTCTCCAAACTCTGGATAACGATCTTGTGTTTTGAGAAGCGGGGGTTATTGCTGAACCTGGCTGAGCTGGATGGACTGCCTGCCTCCAGGCACCCAGTTTACAGTGCGAAGCATCTCTGCAGCTAGCAAAAATGCATTGGCATGGTCGTAGATAATAAAAGGAGAATATAATTTCTTGTAGCTGCCTTTTCTTCGTGGCGTGTTCCTCAGCTCTGGTGGAGCCGGGCGTCCCCTGCTTCACCGAGGAGCGTAAAATCCTGCTACTGCATGGCTAAAGAAGGGAAAACGTGGTTGCATGAATTTCTGAGCTGTTTTTGATGATGGAGCAGCTGCCAGACGCTCCTGAGGCCAGGTCTGGGTTCCCTGTAGGGACACAGAAGGTTTTGCCCAAAATGAGACTGTTCCCAGGGACAGCGTTTGTTGCTTAAATACAGCAGGGCACGAACCTCTGGACATGGAAATGCCCAGAAACGTGAGTGACCCAGTGTAGCTCTGGGTCCCTCTGGGGACCCACCAAAAGAAGCATCAAAAAGCCCAGCAGTGCTATTTCAGGTCCCGGCCGTGCAGCTCGGCAGGGCTCTTCCTCCCCTGGCAAAGGCAGCGCTTTGGCTGCTCTGGTGTGTGATACAAAGGCCTTTCGTGTGTGTTTGGTAGCTAAAATGTCTTGTGCTCATCACCTGCTTGTGGTCGGCCTCGAATGGCTCAGAGATGTGCTTATGGTGTCACGGGGCCGAGCTGTGTCGTGGGGAGGCATGGCATGGGGATGCTGCTGCTGCTGCTGCCCAGGGATGGAGCTGTCCTGGCAATCCCACCCGGACACAGCTCTCTCTGGCAGGTGTGATCTCTTCTGGGGAACTGTCTGTGTTTCCCTCCTTATACAACCAGCAGTGACAGCCAGGTGGGGAAACTGAGGCAGAGCTGAGGGGACTCCTCAGGGGTCAGATGAAGGCTTGGTGGGACCCTTGTGGGGCTATTCTGAAGATGCTTTTGGCACTCCAGGGTTGAGACCCAGGGGTTGGTGTCACAGCTGTGACTATGTCACCAACCCTGAAGCTGCTGGGACCCAGAAGGTTAGTGCAGCCTGCCTGTGACCTCTGCCATGGTCACCCCAGCTGGATGCTCCAAGCCAGGCCCTCCTCTTTCTCCCAGCGTTGCTGAGAGCCCTCATCTGCTCTCCTTCCCAGCCGGGAGGGTTTCCCTTCATAGCTGGGTTCAGCATAGATCTCCTCGCCCTTTTTCATCACCCTCCTACTCTTGACACACCCTCACTCATTCCCGAGCTGTCAGTGTTAGGAAACTGTTATTGCAAGGTGACTTTGGCCACCCACTTCTCCATGTCTCCTCAGCTCAGGAGTTTTTGAGGCACCAGGCAGCTTGGTACTGCTGGTACCTTCTCTCTGCCCTGAAGGCCAGGTCCAGCGAGCCCTCCTGACTGTCAGTGATGCCCTGGAGCATCCGACCCACAAATCCACTCCCTGTCCCGGGGGCCATCGGTTGGGATGGAGATACAGCCCCGCCACCCTGAGCAGCACCTTTTCCAAGGGGGAACTGTGGATGGGGAGCTGCTGAGGCTCTTGGGGGGCACTGAGTTTACAACACAAGGATGAGGAGGATAGAAGTGTCCATACTTTGTGCACACAGTACAAACCCACACCTGGCTTTGAGCCCGTGACCTGCCTTGCTTACGGGAATTATCGGAGCCCACCTGGCAGAGCAGGCATCGAGGGCTGGAGCGCTGTGGGACACGGGGTGTGGGGATCTGGTGCACAACTGTGAATGAACCTGCCTGCAGATGGTCCTCGCAGGGGACAGAGGCACCAGCGTGTGCAAAAGGCAGAGAAATGGGGAGCTGGGGTGACTCCCTGGAGAAAAAGGAAATAGCTCTGCGTGAGCAAGAGAAATTGGGTGATTGCTGTAACAGAATTTATTGCCAGGTCGGTGTGAGGCACTCTGCAAACACCATCCCCACCTGCTTGGGAGGCCTTCGATTGCCAGGAGAGGCAAGGCTGGGGCAGGAGGTGGAAATGCCAGGTGCTTATCCCATGTTCTCCTGGGGTGGCCAGTGCCCTCTTCTTGCCTTCTGTGGCAGGACATCATCCTGGGTCCTGTGGGGACACCAAAGGCACAGCTTTGTCCCCTCTGTGCTGCAGCAGAGGAGCTGTGCCATCTTCTCCAGGACTTTGTGCTGCAGAGTGAGAGACTTGGAGCATCCAGATAGGAACTGGATGTGGGGACATTATCTCATGGAGGGGGTTGCTCTGGGGTGACGTTGGTCAGGATGGAGATAGAGCCCCACAGAGCCCCACCACCCTGAGCAGCACCTTTTCCAGGGGTCATTAGGGGATGGGGAGCTGCTGAGGATGTTATGGGGGCACTGAGCTTACAACACAAGCAGAAGGGGTACAGAAATATCCTTACACAAAGAAGATGTCCAGGACACAATCCAATCAGGCTGCAAGGAATGCAAAGAGAAGAAATGATGGAGTTGTACATGCCAATGCAATGAGCCTGGGCAGTGAAGAGGGAGATTATGTATTCCTAATTCCTAATTTGATGAACAACCTCAAATCAATCAGAACTGCTGACAGCCAGAGGGATGTTTTAGGGCAGCAATGCTGAAATCATGGGGAGTCACCAGCTGCCCAGTGGAAAAGGCCCTAGGGGTTCTGGTCAACATTGACCAAACGTGGGCCAGCAGTGGCTCAGGTGGCCCAGAAAGCCAACAGCATCCTGGCCTGGATCAGCCCTGGTGTGGCAGCAGGAGCAGGGAAGGACTTAGTTTTGGGCCCCTCACTCCAAGAAAGACCCTGAGGGGCTGGAGCGCATCCAGAGAAGGGAAATGAACTGGGGAGGGGCTGGAGAACAGGGGTTCTGGGAGCAGCTGAGGGCCCTGGGGTTGTTTAACCTCTCAGCAGATAACAAGGATTTATCTTGGGGCTCAACACGAATGGTTGCTCAGTTGCAAACAGTCACAACTCAGCTGTGTTTGTCATCTGCAAACAGGGTAAAGTCCACCAAGACGTGGGTGCTTTTGGTCTATTCGTGGGGTGACACTCACCAGGCTGAGGGCTGCCACGAGGCAAAGCAACCTGGGCATGGAAATTAAATGGGAAAATGGGAATAGTGACCTGGAAGTGCTGAATGCTTTGCTAGGTTTAAAAAAGTGCCATGACCCCATAGGTGGAAAAGGTGATGAAAATGTCCTAAAGTCAGGTTTTACCACCATTGTTTCCCCACACCCTCAGGGATGAGGACGTTGGAATGATGTCCCAAAAGTCTTTGGGGAGGCTGGTAAATCACTTACCAGGTGATCATAGAATCATTTGGTTGAAAAAGACCTTTGAGATCATTGAGTCCAACTGTACCAGTTCACTACTAAATCATTATCTCTCAGCATCTTGTCTACTCGTCCCTTAAACACCTCCAGGGAAGGAGACTCCACCACTGCCCTGGGCAGCCTCTGACAGGGCTTCACTACTCTTTCAGTAAAGAAAATTTTTGTAATATCCAATCTGCCCCTCCCCTGGTGCAACTTGAGGCCATTTCCTCTCATCCCATCACTTGTTACTTGGGAGAAGAGCCCAGCTCCCACCTCACCACAACCTCCTTTCAGGCAGTTGTAGACAGTGATGAGGTCTCCCCTCAACCTCCTCTTCTCTAGGCTAAACAGCCCCAGGGCCCTCAGCTGCTCCTCAGAAGTGATGGGATTGGTCCTTCAGGTGTCCCTCAGCTCAGTGTTCCATCAGCTTCCTGATGCAGCAGCCAGAGCGTTGGGGTCGTCGGTGACTTACAAAAGTGAATGAAGTTCTAAAAAGAGCAGCTACGTGGAAACACAGTTCAAGTTGCTGAGCACCTCTTGGATGAAGATTTACTGGGAGAAGCTAATGAGCAGCGTGGCTCCCACACCAGGGTTTTGCCCCCTCGGTCCTCACGCTCGGATAAACGGCCACAGTGACCGCAGAAAGCAAATGCTTTGCAACAAGCAGCACTCAGGCTGCAGGGGGTCTCATTTCAGAGGTGGTGACAACCCGTGAGTGTAAAACCTTTATCTTATTTCTGCAAAAAAATGGGATGGCAAAAGTTTGCCTGTTTTACAGGTGTGCCCCGTGCCCTGAGACACCCCAGCGAGGCACAGCCTTCAGTGGGCTTTTCCAAGGCACCCAGCCTGGAGCGTGAACTTACCCAAATAAACATAACTTTCTGCTGAGCAAAATAATTCCTTGGACCCCTGATAAATATTCTCAGAATAGCAACAAGGCTACTTTATAGCCAGACTAAACACAGCTCCCCAGTGAGATATTGAAACTGCAGACACAAGAATTCCCCTGCCCTGCTGGAACAGCTGGTGCGCGAAACACTTCGCCCCGCTCAGAAAGTTATTGAGGCTTATCAGGAGCACACCGGGCTCTTCTTGGGCAGCTGAGATGCCCAGAAGCTGCTGGAGAGCCACTGTGGGAATGTGGGGTCTTTGGGTGTCTGCTTTTCAGGGCTGGAATTCTGAGTTGGTCTGGATTTGTTTGGGGACTTCTGCTTGCACCGGGTTTGATAAGGACCAAGGGGTGCAGAGAGGAATGTGAGTGCTCCCGTCATTCCAGAGGGTGACCCTGGGGCTGGGCTCAGAAAAGCCACATGGAGCAGCTGAATGGGGTCTCTGCAGCACGGCTGGGGGTACCTAGCTCAGCACTGTGTGGGGCTTCATCCTGCCCAGGGGAGCTGCAGCGATACCCTTCAGCTGCATCCTTGAATTGAGGCTGTAAGGACGAGCACCGGCCTCCACGGCTGGCACCGGCGGTGTCACTCCGAAACAATTCAAGGGAGGAAAGAAGAAGAAAACAAAACACTTCTGCAGTAAAAATAAAAATAGTCAGGCTCAGATGCTGTCTGTCAAGGAAATAAAATAAGCTCCACTGGGCTGCTGCCAGGACAGGAAATCCAGCAGCAGTAAGAGTCCCCCGGGTGCCGGTAACTCATTCGGGAAGCATTGTTGTGACCCTCTCGTTGCTCATTTTCTGATTCTTCTCCGCATTAGGTCATTTCTACTCAGCTCATCCAGCTCACGTATTCCTGGTGCTGGGGAAGGAAGGCAAATAATGCCGACTCTGGGCCAGCTTTGAGGCACTGGGGAAGGCCGGAGGAAAGGATGGTGAAAAATACCTTCCTTTGTGGCTGAGAAGACCTGCAAGGCAGTGACACAGGGGGGAGGACGAGGAGAACCTTCTCCCCAGGGTGACCCACTGCAGTGTCACCCACCCCGCGGGGCACAAGCAGAGCCAGAGATGATGAACTGGATTCTCAACTTGGAAAGACTCAGGACCCCCCACGCCTCCCTGTCTTCATCCCTTGGCAGAGGGTGAGGAAGAGGGAGGTGGGGGAGAGGGAGAGGAGCCAAGCAGGAGCAGGTGGGGAACAGGGAAGGAGTGTTTGCAGAGGAGCCATTTGAGAGTAATTCCTTGTCCCTTCCTGAACTAATAGGGCAATTAGTGCAGGACACAGGTGTTTCTCATGGAAAGTTCCACCCAGCCTGTGCGTCAGCTCGATGGTTCTCACTACCACGATCACAGTGTTTCTAGACAAAGGCGAGGGGTGAAACCTCCTGCTCCTGGGACTGGGGACAGCAGTGACAGTTCACAGAGCGCCAGGGAAACCTCCTGCTCCAGGGCAGATCAACAGCTGGGTAACAAATGGGCTCATGCGTCGAAAGCCGATCCACAAAGACAAACAAACACTGCTCTGCTCTTTGATGTGGCTCCTGTGCTTGACTTTGGATGTTAGAACAGTGCATTTGATTTTACCCTGTTCCCTCCAATCAGCTGTGGAGAAATTGGAGAGGGTCGAACAGAGGCTGCTGAGGTGGTGATGGACCACAGACACAAGACTTGTGTGGAGGGGTGGGGTCCAACAGCATCCGACAACTTTGGGAAGGACAGGTACAAAGGTGATGGAGCCAAACTCTTCTTTGTCACTCCAAGTGACAAAGTAAGGGGCAACAGCCACAGTGTGTGACAGCATTCAGACCTTCAGCTTGGACAACAGGAACAATATCTTCATTGTAAGGCTGATATACAGTAGGAACCAGGCCCCCAGAGAGCCTGGGACTTCTCCATCATTGGTCAAGACTTGGCCAAAGTCACAGCTGACCTGGTTGAGTGACAGCGATATTCCTCATCTGAGGAAGGGCTGGACCACAGATACCCAGGGGTGCCCCCTTGGGACATTGAGGATTTTGCACCTCATTTTTCTGGTGGATGTGGGCAACATCTTCCAGGACATGGGCACTAAGCCCACAGGAGCTATGAGACAGAGGTGTACCAGGCCAAAGTCCTCATGGGAGCCGTGGGGATGAGTGCTGTGTTGATTTTCGTGGCTCAGGAAGAGGCCCATCACGTTGATGTCTGAGCTGAGGGAAGAGCACCTTCCTTCTACCCAGCCTGAAGCTGTCCAATTCTGGGTAAAAGAGGAGAGCTGAGTGCCAGAGATTGGGCTGGGTTGGGCTATAGGATGGTGATGTGGAGCTGAGGGTGACATCTCTGCCACCTCTGTCTGCCCTGGCCCCTTACCGGGCAAGCTCACCTCCATGAAATATAGGACTATACCTTCTGATTTCCAGATTATTTTGTTTTCTAGAAATTAAAATCTCTTTTTTTGGCCCCCTGAACATGCCAATCACCCAGCACCTGAGCAGCACCCTGATAACTGCAGGGATCAGTGAGGGACAGGGATACCGAATGGCTCTTGCAGCGATTGCCCAACATCTTTCATTTAATTTGCCATTTGAATGCAAACAATTGACTTAATTAACTGGATGGTCTTTCAGGAAACCAAAGTGTTGTTACAGGTAGGAAGTCTGATAAGTTAATAGAGGCAATCTCTCCCCTTCTAAAATAAACAGAGAGGAAGGAAGGAAGATGGGAGTTCTCACAAATCACTTCTTAACGGAGTGTCAACTTTTATGGCTGTGCCATAAAATAACAGCTCCTGAAGCACTGGCACAGCATTAATTAGATGAGAATATGGACACACTTATTACTGCAGCTTCATTACAGCCCAGGAATTGACTCTGGCAACGAGCAGTGTGGGTTCTGCTGTGCCCTCACTCATTTGCTGCCAGGTGTCCCTATGCCAGCGGAGTTATTTCCTGGGAGTGCTCCCAGTGCTCTGCGTGCCCTTCCCACCAGCTGAGGGGCCACCAGGTCCATGTGGGTGGTTGGATGCTTGGACCCCCGCTCCATCATGGGGGTTTTGAGTGAGGTGGCAGTCTGATCTCACACAAGGCAATCCCTCTGTCTCTCCTCTTTCTCTCCTGCGCAGAAAGGGGCCTGAGGAGCAGCTTTAGGGCCACCGCTTGAAGATCCAGAGGGGTCCCAGCTTGGACCATTATTGCAGCTGCAAAGGGCCCTCTGCAAGAGGAGCATTTTAGAGGGATGAAAGTTTACTGGGAAATGTAGTGGCCCCTACTCTGGTTCCTCTGTCAGACACGTGCCTGCTGTCCAGAGCAGCCAGGTCTCTGAATGAGCTGGGCAACCAGAAACCTCTCCAGTCTCCTAAGAGACACAGATCCCATGAAAGACTTATTTAGCCACTTCCCTGCAGGCACCTGTGTAAGAGGAGGTGATGAATGTCCCAATGTGCTGCTTTATCCCTGCTGACCAGGACAAGAGCTTCAAGTTCTCCTGGATCTGGAGAGGCAAAGCTCCTCATGGAAGGTGGGAAGATATTTTCTGCTTGTATTATTGCACACACAGGTTTAAGGAGGTGATGGTGTTACCTCTGGAGCCAGCCTGAGCACGGTGGAGGGTATTTTCCAGGCTCCAGTATTAAAGGCCACTTGGGGTTGGTCTGTTTTCTGGGACTTCCCCAAGCACCCTAAATTCATAGAATCATAGACTGAGTTGGAAGGGACCCACAAGGACATCGAGTCCAACTCCTGTCCCTGCACAGGACAACCCCAACATTCACCCCGTGGGGCTGAGGACATTGGCCAAATGCTTCTGGAGTATTGTCAGACTGTGACTGCTTCCCTGGGGAGCTGTTCCAGGGCTCCACCACCCTCGGGGGGAAGAACTTTTTCCCAATGCCCAACCTGACCCTCCCCTGGCCCATCTTCCTGCCATTCCCTCCATTCCTGTCATTGGTCACCAAAGAGCGTCTGCTCCTCCTCAGTTTGAACCCCTCTGCTGTCACACATCTCATCTGCTCTGCTCCAAGACCATCCTTCTCCTTTTCCTCACCTTTCCATGGATAAATAAATGGCAGATACCTCTGATGTGAGGAGACAGCGATGGAAAGCCTGGATTGGAGAAAGCATCGAGCAGAGCCCCGCTCGCCTCCCCCGTCCTCTCTCCTGTGGTGCTGCTCTCGGATATTTCCAGCTGCGGCTTTTGGAAACCTTTGGTGCATTTGCTGCTTTTAGCTCTGGCGGCTCCATAACTGCTCCTGGCAGTGCTGCTGCTCCTCATTTTTCTGGAAAAACCTTAAAATGCTCCAGAGTTTCAGAAGAATGGCCAGCTAAGGAAAAACAGAAAAACAAACTCCAGGCTTTTTCCAACCAAGCTAAGGCGTTGTTGTTTTTTTTTTTCTTTTTTTCAATTGTAAAAAAAAAAAGAATCTATGTATTTTTTCCTGGAGCAGCCTGGTCCCTGCAAATGATCTTCCCATTGTGCTGAGCTCCTAAAATAACTGCAGTTGTTAATGGAAATAAAGCCCTGGGAGAATGGCTCGTTCCTGTCTCACCATCCTGCCCGCTGATGCGCTCCAGACCCCCGTGCTGGGTTACAAACTGTGCAGGTCCTGTGCCCTTCAAAGTGCAGCTCTGCTTTGTGAAGGACAGTCCCAAGGCTTTCTTATCAAAGGCTGGCATAGATCAAATGCAGCATTTAAACTCTTCATCTGCAGGGTTGGCAGTGGGACATGAGACCCCCCCGAGCCTTGGCCAGGACGTTAGGCATCCCTAGGGCCGCACTCGGGCATGGGGTATCCCTTGAGCTCCAACCCTACCACATAAAACACTGGGATGTCCAGACTAATTTATTTGGACACAGGAATGCTGAAGATCTGCATGTTCCAGGTCAGGAAAATGAACGGTCACAGCGCTCATCCATTTCTGTCTGAAATTCCTCAAAGAGATGTTTGTTGCTTTTTAAAAATCACTTTTCACAAATCTTTTCCTGAGCTGCTGTTGTCACCCCAAAGAGGTGATCTGTGGGGGCTGGGAGGCTGGGAGGGGGCAGGGCCCCAGCGAGTGGTTCTGGAGGTGCAGTGGAAGGATTGATCATTGCCCAGGGCAGTGGTGGGGTCTCCATCCCCGGAGGGGTTCAAAAAATGTGTAGATGTGGCACTTGGGGACATGGACCAGTAGGCACACCGGAGTTGTGTTGATGACTTGAGGCTCTTAGAGGTCTTTTCCAGCAATAACAATTCTACAATTCTATGATTTTATGATTCCAGTCTGCAGTGGAGGTACCAGGACTCACGCTGAGATACCTCCTTGAGAGAGGAGGGCAGAGTAAAGGAAGAGTCGCCCTGCTGGTGGATGGTGAAAGCACCCTCCTGCTTTGCACTGACCCTCCTGGGAAAGGCCCTGTTCAAGGTGGCACAGGTCTGTAGTCTCTTTTCTGGAGATGGGCCCTGTGGGCAGAACTTTCTTCTGCTTTGCTGCTCCATCCAAGCACTGCTTGGAGTGCAGCTCACTGCGTGGACCCACCCAGAAGGGCTGAGGCACCTCAGGGGCTTTCAGGGTCTTTCCTGAGGAGCCATGGCCATGTCCTACAGTGGCATTGAGTGCATCTGGGATCTCATCTCAGATTCTGACCTGTCCATGTGGGACCCCCAAGCTTTGGGCAGGGAATGGCTCAAGCTTTGACCTTCTCCGGTGGGCTGGCCCCATTGCCAGCTCCTGTGTGTTTGGGGGGGCTATTTTGGACTCCTTTTTCAACAAACTACAGAAATACTCTGAAAATTCAAAGCTTGGCCTCTGCAGACTCCCTGGGGATGGTGCCTTGGTCTGAGGCAGAAGCAGCTCTGGGGCACGGCTCTGATTTCCCATGAAATGAGTGAGCTCTGCCAGGGCTTTTGCAACCAGGGCTGCTCTGGGCTGACATCAATCACAGAGAGCTGGCGCTTTCCTCCTGTTCCTGCAGCCTTAACAGTGCGTGCTCTTCATCCTGTCTCAGCTTGTCCTGTCCTCCATCCCACAGCTTCCCTTCCCTGCGAGGTGGGAGGGCAGCTTGGTGTGGTTCAAGCTCTGGGAGAAGCAGAGCGTGGGTGAAGTGTTTTACCCTCTTAAGCGTTCCAAAGGCAGGGGTGCAGCTCCCCAGAGCACCACAACACTGAGTTTTCTGCATGGGCTGGTTTCATCTTATTTTGAGGGTTCATAGGTCACCATTTCCACCACTTTCTGCCAACCCATCATGTGGGCATGAATGGACATTTCTGCCCTGAATGCCAGGGAAGCTCACAAAAGTGCTGGGAGATGGAATGGAGAGATGTGGCTTTGTCCCAAGCTGACCAAGGTACGTGTGGATGTGATGAGTTATCACTGTGGGGTTTGACTCCCGTGGGAGGTGAAAGCCAGGGACAGAGCTGCCCATGGACTGTGCTGTGGCATGTGCCACCATCCTGCTCCATGGGCACCAGCAGGGTGTTCACACCTTTCCCTGGATCTTGCCCTTTCCTGGTGGACTGATGTGATGAGTTTGGAAGGTCTCAAGCCTGAGTCGCTCAGACCCAGAGGTCTCATCACGGCCAGTGCTGAAGCTTTGAACACATCCTCTGTGAGCAGGTTCTGTGCAGGCCACCCATGTCCTTTCTTGTCCTGCAGCCAAGGTCTTTGGGAGAACAAGGAGTGTGGCCAAGGGCTGGACCTGCTCCTGGGGTGCACGTGGCCAAAGGCTGGAGGGCTTGCTGTGGACTTGTAGCTTCCAGTGATTTCAGTTCCATGACCGTTGTATTTCTTAATGTAAGGGGTAGAAAAAACAGCTGTGGAGAAGGCAGGGATGGCCATTCCCAGCACAGCTGCCTCCTTTTTGAGGGTGGCCACAGGGAGGAGACCTGGGTGGCTTTGCCATCCACACAAGGCCAGCCCGTGTATGGATGTGGCTCCCCTACTCCTTCACTCGTGCTCTGACCTTTCCAAAGAAGTCATGGTCCTCCTGGGAGCAGTTTCTGGTTTGGGACTGGATCCCGTCTGTTGCAATGCATTTCTTAGAAATCACCCCAGCTTCTGGTTTAGTCATTTCCCCACCTGAGTCGCTTCTGCCTTCCAGATCATCTCCTGCCACCAGGGCTGTGGCAGCAAACTCTCCCTTAGCAGCAAACTCTCCTTTCTGCGGCCCAGGATCGCTTCTGCTCCTGCAGTGGCCACGCCACGGGCTGGTGTGTGGGTGGGGGAAACCAACTGTGATGGGGTGTGAGATGGGAATGCAGGAGGGTGGAGGGCTGAGCCCGCTGGGCCACCTCTGTGCTCCTTTTCCCATGTGACAAGGCTCCTCCTGGCCACGAGCAAGGGTGATGTTACTCTAAACCCTTCCCATTCTTTGACCGTGCCCTTGGGGGTGGCTGGCCTGCAGCAGGATTCCTCAGAAGGCAGGAGCAGCACTGGTGGATGTTGGTGTGAGCTGTAGCTGCTATCAGGCAGGGCTGGGTGGGGAAGGGAGTGGCTGCACTATCAGGTCCAACCTGGTGACACTGGGGAATGAGTCACAAGTGGCACGGCATGCCCAGGCTCCCAAGGGGTTGGTGACGCATCTCCAGGAGCCTCCACTGCACCACCTCCTGCCACGTGGCCCAGTGAAACGTCCCTTGACTTGCAGAAGATCTTCAGCAGAAGCATGGCCAGACCAGTGTGGTGGTGCCTGCAGGATGGGCACCATCCAGGGCTGAGAGCAAGGATTTGCACCAGGCTCCCAGCGAGGATGCTGATAACTCCCAGGTGGATTGTATTGGAGCTCCTGATCACCCTTCAGTGGAAAGCACTGATTGGGTACTGGTTCTCCTTAAAATGATGGGCTACACATTAGGGTATTGCAGCAGCTACCTGGGAGCAGGGTAGTGCAGGGGCTGAGGCCAAGGTCAGTGGTCTTGAATGAGTCTCAGCTCCTGAGCTTGCTGACAGCCTACGTGAGGATGCACTGTCCAGGTAGGACCCTCCTGAGCAGGGATTTACTGCCCTAGTGCCAGTACCTCCTCCTGGGGCATGGCTGAGAGGAATCATTGAATCATCTGCTTGGAAAAGACCTTTGAGATCATCAAGTCCAACTGTCCCTGTCCCCTTACTAAACCATGTCCCTAAGAAACTCATCTCCCCACCTTTTGCACACCTCTAGGGGTGGGGCCTCCACCCCCTCCCTGGGCAGCCTCTGCCAGAGCCTGAGAACCCTTTCAGTGAAGAAATTTTCCCTGATGTCTAATCTGACCCTGCCCTGGCGTAACTTGAGACTGTTTCCTCTCATCCTATCATCTTAGAACAGCCCAGCACCCAGCTGGATACAACCTCCTTTCAGACAGTTGTAGACAGTGATGAGGTCTCCCCTCAGCCTCCTCTGCTCCAAGCTAAACAACCCAGGTCCCTCAGCTGCTGCCCATAGGCCTTGTTCTCCAGCCCCTTCCCCAGCTCTGTTCCCTTCTCTGGATGCTTTCCAGCCCCTCAATGTCCTTCTTGTAGTGAGGGGCCCAGAACTGACCCCAGTACTCGAGGTCTGACCTCACCAGTGCTGAGTGCAGGGGCACAGTCCCTGCCCTGGTCCTGCTGCCCACGCTGTGTCTGACACAGGCCAAGATGCCACTGGCCTTCGTGGCCACCTGGGCCACTGCTGGCTCATGTTCAGCTGCTGCCAACCAGCACCTCCAGGAGCCTCTTTTGACCAGCACATGAAGGCACACTGGGTGGGATTTGGAAGACCAGGTCCTCACCTGATGGAGGAGGTTTTGTGGACCATGCACAGGACAGCACCTTGGCTGGTAAGCTGGAAGAAAAGGGGATGGGGCTTTCTCAGCTGCACATTGAACCACTGAGAGCCTGAGGGAGCCTCATGGTTACTGCAGGGAGAGGTGAGTTCTGGTCCTTGCTCCAGGGTCTGCCAGGGTCTGGTGTGCAGCCCCCACTGCTGGCCCAGCCCTGTGCATGGTGGGGGTGTGTGTCCTCCCATGGCTCTGTGCTCCCGGAGGAGCAGCTGAAAGGGACCACTCCAAGCACAGATGACTCTCAGCCATTTGACCCAGCAGCATGGACAACAGACTGTGCTGTGTGCTGCTGCTGCCCCTCCTGTTGGACCTGCACTGGACTGATCTGCTAAATCTGCTGAGAAATGCAGCTGCTCTGGGATCCACATGAGGTGCAGCCCCAGAGGACCTTTTCCAGTGGAGCAGCAGGGTATGGCAATGCTGAAAGCTGGGCAATTCTCACTTAAACCTGTTGGCCTGAGTGAGACCTGGGTCTGTCTCTGGTCCTGCTCCTACGACCACCCCTACATCTGCTCTCTCCTTTGCCAGGGAGGTGTCACTGCCTCCATCCTCTCTAACACCTCTACTGGAGTCCAGGAACGTCTTGCCCTGGGGCTGTTCAAGCAGTCTGGTCCTGACCCCCTCAGTTTGGCTCTTTCTGGACATCTGAGCCAGGCTGGTGACTTCCAGGGAATTTATGCACAGTGGAGACCTCATCACATCATCTTCTCACATTCTGCACACAGCAAGTCTCAAAGCCTTTGGAGGTGAGGTTTGTGCTTGAGCGTTATCAAAGCAACCCCTGGCAGGCTGAGGAGCCTTGATTTCCTGGGCCACATCTGTCTGACATCTGCTTCCAGATGTGGGCTCGATCTCTGCCAAACTGTGGGGCTCAGAGGGGTGGTATTGGGGTGGGAAGACAACAAATGGCCCCTGCATTTGATTCCCTGTCTGCCTCGAGGATTTGACCACGCTCTGGGAAGCAAATTTGCAGGAAAGTGCTGAACTCTATATAACCAGGACAGACAAAGGGCAGTGCTGGCCTCATCCAGCCAGGTTCAAACAGAGCTGCTGCTGCCCAGAAATTACCTGCAATCAGCTCAATGACTTGTAAGAGGCTTCTGGTTTTCCATGTCAATCCTTTCTTGGGAAGCTGAAGCTGCCCTTGCAGCACTTTCCAAAAGAAATAACCTTGTGCTTGCAGCTGAGCTCAGCTTTGCAGAGACCGAGGGTCACGAGCGGGCAAGGGGCCAGCACAAGGCTCCAGAGCATCCTCTGATGCCAACGCCAGCGCACGCAGGGCAGATGACTGGGAAACAGCCCCGGGACTGTGGGTCTGTTTGTGGCTGGGACCTTGTGGGAAAGCTCCCAGTAGTTGCTTGACTCACAGCAGTTTTTTTCAAAAGAGCTTGTGAGCAGCACATGCCATTGTGCACACGCTGGGACCAAATAAAGCCTGGTCCTGTGTCTGCAGGGGAGGAAACGGCCCCATTCCTCCTGCTCTTTCAATTCCCAACAGTATGGAAGTGATTTAAAGCACATGCTGCCAAGGCAGGATGCTGTGGGAGCTGGGGCTTGCCTTGCTGTGGCATCCAGGCAAGGCTGCCGGGCCCTCGATGGGTGCCTGAGCAAGCGGTGCAAGGGGCAAGGTGCCCCCCGTTACCCCACTGCAGGGCCTGTAAGTGGGGTTCAAGGGTGGGAGTGGCCTTGGAAAGACTTTCCTGTCTCGTGCAGAGACCCCTCCAACAGCCCCAGTGCTCTGGGCTGTGTCAGCAGGATATCACTGGTTGTACAGCGGGTTGTGCCTCCACCCCGGGAGGTGGAGCTGGGTCCTGGCTTGCTGGAGCAACTGGGAATGTCCAGTCCCTGTTGGGCAGGTGAGAGAACTGCTCTGGGCTGGGTCTCTCCATGCTGGATAACCCAGCAGGGCTGGAGGCAGAAGGAGGGTTGAGCTGTCTGTTCTATCCCACCTGGCTGGGGCTACTCCAGAGAAATGTGCTGCCTGGATAGGTGGGTTCCCTGGGACAGGGTCACCCTTTGTGCTGCCTTTGAAAGAGCAACATCTCTGGTGGCAAAAAGGCCTTCAGCTATGTCAGCCTGTCCTGCGCCGCAGGGCGGATTTACTGTGAGGGAAGTACAGAGAGAAGGAGTTGTAACAATGGCTCCTGGGGGGAAAAATCATGTTATTCAGTTACTTTTGGAGGAGGTTTCCTTAGATACTTCACATGGGTGGATGTTTTCTAATAGCTCTGTTTCCAAGAGGTGCTTCTTTGTGACGTGAGGTGTGTTTGAACTGGAGCGGAACCACTGCAAAAGACCGATTATAAATTTTTAACACCAGTAACTCAGGGGATGGAAAAAAAGATTACCCTCAATTTCTTTGGGCTTCATCCCAGCTCATGAGGATTGACTGGAACCAGCCAAGACAATTCATTCTGCGTTTCTCCTGAACACACTGGATGTTCCCTCCTTCCGCAGAAGATAAGAGCCGTGACCTGGTACCGGCTCTGGGAGCTGAGGAATTTCTAACCTCATTTTCAGATAAGAGCTCTGGCAAAGCCTGCCTCAGGATGGTTTGAAACAGTCTGTTTGCATGGCTACTATGCAAGGTCAAGTCATTTTGCAAGGACCACCCACAGTTATGCTGACCAGGCTGGAATAAGGATGGGAAGCAAGGCCATGGCACTGCAGACCCTGCAGCTCGCAGCAGTTTAAGCCATATGGGGGTCCTGCTCACTCAGGAGAAGCAGAGGGAAGAACAGACTTTCAGAGATGTAAAACTGCTGAAGGAGACATCCACATTGTCCTTCTGCAAGGGAAGGTTCTCCTACCCCACGGGTTGGTGTCACCCCCCCCCCCCCACCAGCAGAAATTGGCTCCCAGTATGTCTGGGGTAGAAAAATATTTGCTTTTAGGTGACTGGAACTTGGAAACTCTGGAATTAACAGTCTTTTCCCCCAGAATTTCGTGATCAAGTCCAACATTTTCCTGTTCACAAGGGGAAGAAGGCTGTTCCCCTGAGCAGGGTGAGGGATGGGGAATTGTCTGGTGGAGCAGAGCTGGCTGTGTGCCATCTGCTGTCGATCGATAACCCAATTTCCAGCTCCAGCCCCCCCCATGCAGCTGCAACAGTGCTAGTGGGGTTCAGCTCAGCCCAGAAAACTGTCTTGATTATTTATCCCTTAAAACAGCATCTTCAGAGGTTCCCTTTCTGCACTCAGCTCTGTTGCAGAGCCGAGCTGACTGCTCTGTGCTCTCTGCTGGATTTCTTGGGGCCGACGGCTCGTGTAGAGCAGTGCAATGGCCCCAACACAGGACAAGCCCTGTGCTCCAGGCACCTGCTGAGTGGCAAGAGATGCCTGGGCAGGATGTCAGGGGAATATCCTTCTTGCTGCAAGATGCAGAAGGGAAATTCTAGAGCAGGCAGGAACAGCAGGACACGCCAGGGTCAGGCATCACCTCCTGTGCTGTAGTACCACTGGAAGGTGTTGGAAAAATATCACTGCCCAGAAGCTGGGCCTGTTGCACCCTGGAAGTGTGGTTTCCACCTGCTTGTACCTGCCCAGCCAGCTGAAAACTGTCTTTACATCGTGTAGGAAGAAATGTTTTGCTGTGAGGATGGGGAGGCCCTGGCTCAGGTTGCCCAGAGCAGTGGTGGCTGCCCCATCCCTGGAGGTGTTCAAGGCCAGGCTGGATGGGGCTTTGAGCCCCCTGATCCAGTGGGAGGTGTCCCTGCCCACGGCAGGGGGTGGAAATGGATGGGCTTTGAGGTCCTTTCAACCCAAACTATTCCATGATTTCCAGAGGACAGGCCATTTGCTGGGAACTTGTGCAGAAGAGGACAAGGAGACGTTCCCCTTCCAAAGCCCTCCTTGAATTTGTTAAAGGGGTTAGAGGAGAACATGTGCTTTAACCTGTTAAACAAAGAGGCAACAAAATGAGAGGCTGCAAAGACTGGATCCCACCTTTCTGGGTGCTGCCTGATGCAAGGACCAAAATGCTGCAGAGCACCTGGTTCACCTGGAGCAGATTTTGTGAGGGTTGCAAAAGGGGCTTTGGCACTGGCAGTGCTTCCTGCTGCACACAGGCTGCTTATTTAGGAGCTGACCCAGTAAAACACTTGAGCACAGAGGTATCATTGAGCTCAGAGGGAATGCACACCTCCTTAAAGGTGGTGCTTGCATGTTTGAGGCTATGGACGTGGGTAAGTTTGGATCAGGGGCTCAGGGTGTAACACAAGCTGCAGGACACTGAAATTCTTCAGGGTTGAGATCACTCTTGGCCCTGTGAAATGACTGCAGAAGATTTATTGGCATTTATCTTCATTGCTGCAGAAAAACGAGAGGTGTGTTTGGGCCAGAAAGCAAAAGACTCTTGGAAAAGCAACACAAAGTGTTTCCAAAGCTGCCGTGTGCTTTAATGAAGAGTTTCCCCCACCCCAACCCAAGCAGTGCTTCTGCAATAGAGTCCCAGCTGGGGAAAGGTTGGGCAGGACCACAGGAGCTCTGCCTGGAGTCAGGGCTGCCCAGAGGGGCCGAGGCTGGCTCTGATGTGCTGCTTCCCTGGGGGTTGCTGTGGGCATTGAGGACTGGTGAGATCCTTCCCCTGCAGAGAAGGGGTCAGGAGAGCCCATCGGAAGCTGCCCAGAGAACAGGGAGTCACACTTGGCTTCCCAGATTTCCATGGAGAGTTCATGTCTTGCCCTTCTTGGCAATGGACCTGAGCAGAGCATCATGGCCTGGACAACCTCTGTTCTCCAGAGCCAGGGTTTAGAGCAGCTCAGAGGCTTCTGGCCATGTGAAGCGATGGCCTTAAATTAAAGACAGTTAAATAAATGTAAAGAAACAGCTGGGAAAAGGGAGAGGGGGGAGCGTTCACAGGGCTTTAGTTGATAGGAGGGCACCATTTGTGGGATGATCCCTGGACTTGGAGAAGTGGTGAAGGGCACCTTGGAGACCTGCCTGGGTGTGGCTGGTGCTGACCTGGTGCTTGTTCTCCCTCCTGCCAGGTATGTGCTCCATGGCTGTGGAGCAGGGCTGCCACCAACCCCCCCCCCCCCCCACTGCCTCAATTAGTGCTGGGAGTGCTGAGGGATGGTGGAGGTTGGACTGGTGGTGAGGAAATGCTGGTCCTCATGCTGGGAGGTCCTCTGGAGAGCAGAGATCCCCACAGTCAGGGTGCTATGGTGGGTGGTTACAAGGACAGAGGTGGGTAGAGGAGGAGGGTGGCTGTGTGTGGCTCCCTGGGCACTTTGGCCCCGAGGGCACATCCTGCATCTGCGCAGAAGAAAAAGCATCTGAGTTATTAGGAAGGCCAAAATGTTTTGTCTGAGTGCCCTGGGATAACCAACCAGACCAGAGTGGCCGATGCAGCCTGCCTGGCTGGAGGCTGTTCCCACCGAGTCCCTTGGTTTCCTTGGGCTGTTTTCCTCTGCAGGGACCCCTGAACCATGAGGTCCTCACCCCAGAGACGGCCAAGCTCCAGGCTCTGAGGAGAGCCCGTGCTGATCCCAGCCTCTTTGGTGGCCCTGGTAGAGAGCCCCGGGCTGCCCGTGGCTGCCTGCCCTCTGCTCGGTGCCCTCTGTGCTGTTTGCAAGGCAAACATTCTGGTGACCACCCTGAGAGGAGCCGCAACGTGTGCCGAGGTGGGGGTGTCTGTCCCCCAGAGCCAAGGAGGCAAAGGGCTCTCCACAGACACACCACCTCGGCCCTGACAGCCCCAGCAAACATCTGGAGATGCTCTTGGAGTGTGGTCTGTTGCTCCTGCGTGTCTGAGCGCTGTGCTCATGCCTCTGCTGCTCAAGATCTCTCCTTGCTTCTCGCTCCAAGGCGTATTTTTAACTCGGAGCTGCAGCTGCCCCGACTGCTGCTCCTCCTTGTGAGTCCTCCAGCACAGATAAGGGAGCAGGGAGGAAACAGTCACAGCCTCAGTTATTTTTGGCTATGAGAAGATCCTTATTAACAGCATGACTTTTTAATAAACAAAATACCCCTTCATTCAAGGCAAAGGGGGAACAATTGGCCCATTTATCCCCTGCACTAATGAGGCTGCAGAAAAGAGGTTAATGGGAGCTCAGCTAATGAGGCAGACAAGGGGCTGCAGAACAACAGAGCTATTCTGGGAAGGGCAGGACAGGCTGCTGGGACAGGAGGCTGGGTTTCCTCTCCGTCCCAGGGTCTGTTCCTATCTGCTGGGGCTGCCTCCCTGCCCAGTTGGGAGAGGGCAGAGCCATGGATGCCCGTGGGTTGGAACCCATCCACCCTGCACAGCCTGATTTGTTGCTCTATTTACCCTTTTGCTCTAATTACACTTGTTGCATGAAGGGGAATGTTTTTAAGCTGAAAGAGGGGAGATTGAGGTGAGATCTTAGGAAGAAATGTTTTACTGTGAGGATGGGGAGGCCCTGGCCCAGGTTGCCCAGAGCAGTGGTGGCTGCCCCATCCCTGGAGGTGTTCAAGGTCAGGTTGGATGGGGCTTTGAGCCCCCTGATCCAGTGGGAGGTGTCCCTGCCCATGGCAGAGGGGTTTGGAACTTCACGGGCTTTAAGTTCCCTTCCAACCCAACCCATTCCATGATTCTAAGTGTTTTGGGGGATGTGCAGCCACTCTGGGTCTCCTCCCCAGCCTGGAAAAGCGTGGGCTGGAAGGAGGGATCACCAGCATTGCTGCTGGTGGCTGTGTGGGTCTGCAGGCATCTCCCTTCACTGGAGAGTCTCAGCCATCCCATGCTTCATTCAGGGCTGGCTTTTGGCAAGGAACCTCCTGCCTGTGCTCACAGACCCAGTCTCCCCAGTACACCCCACAGACTGGGAATAACTGGCTTGCCCATGGGGCCAGCTAGAGTTTTCTCCTGACCTCTGCAGCTCAGCCCTGGCTTGTCCAGACCTTGCTCCCTGCCCCTGTGTCCAGACACTGCCCCTTGGGGTGTCTTGCAGCAACCTGTGGTGGGAGGCAAAAAGGCAGGAAGGGCCCAAATCCCAGCCCGGGTGCTGAGCCAGAAGGGAGGGGATGGTTGGTTTTTTGGAGACTGCTGAGCACAAACAGTCCCAAAAATGCTGCGGGAGCTGGTGGGACCTAGCAAGGCTTTCTTGTTCCCTCTAAACCAAGTGTCCCACCATGTCTGTACCAGAAACTGTACCTTGGAGCCCCCTGGGCTCTCCCTTTCTTGCTGATGGTTCCCTGAGCAGAGCTCTGCAGCACGGTGCCCAGGGCACGGTGACACAGGCGCTGACAAAGGGAGCTGGGAGGGCCCTCTGGTGACAGCACACCCTTCTGGGGACCTGTGTCTGCAGTGAGGTGTGGGAGCTGGGGCTGCAGTGCCAGCCAGTGGTGACAAGGAGGCTGGAGGGGTGGCAGGTTGGGTCTCTGCACCTCGCTGCTGCCTGGGGCTTGGTCTGGGGTTTCGGAGCAATATGCGTGTGCTGGTTTGAACCCTGTGGGCTGGCACAGGGTGGAGAGAAGCAGTTCCTGTGTCTCCCAAAGGGCCTGGAGGACAGACCCATTGCTTCCTTGAGCCCTTTGCCAAGGTGGCATTGCACGATCCCGTGCTGGCTGCTGTAGACTTCCCATAGGGCAGCAAAGACCTGCCTCTTCAGGCACTGGAAGAGCTGCTCAAGGAGGTGGTTGCGTCCCCATCCCTGGAGGTCTTTAAAAGGCAGGTAGATGAGTTTCTCAAGGATCTGCTTTCGTAGTGGACAGGTACAGTTGGACTCAATTATCTCAAAAGTCTTTTCCAACCAAACAATTCTATGATTCTCTTGTGCAGGTCTAGGACAACTCTCCGTGCAGGCAAGGGCACTCTGTCACTGTGCTTGCTTGCCTTGGTTACCCAGAGATTTTAGGATACCCTGTGGTTTTCTTTTCTGTGCTCCACACGGGAGGCTGCTTTACTGGGAATGGTTCATGAAGGAAAGGCAAGATGAGGACATCTGATAAATGTAGTTAATGGTGGGGAACAGCAGTTCTCAGACCAGGCTGTGTGGTCCTTGTTAACATCCTCAGGAGATGCCTTTCCAGTCAGGTCTGAGTCTGGTGTCAGGGTGTCACGGGCATTGGCTCTTTGCCCCAGGAGCCAGAGCAGCAGGAGATGAGGTCTCTGCTCCCAGTATCAAACTCAGATCTCTGCTGAGCTGCTCGAATCTTTCCCGTGCAGTTGGCCACTGTTAGAAGAGGAACAGTCTCCTCTGGAGAGATGTGCAAACTTATTTATAAACATTTTCAAGTGCTCTGAGCTCTGCAGATGTTGAAGTGCAAAGCATCTTCTTGTAGAAGCACAGTTTGTCTGATACACAGCTGAATTTACCCTGCTACGTGGGACTTCACAGCTTGTTTTGGTTGCTCTGACTGCTGATCATTGCAGTTGGAAGGATGCAGAGTGTCCTGCAGCAGGAGCAATGCACTGCAGGAACCAGCCTCTTCCTTGTGAAACCAGTGTCCAGAGAGAAGGCTGTCTTTCCTGGGGAAGGGTGCACCTTGGAATAATAAAGGCAGCCAGACAGGGTGATAAAAACAGGTTTTTCTTGTATTTCCATGTCAGAAATGGGTCAGCGGGTTTTTTGGGCTCATGGTAAAGCTGTCTGACTTGAGGCCTGGCAACATAGCTGGAGGAACACGAAGATCCCAGGCTCACAGATGGGAGCCACAGCAGCTCAGGACCACCTCTTGGGAGAGTCCACAGCTGAGCCATCCAACTCCTCCAGGCATTTTCCATGTGCTGGTGAAGCCACCCCTGCCAGGAGCTGTTTGGGTGAGTGACAGCTTTCCTGGCGTTGACCTCCGCCCATGTGACGTCTGTGTGACATCTCCAGTGAAAGCTGGGGTCTGCACAGTGCCTGGAGGAACAAGAGAGAGCATCTCAGAATTCAAGCAGGGCCTGAACTGTTATCAGTTTGCATCTGATTAGTCCTGCCTTATTTTGGGAGCCTTAGATGTGGTCAGAGCTCTGGAGGAGGTGGGGAGAGCTGGCAGGCAGACAGGCATGACTGGAGCTCTGGGGATGTTCTTTCCAATCAAGTGATCCCCCACAAGTTGGGTAAACATCCTTTGATTCCAGAAATGCTCCAACAGACAAAGAGATCCTGTCACTGTGCTGTACTGGCTCAGCAGGTCCCAGCACCCTCGCGCCGTTGTTGAAGTTCCAGCTCAACCCAAATCCAGTACAATCCACAAAAATAGCCCCACGGGCTCAAAGCTGCTAAGTCAGCTCTGGAAGGGAGGGAGGTTTTTTCTTGTTTGTCTCCTAAAAGGGTAACAAATGAGGCAATGGCTTTCAGACATGTGGCTGGTGATGTGAGGGGCTGAACCCTCCTCCCTGGAAGAGCAGATGTTGGGATGGTGCTTCACACTCTCCTGTGCTTCTCCAGGACAGTCTCTTCTCCTGGTCCTGGCTCCAGTGTCCCCTGATCTGAAGCCTCCTGGGGTGCTGGGTGGGAGCTGGGGGAAGGCTGATTTGTTTACCACCCTGAGGCTCTGATTTTGTCCAGCTGAGCCCCTGCCTGGAGGCTCCTGCATAAGTCCTGATGGCCAAGGCTCTCTATAACCTCCTGGCTTTGTGAGGTGACTTATGGCCTTGAGGGGCAGGAATAACCTTTCTTTCCTCTGTTTTGCCTTCAGCTGGGGATGTATAGAATCGTTAAGGTTGGAAAAGACCTCTAAGACCATCAAGTCCAACACCAACACAACCCCAACCTGCCTGCTAAACCATTTCTGTCTGAACACACCCTGGTACCAGACTGTTTTGCCCTGTGGATGGTTCTGTTCCTACTCCCTCAGCTCCCACCATCCTGGCTGACCTTCACCCCAGGCTGAGGAGGAAGCTGTGCAATGTAATGCAAAAAAAAAATCAGGTGGGAAAAAAGACCAGGATAGGAAAAGCACAGCAACTCTGTCCTTGGGGGAGCAGAGCAGCACGGCCCTTCCTCTGAGACCCTGGCAAGAGGCCACCTCTTTGGGAAGGAAAAGGTACTGTACATCCATGTCCAGAGGGTACAGCTACTGGAGATCAGCCACCCTATAGTCTGGGCTAAAGCTGGGGCATCGCTCTCCCTGTGTGAGGTGAGCAGGTCTTGCCTGGGATCCAAACCACCCATCCTCCTGCAGCTCCCAGGCTGGAGGATTTCTGGGCCAGGAAGGACCAATGGCTGCACAGACTGGGCTCTCACGTAGAGAGGCTTCAGCAGCTCCTCCCTTGCAGCAGCCAGGGGATGCCTGTTACAAAGACCTCAGTCCCACAGCCCCAGGTGACCACCCTACACCTGGTGTGGCCACTTTAGGAGGTGTCCTTGGGTGTGATCGTCTGGGGAGCTGTATCCAGGCCAGGGCTTGTGGCCCTAATGCTGGGGTTTTAGCACAGGTTTTGTGCACACAGACATTGACATCTGGTGCCTTGGCAGGTGACCTGGGTTGTCCTACCTTCCTTCCACCTTCAGATCAAATCTGCAGGAGCCCTTGGCTGGGTTGTGAGTGTTTCAGCTATCCTAATGTGTCTGAAACAGCACTGGGTGCCTGTGTTCAAGCACCTGACTCCCTGCCCAGGTTGCTGGACTGGGTGGCTCCATGCAGAGGATCTGCAGTTGAAAACAGGGAGAGGTGGAGAGGTTGGAATCAACACAGGTTGGAGTCTGTAGGGTGTCAGCAAGGTTGCTTGGTCCCTCCAGTTTGTCCTGCCTCAGAAAGGAGGGGAAGGGCTCTCCTGGGATGAATGGGCAATAAACTGAAATCAAAGGGGAGGAAAACATTTCTTCACTCGGCGTGCGCACAGCCTGAGGAATTTACTGCAGAGTGGGGGCTGGTGATGGATGCTGTCTTTGGGTTGGAAGGTTGGAGCCTTTAATGATGCATTTCTGGTCCCACAGACTCCCAGAGGATTAATTAGACAGTGGTCAATAACGAGTGTCCTGGCTGCAACTGGGGAAGAGGCCATCTCTGGGAGCCCCACGGCATACGATGACCGGGTGGGAGCGAAGCATCATTTCTCTGCAGGGTGACGCATCAGCTGGTGTCACAGCATCCGTCCAGGGTCAGGTTAAGGGTCAGAGGTTCTCAGCCCAGTGTCCCAGACAGTGGGAGATCGCTGTCACTGCTGGTCTCAGGACAGCACCATAGGAGCCATCTGGATTAGTCCCGTTTGCAAGAGCGCGCAAAGCATGGGTGCCAAGCTGTGGATAGCAGAGAATGGGAGAAGCCATTACCCACCCTGCCTGGCACTGAGAACAGGGCTGCCCAGAGGTGGAGAAGTGAGAAGAGAGGAAGTCCAGGACTTTCCAGAGGAGATGGAGGTCTTGGCAGCTGTAGGGAAGCTGGTCACAGCAAAGCTGAGCTGTGAATGACTGTTGCAGTGCTGTGGAAAGGAGGTGCAAGGGAGGCTGTGGATGGAGAGAGGCAGCATCTTTGACAGAGTCTGGGCCTCGTGCTCCCAATTTGCTTCTTCCAGCTGAGCATCTTACACAATGCAGAGACACGTGGTGCTGGGTGACCTTCTCAGCTCTGGATAGCCTGGAGATGTCTCAGCCCTGTGGCCATAGGGCTGGGTGGAAATAGGCATCGGGGAGGGGGATGGGAAAAACATCCAGCTAAATTCCCACAGCTCTTGTTCCTAAAGTGTTGTCCCATTGGAACTGGAAACAGTGAACCTGGTGAGGGGTCCCAGGATCACGAGACACAGGAGATGCAAAGGAGCCAGGCCTTGGCAGGGTCCTGGTTCTAAGTGCTTGTGCCACTCACTTCAGGAAAAGAGACAAACTGTGTGATTTCCAATATCCCCTTTCTTTTGTGAGTAAAGAGACAGTTTGAGCAGTGATAAGCTTCTGCCCATTCGTGTTTTCTTCATGGATCTCATGTGTCGTGAGGGGAAGTCTCTTCTCTGCCATCAGAAACCGAAAAATGGCATCTCTGATGAGCGACCGAGCTGAGGCTGCCACGTAAGGACTTGCTTTCACCCTGGTGCTGTCTTCTCCACTTAAAAGTGAAGGCACAATGCAAGTGAAAGCATGAATGCCAAGGATTTCTCCAGATACTTCAGTATCCCCAGAGAAGAGCGTGGATGTTGTGTATCATATGGCACCAATTGTGAGACTCATAATGACAACCAGTGCTTTCTCATTCAGCTTTCTGGATGCAACGTGGCAGAAAAAACCACCCCAACAGAGCCAGTGACTGCAAGGGCTGAGATCAAAGGAAGGGGTTTTACTGAGTCCCTGTCCTAGAGGTTTGGTAAAGGGTTTTCTGTTAAAAACTGAGTGTCTCTTACCATACAGCAGCTGGCATGGCACGGGGTGCCACTTGTCACCCGTCTGCCAAGAGGTTTCTTGGCTGGTATGGCAGTGCCAGGCTTTGAGGCTGACATTTTGACACTGTCCTGAACAACATCCTTGTCTCTAACTTGGAGAGACGTGGATTTGATAGATGGATCCCTTGGTGGATAACGAGTTGCCCAATGGTTTCACTCAGAGTTGCAGGCAAGTTGAGACCTGTGATGAGTGATGTTCCTCAGGGCCTGGTAATGGGACCAGTGCTATTGAACATCCTTGGTGATTGTGGACAGTGGGATTGAGGGCACCCTCAGCAAGTAGCTGACACACTGGATGGATCCAGAGGGTCCTGGAAAGGCTTGATAGGTGGGCCTGTGTGAATTTCATGAAGTTCAAGCCCAAGTGCAAGATCCTGCACATGGGTAGGGGCAATCCTCAGTGTCAGTATAGGATGGGGGAAGAAAGAATTGAGAAGGATTTGGGGGTAGGGGTAAGTTAAAAGTTGGACATAACCTGGCAATATGGATTTGCAGCTCAGAAAGCCAACCACCTTCTGGGTGCACCCAAAGCAGTGAGGCCAGAAGGCCAAGGGAGAGGATTCTGCCCCTCTGCTCTGCTGCAGTGAGACCTCACCTGCAGCCCTGCATTCAGTTCTGGAGTCCTCACCACAGGAAGGACATGGAACTGTTGGAGCGAGGACAGAAGAGGCCATGGAGATGATCCAAGGGCTGCAGCACCTCTCTAGGCTGAGAGAGTTGGGGTTGTTCAGCCTGGAGAAGAGAAGGCTTCAGGGAGACCTTAGAGCAGCCTCCCAGGACTGAAAGGGGCTCCAAGAGAGTTGGGGAGGGGCTCTTGATCAGGGAGTGCAGGGACAGGATGAGGGGGAATGGTTTTCAGCTGAAAGAGTGGAGATTGAGATGAGATCTTAGGAAGGAATGTTTTTCTGTGAGGGTGGGGAGGCCCTGGCCCAGGTTGCCCAGAGCAGTGGTGGCTGCCCCATCCCTGGAGGTGTTCAAGGCCAGGTTGGATGGGGCTTTGAGCCCCCTGATCCAGTGGGAGGTGTCCCTGCCCATGGGAGGGGGGTTGGAACTGGATGGGCTTTGAGGTCCCTTCCAACCCAAACCATTCCATAATTCTATGATACAGACCTACCTTGGCAGGGTATTTTGGATCTGGTTTGCTCAGCCCTCAGTACGTGGCTCTCTTGCCCATGCTCAGAGCTGAGTTTCCAAGCATGTAACTTTTAATGCATGGAGAAAGCCCCTGTTGCATGTCTTTGTTCACTTACTGCTGCTCTACCAATTAAAACTAAATGAAAACTATAATGCCATAAAATCTGGGAAACATCCAGAAGATGAATTATGAAATAATTTCCTATTGATGTAAGTAATCAATCTCTCTCACTGAAACTACTTGTAATTTTTTGTATAATTACACTGTTTTTCATGGTGCTGACTAATGATCCACAGCATATTTCCTACCATGACTCTGACTTAATATTGCTTTTGACGTGGGAAACTTTTCTATTTCTTCTGAAAATGAATAAATATAATTCCATGGTCGGTTTGATACACAGATTCTAAATGTTTCTGTATTTCAACAGCAGCTCTTAATTTTTCTTAAAATTTATATCATTTCAGATCATGTTTCTCCTCATAAACAGCCTCTGACTCTGCTTTCTGCACAGATATGGGCACTTCTGTCTTATTTCTTTCCAGGTGACAGGTTCAGGACATGCCTAGCAGCTACTGACACACTGGAATCGCATCGAAAGAAGTGTGAGCAGTGGGATGAGGGAGCTGATTCTGCCCCTCTGCTCTGCTGAGACCTCACCTTCATTTCTGGAGTCCTCATCACAGGAAGGACAGGGAGCTGTTGGAGTGGGTCCAGAGCAGGCTGTAGAGGTGATCCCAGGGCTGGAGCACTGCTCTAGGCTGAGATTGTTGGGGTTGTTCAGCCTGGAGAAGAAAAGGCTTCAGGGAGACCTTAGAGCAGCCTCCCAGGACTGAAAGGGGCTCCAGGAAAGCTGGGGAGGGGCTCTTGATCAGGGAGTGCAGGGATAGGATGGGGGGGAATGGTTTTCAGCTGAAAGAGGGGAGATTGAGATGAGATCTTAGGGAGAAATGTTTTGCTGTGAGGGTGGGGAGGCCCTGGCCCAGGTTGCCCAGAGCAGTGGTGGCTGCCCCATCCCTGGAGGTGTTCAAGGTCAGGTTGGATGGGGCTTTGAGCCCCCTGATCCAGTGGGAGGTGTCCCTGCCCATGGCAAGGGGGTTGGACTGGATGGGCTTTGAGGTCCCTTCCAACCCAAACCATTCTGTGATTCCATGCTGAGTGCAGGGCTGGATGAGGTGTTTCTGTGATCATCTGAAAATGCAGGGTGGGAGCTGGATGCTTTCTGCTTGGTCCTTTCCAAACTCAGGGCTCGATTCAAGAGCTAAGGTAGGGCACTGCATGGGAATTTAACCAGCACTCTGTATCGTATTTACAACCATCGTGTTCCAGACAGCAGATAACATTTAATTGCAACCAATAAATGCAAATTTTTATGCTGCTTTGCTCTCCACACATTGCTCACCCTGGCCTTCCTGGGTGTAATTTCTGTCTGTGTTCTGCAGCCTCTGTCTCTGTCTCCTTTCTCTGCTGAAATCTGCTGGAGGCTGAGATGAAGGAGAAAGAGGGCGTTGGGAAGGGAAGAAAGATGACAAATAGGTGAAATTATAAGTTAGGTCTCTGCAGTAGAGGCACAGGGGAAGCTCTGAGGGCTGGGAGTTGGGAAAAGAAGGAAAAAGACAAACATGAACAGAAATTATAACTGTTGTTAAACAACAGGAGCCAAAAATAAAGGTGGTATTGTTATTAATATTATTGTTGTTGATATTACTATTATTATTTTCAATCAAATCTTGCCAGCTACAAGCACCCTGGCCTCACAGCTGTGGTTGCACCCATTGAGGACTGTGCCAGCACTCGTTCAAAATCTCTGGATGATGCCCAAGAATGGCCCTTGGGATCAGCCTTGGTCTGGCTTCCAAGGGTGGGGATGGTCTCCTGCTCTGCCCAGCAACTTCAGCTCAGAGGCTGCATCTCAGCACCACAGGTCTTGTCACACGTGAGTGCTAAACCCCCTGTAACCCTGGCATTTCTGGGTTCATTTGTGCTGGTCCATTTCTTCCAAATGCTGGAAGCCCATCTCTGCTCTTCCTCCAGATGACTCTTACTCTTCATCCTCTTTGCAGTTTATTCCAGGAGATGGGTCAGTGGTTTGGGCTTGTTGTTGTCTTGCACAAGTTGTGCAGTTCAGAAAAGCTGCTCTGCTCTGAGCTGGGGAGTGGATGCTCCTGTCTGAAGTCTCTCTGCTTTTCAGGCCAAGATGTGATTTTAACCCATTATGATGTTAACCCAAGAGAGGTGATTATAGAGTTGTGGAATGGTTTGGGTCAGAAAGGATCTTAAAACCCATCCAGTTCCAACCCCCCTGCCACAGGCAGGGACACCTCCCACTGGATCAGGGGGCTCAAAGCCCCATCCAGCCTGGCCTTGAACACCTCCAGGGATGGGGCAGCCACCACTGCTCTGGGCAACCTGGGACAGGGCCTCCCCACCCTCACAGGAAAACATTTCCCCCTAAGATCCCATCTCAATCTCCCCTCTTTCAGCTGAAAACCATTCCCCCTCATCCTATCCCTGCACTCCAAAGGAAAACCCAACTGTTGGCCTTTACCCCAGAATAGACACAACAACAGATTTCCACTCAGTACCACAAGAGCTGTTTCTTTCTGTTGATATCAGAACATAAACACGAATGTAATCCGGAGTACATTCAGCACACATCCAATTTCATGTAGTGCTGAATTAGGACATTATTGTTAAACCATTAATGTAAAACACTGAAATGCATAGCCTAGAAACTCAAAATGAAACTGCCCTGCCACAACGAGGAATTAGAAATCAACCATTTCATTTCAGCCCGCTCTGAAGAGAAGTTTGGGTTCCAGTGTGACCACACTCTCCAGTGGGAAACTTTTTCCCAGAATGACTTGACTGCTCTCGTGGTAAGATTTTATCCTGAAACCCATTTTCCCACGTCCTCCCTTTCTTGCTTTGTGGTTCCACCTGAACCTCAGGGAGGGTCTCGGGAGGTGGAGGTTCACTCTCTAGTCCTGCAGCTTCCTCTGCCAGTGGTGGGAAGGCTCCTCAACCCAGACTGGCTCAGCTGCACTTGAAAGGCTTTGTGCACCTATTGAAGACTTGGCTAAACACAAGGTACCTCCTCTGCAGAGCCTGGCTTCTCCTCAGGGTTTAACCCCTTTCATATTTATTTTCTAGGGTTCAACCTGAAAAAAGTGATATTTTCTTAGGTGGCTGTGATCTGTGGAGGAACAACCTTTGCAGCAAAGAATGGTTTGAGTCAGAAGGGACCTCAAAGCCCAGCCAGTTCCACCCCCTGCCATGGGCAGAGACACCTCCCACTGGATCAGGCACCTCAAAGCCCCATCCAGCCTGGCCTTGGAATACCTCCAGGGATGGGGCAGCCACCACTGCTCTGGGCAACCTGGGCCAGGGCCTCCCCACCCTCATTGTGAAGAATTTTTTCCTAATGTTTAATATAAATCTCCCATTTTCTCCTCATCCTGTCACTCCAGGCCCTTGTAAAAAGCCCCTCCCCAGCTTTCCTGGAGCCCCTTTCAGCACTAGGAGGCTGCTCTAAGATCTCCCCAGAGCCTTCTCATCTCTAGGCTGAACAACCCCAACTCTCTCAGCCTGTCCTCACAGCAGAGGTGCTCCAGCCCTCTGATCATGTTTGTAGCCTCCTCTGGACCTGTTCCAACAGTTCCATATCCTTCTTATTTTGGGAATTCCAGCAGTGGACACAGGACTCCTGGTGGGATCTCAAAAAAGCAGAACAGAGTGGGAGATTCACCTCCCTTGGCCTGGTACAAAGCAGTTGCCTACCACCCCTGGATGACAACCATATTTATCAGGTACCAAGCCTGGAAGAGTGTTTTATTTCTGTTCCTGTTTCAAGGAGCTGTATTTCCCTCTGTCTGCAGACCATCTTCCCATATTTCACCATCCAACCCACCAGTCTGGGGCCAAGATGAGGCAATTCTCCAGTGTGGGCTGGTAGCAGGAACCATTGCTTCTGTGTTTGCTGTGGAACAGACCAAGGAGGCGTGGACACTGCAGACCTGCTGCTTCTCTGCTCCGCGAGGGTGGATTGAGGTTGAGTCTTGGACAAGATGGGGCTTGAAGAAGCTGTTTTTGTAGCAGGTCATGGGGAGAAAGATCCTGGACTCAACACTTGCCTTTGGCAGTGGTGTTCACCAGCTGCTTTGCCAAAGGGCTTGGCTGCTTTGCTGTAAATAACTTCTGGAGCCTGACTGTCGTGTCCAAGCCTGTGACGGCAAGAGATGGTAATTGACTTCTAAGCACATGATCTCACTGGCTCCTGTCCATTGCAAAAACACCTCGTGAAGGACCTATTGATCAAGAACTGCCCTGTAGCTGGGTCACTTACAATCTCTGACAACGTACATATGAAAACAGCCAGGCATTATGTGGCCACAAAACACTGCTGCTGAGGGATGGTTGGAGTCCAGCAGAATCCACATGACCCGGGAAACTGAGAACTGAGGCTGGAATCCTGGCTTCTGCTTCAGCCCCAGGGAGCACCTCAAAGATGTGGATTTTGGAGCCTCATGCCAGGCACAGAGCATTGGCAAAGGGTTGTCTTCCCCTGCACTCTCTGCCTCAAGACTTTTTCTACCTTCTGTAGATCCTTCCTGCCAGGAGGCCCCTAATTTCTTCCCGTGGCACGCTCATATCTCACAGGAACTATCAGCAGCTCCCCTAACTCAGCTTTGCAAGGACTGGTGGTAGAGGGAGGTTGCTCTGGTCGCTGATTGTGCTGCTTCTTCCCTCTCTGACCATTTCCATTCTTCGTTGTTGCCCCATAGGTTGCTCTCTCTGGAAATGAGTCGCTGGACAGGCTTGCCAGTTACTGCCCTATCATGCTGGCAACCTTCTCTCCTAGCATGACCATCAACCTTCTCTCCTAACTTTCCTCCAGGTAGCAGAAAGCATCAAAGTACTCTTCCAATCCCACACTCCACTCACCTCACAGGGACTCAGTGGGAGACCTGAGTCCATCTGGGGTGTGCCATGTTCCTAAGCAAAGAAATGAGAAGGACTTGAGGAAGTACCTTCTGAACCAATCTCATCTCCCCTCCCTATGGATTAAATCGACCTCATCTCCCCTGCCCATGGATTAGTGTGGGATTTCATGCTCTGTTTTTTATCAGTCTAGAAGGAGGCAGCGCTTGAACAGGATCTTAGGGGGTGCCTGCAGAAAGGGAAAACCACATTTGGAGGACCAGAAGAGCTGTCCTGTTCTCTACCTCCTTCTGGTATTGGAGGTTCATGAATGCCAGAAAAGTCCACTTGTCTGCAAAGGAGAGCTTGAAAGAGCATCTGGAAAGCCCTCATAGAATCTTGCCTGTCAGAGACCGATGCGTCAGGGGCCTGGAGGAGGAGGACTGATGGGGGCTGATGGAGAGTGGGCTGTGTGGACAAAAGCAGGACAAAAATGGGAAACGATGCCCAGGACAACGTTAAAAGATGCAGATGGCTGAGGAGAAAGGGAGTTCTCCTGGTGCAGGTGCTGCACACTGCCTGTACCCAGCCTGGGATATTAAACACTGGCCTTCCCCCACATCAGAAAATATAGATCCCTCCCCTCAATGATATAATAACATTCAGAAAATTCTCCAATTTATCCAGAGCCAAAAACCTCATTCTGGAAACAATGCTCCATTTTTCAAAGTCTTTATGCCTTTAAAACCAGCTCTTGATTTTATTGGGATGACTCTCCCTTCCCGAAGAGCGCTCGCTCCAGCACTGTCCGTGCAGCCCTTCTCCCAAACTGAATGATTTACTCTGGCCTTGGGGAACTGCCACAAGTCACTTGATCAGCTAAAAATATCTCAGAGGAAGCAGGACAAAAATACACATCTCTGCTGCCGTAATGCTGGGCTCGGAAGGACACGCAACGGATTAACCTGTTCCATTTTCTGCTGTTTCGCTCCCTGCAGGTATATTCGTTAGTAAAAGCTGATCTAAGGGAACACAGGGGTTTGTTGGAGGCTGTTTGTAAAGTTGCTTTTTTGGAGAAGAGGGGTGATGGAAAAGACATTGATATATTTTAAAAATATATTTCAATATTTATGTATTGCCTCCAGGAAAGCTGGGGAGGGGCTCTTGATCAGGGAGTGCAGGGATAGGATGAGGGGAATGGTTTTCAACTGAAAGAGGGGAGATTGAGATGAGATCTTAGGGAGAAATATTTTCCTGTGAGGGTGAGGAAGCCCTGGCCCAGGTTGCCCAGAGCAGTGGTGGCTGCCCCATCCCTGGAGGTGTTCAAGGCCAGGTTGGATGGGGCTCTGAGCCCCCTGATCCAGTGGGAGGTGTCCCTGCCCATGGCAAGGGATTTGGAACTGAATGGGCTTTGAGATCTCTTCCAACCCAAACCATTCCATGGCTCTGATTTCCAGTGTCCTTCTGGCTCAGGATTTCTTCCAGAGTGATGAGTGCAGCGTTGCTAAGCCGAGGGAGCTGAAGTGGACCTTCTGTGGACTCCTTTGGTGGCTGATGGTACTCGACAGCCTGCCTTGGCCTGGAGGGCTGGGAGTTATGAAGCAGCAACTGTGATTCACCTCCACCATAGCTGCCTTCCGGGAGCATGTGTGCTTATTTCAACTATTCCTGTCTGGAAGATTTTATCCCAACAACTGTTAAGTGAGAAGCCACAGGCAACAAGGAAAAAAAGGGGCATGCACAGCCTGTAGGTGTTGTGTGTGCTCAGAGGCCTTGCAGATGCTTTACCCATTTACCAGTATCTGGGCCCTACAATGTCTTTGTGTGTCTGGGGGCTGATGGTGGGTCTGCACACACAACCAGCCATGGTGATCCCACAGGCTGCCCTGTGCAGTGTGGTCAGGAGAGGAGTCCTGTGTCCCATGTATCTCTGCAGGCCCAAACCAGCCAAAACCAGATCAGCCTGTCTGGAAAATACACTCTTCTTTTCCTGCAATATTGAATTCCCTTCCCCACACCAGCCTTATTCAAGTCCAGCAACGCCCAGTCTTGGAGCGAGGGCACCGTGAGGGTCATCAATGGCTGGAAGCACTTGTGAGTTTTTAAGAGCCATCACACTCAGGCACAGAGGTATTATCTAACCCAACATAGAATCATAGAATTACCCGAGTTGGAAGGGACGCAAAAGGATCATTGAGACCAACTCCCTTCCCTACACAGGACACTCCCAACATTCACACCGTGAGACTGAAGGCATTGTCCAAATGCTTCTGGAATGCTGGCAGACTGGATGCTGTGACTTCTTCACTGGGGAGCTGTTCCAGTTCTCCACCATCTACTGAGAGACAACCACAGACAACCTCCAATTGAAGGCAGATTTCTCCTTCAATCACTTCTGTTTCACCTTGAATTTACGTCGCGGTGCTGGTTTCCTTCCCACTGTCTTTAAAAGGAGCCTGGACTCGTAGCTCAGATGGAGAAATCTGCTTGGGAGCTGTTTACGGTCAGACTGATGAGTCTGTTACCGCATGTCCTCGAGGGAGCCTGTGCTGTCGAAAGACAACGTGCCGTCACTCCCAACAATCCCACGTCAGCACTGGGAGGCCACCAGTACAGTGGGAAATGAAGTCCATAGGATCCAACTGCCCTACAAGCTCTGAGAAATGTCACCTGAGTGATGAAAGGTCAACCAGCCTCTGAAGTCTGATGCTGCATGGCTAAACACGTTTAAGAGAAGGTTTCCAGCAGAGGATGGATGTGGATTCTCGTGGCAGTGGCTGCAAGGCCTGACTGCCTACGCCAAAGACAACACATGCTCTCAGTGCTGGTTGCTGTATATAGAATATATACTTAGGCTTTGTGACAACTTGGAAGGATGTCATGTCCTAAATGGAAAACCGTTACAGTGAAGTAAGTTGGCTGCTCCTCAGCTTCTGAAGCGAGAGATGCTGAAATGACAGGGGAAAGATATCTGGGTTGGGAAAATGATATAAAAAATAATGTGAGTTAGACTGCAAACAAACCAAAGAACAAAAAAATCTGGAAACAGTCAAATAAACATCCTCCATGATGGTATTTCCAGACACTAAATCTATGGTCAAAAGCTGGCCTGGATTGTTTATGCTGGAACCAGTCATATCCGAGTTGAGGCTCATTGCATTCACTTCCAGAAATAGCTGGAGAATACAACCACCAAACATCATCTCTTGTACAAAGGTTACATCTGCTGGACAAGCCATACCAGAGAGCCCCAGACAGCGAATGCCCCTGGGCTGATGTCACGAACATCAGTGTTTTGCTTGACGTTGCAGGAATGTATCTTTGAGTACCTGGTGTTTGCTTAATGTTGGGCACTTTGGGCAGATGATTGAAACCAAGCCTATTTCACTGTGATTTTTAACAGATTCTGCACATCCTCTGTCATAGTTGCTGGAGTTATTATTTCTTTTCCTGAGGTCGCTTGTAATGAGGCGAGGTCTGAGTACACTGCAGCAGACAGCTCTGGGCTCTGCATCCTTGTTTTCTCCAAGAAAACACCACCAAAATAGAAAGCAAAGCAAAATAGCCCATTTAAGCCCTTTTAACCCATTAGCATTTGCTGTGTTTAGGTAGTTCTCGATTCCCCCTCAGAGGCAGGCGGGACAGGGGCCAGAGCTGCTGGGGAGCTTGGGGCCAGGTGGTGCTCACCGGCACTTGGCCAAGGAGCCCAGCCACCAGGCTGAGCAAAAAGAAACAAGACACGGAGGTCCAATCTGTTTGCACCGTGCTGGCCCCATGGGAGAGCGGGGCTTTTTTTGTTTTTTTTCCCTCAGGAAGACCTCTCTGGGATCAAGAAAGACGTTAATAAGCCCACAGGAGGCTGTCTCACTTCACCGTGCTTCCTGGCTCCCTTCCAGCCCAGGCTGTTATTAAATTACCCAGAAAACAGGAGGAAAGAGCCCCGCTCTCCAGCTTTCCCTGCAGCCTTTGTCTCTGCTTTGTGCCAATCAGCCCTGAAACCAGAGCCGGGCAGCGGGACACCTCGGTGGAGCTGGAATGTCTCGTGTGGGGATCTCGCTTCAAAGGTCCCTCTGGACCCCGGACCATGGTGTGATGTCAAACCAGACAGCAGCTGCAGATCTGGCTCTGCAGGCTCTGAGGGCAATGGCACCACCAGAGATTTGACCCCAAAGCTCCAGCTTCCAGGACCACAAAGAGGATATTTTGGTGCAGATTGGAGCGGAGCGTGACAGCCGTCTCAAATACCCTGCGGCCAAGGGGCTCTCCGGCTCACGCACCTGATGTGTCCCGGCTGCCTCTGCTGCTGGCAGCTGCTCAGGCCAGGGACAGGGCATTGGGGTCCTCCTGCCCCACTCGGGTTTCTGGTCTTTCTGTAAAATGATCTCGGGTCAAACAAACCAGTGTGAGTGCTGGGTTTGTTTAATGAACAGCTTGCAACGGGCACACTGTGGGGAGGTATCTGGAAGGGCTCACTGGGGACAGCAGGCGTCTGTCCTCCTGCACGTTGATACCTTATTTATAGAGCTTATGGGCAGGATGACAGTGAGGCTTCCATTCATCTTTTCTTTCTTTATCAATCCATAAAGCATTTTATATGGACAAATGATGTTGATTTGAGACTTGTCCGTGAGCAGAGCCAGGTTATTGCAGTCTGTCCAGATCTCCTTATACACTGCAGACACAGAGACATCTGAAACGGCTACAGGAGATCCCTGAGGTTCTGAGTAACAGAAAGAAGTGGGATTTGCAGTTTCATAATTAGACCCTTCCATAATTCAAGACCCCTAAACCATGTGGATACTCACGCTTGACACACAGAAGAGCCCAGTGACCCTGCTCTACCATTTCAACACTTTCCTGATGTTTATGATTTCCAGAGCCAACACGTGTTTCAGGGATGAGTGAATCAGGTTAGGTGAATTTAACCTGCTGGGATCACTGTGGAGTCAGGTGTTTGAAAGATAACACACACAGCCCAGCAAAATCCTTTTCTACTTATTCTGCTTTTCTTCTAGAGAAGGCCAACATTTATGGCCAAGGAATTTGTTGTCGGCCTTGGCTGTAATTTACATTTCAGTGAATGCATGTTATGAATTTTGGCACAGAAAGATTGATGTAGTCTCATTTTAAAAGTATTATCATGCATTTAAAAATGATCATCGCAAACCTTCAGCACTTACATACCAAGCACTTTCCATCTCTCTTGCCATCTGTATTGTATTAAAGAATAGAATGCTGGGCTGTTCCTGCTGAATGCGCTGGGATAACTTTCTTATGGAGAGAGGGCCATTTTATGAAGGGCTGCCTCACCATTCCATGAAAAAGATCCCAAACCTCTGCAATTTTTAAGCCCTTTGCTAGGGGAATGAATTCATAAACTTCTGTTCCTCCACATTGAAGACCACACAATGAGTTCACACCATATTTTGCTGTTTCACATATGTGAATTACACACTTACAAGTAAATATTCAGCCTTCCCCCTCCCTTTAATTTCTGACTGGATGGTGACTTTGAAAATGAAAGTTTTGGTGGCAAATGACGAATCACCATCAGAATTCAAACCATGTGATTGAAGGACTTTTCACTTTTTCAACTATTCTTAGTGCTGTTTCAACCTTGAAAATAATTAGACAATAGATTATTCTCCTCCTAGCTGAGTTGTAATGACCTATGAGAAATGCTTTGAAATCCACATGGTTTGAGACTTTAGAAACCACAAAGAAGAGTAATGAATATTTTAGCCAAGCCTTGAATTATTTTATCCAAAGACTGGTTCATTTATTATTGGTAATATATGAAACTTTTGTCATACCACAAAGTATCCTTTTAGCCATTGAAAAAACCTGTATTTAATTCAGCATCACAGTTGAGTATTGCCATGGCTGACTATGAACTGCACACATCTGTGTCTTCTGCAGCAATCATTTGCCTGTATTTATGTTTCCTTATTTCTTAGCAACAAAAGGAAGCTTGAAAAGTTTTTCTTCTTAGAAATTACACTAGAATTGTTTTCATGATCCTCTTTGACACTTGACAGAGCACCCCAAGCATCTGAGAAATTTCCTTTGCTCAGACTGCGAAATGCCTTTGACTGTTACCAACATCTGTGCTCACCCTTGTGCAATCCTCTACCCATTCCATGGAAAATCATATCATAGAATCATCATGGAATCACAGGATGGTTTGGGTTGGAAGGAAACTTAAAACCCATTTCTTCCTTTTTGATGAAACACATAGAGACAAGCCCAGAGGAGGACATGAAGATGATCCAAGGGTTGGAGCACCTTCTGTACAAGGACGGGCTGAGAGAGTTGGGGTTGTTCAGCCTGGAGAAGAGAAGGCTCAGGGGAAACCTTAGAGCAGCCTCCCAGGACTGAAAGGGGCTCCAGGAAAGCTGGGGAGGGGCTCTTGATGAGGGAGTGCAGGGATAGGATGAGGGGGAATGGTTTTGAGCTGAAAGAGGGGAGATTGAGATGAGATCTTAGGGAGAAATGTTTTGCTGTGAGGGTGGGGAGGCCCTGGCCCAGGTTGCCCAGAGCAGTGGTGGCTGCCCCATCCCTGGAGGTGTTCAAGGCCAGGTTGGATGGGGCTTTGAGCCCCCTGATCCAGTGGGAGGTGTCCCTGCCCATGGCAGGAGTGTTGGAACTGGATGGGCTTTGAGGTCCCATCTGACCCAAACCATTCCATGATTCCATGATTTTTTTCTGTACTCAAAGCACTGAAGTTTTGATTTCGAAGTGCTGTGCTCGGGGCAGCCCCCTGGGTCAGAGCCTATGGCAGCCCTTATGGAGCAGGAGCAGCCAGTTCAGAGGGGTCAGTGAGGTGAGGGAGAACTCTCCATATCCCTGCTGTGCTGTGGCAGGCTTTGCTCTTGAGATACTCTTACATTCAATCAAGAATACTTTCAATTTGGAGATCTTTCCTGTTTTTTTTTTTATTTATTTTGGGGGAGGGGGTTGTTTCTTTTTTTTTTTTTATTCTGTTTTTTTTTTTTGTTGTTTTATTTGTTTGTTTTGTTTTGTTTTGTTTTGTTTCGTTTTGTTTTGTTTTGTTTGGTTTTGTTTGGTTTGATTTGGTTTTGTTTGGTTTTGTTTGGTTGTTTTGTTTTGTTTTTCAAAGCAGACGCTTTCCATGGTAATTTCAGAGTGAAAATTGAAAGGGTTTTTTTGGGGAAAAAAAGAGCTGTTCTGACACTTTCTTCTACCACCCCTGGCTCCGAGGTCCCTTGGAATGCCTGCTGTGCTCCCACCACCCGCCTGTTGTTCCCCCAGTGATGCTGTAGAAGCTGCTCTGGGTTTTTCACGCATGGCTGGAAAACCATTTGCTCAGTAAATCTCCCGCATTCCAGCTCATGAAGGTCACAGTGAGTCTCGTTCCAGAGGCATCCTTTCTGCATATAGATCGGTGTGTTGCCCCCTCCCTGAAGACCTCATCCAGACCCACATCTTCACATTGGCTGGAGGTGCCCCTTGGGGAGTATTGGCCTCACAGGGGTAACTCTTCCACCCATGGATTTTGGAGCAGAGGAGCTGATGTGACACAGCTTTGCTCCATTGCCTCGGATGCTGCTTTCTGTCAGCGGAGAATCCAGCCCTTTGTTTCCATCCTGACTCCTCCCTTCCTGCTTTTCCAGGCTAAACTTTCCCAAAATATCCCATTCCCTCAATCAGAGAGGCCTAAGGTAGCCTTGCTCCTGATCTCTTTTGCAGACAGTGGCTGCTCCTCCCCACGGCTTCAGAAATTTTCTACAAACAGCAAAGAAATCCTATTAAGATGGTGGGTTTTTTTCCTTTAAAGAGAAGATTTGGCATTTCCCCTGCTGGGTTTGCATCTACTGAAGGAAAGATCCTTCTTCCATCCCCTGTGTGCGTCTCCCCCCTCAGCAGAGCCTGGTGTAGGGGCCACGCTGCACAAAGAGCTGCTGTAAATCAACCCAGCAGCAGCAATAACACTTGACAGCACCACAAGAGCCCCTCGTTGGCTCTGCAGACTGGAAACGTCTGGCCCATGGCAGGGTTGGTGTTTCTGCTTCTTGATAATTTGCCCATCCATCGGTTGATATATTTATTTATATATTATGAGCAAAGCGCTTGCCCAGAAAGAGCTGTGTTTGCTTTGGCCACCCCAAGGGTCTCTCTCTGTTTGGTTTCCAAAGCACACACGTGGAAAGTGAAGGGGCAAACTGCTGCTCCAGGAAGAGTTAGTCATTTGTCAGCACAGCTGCCAGGATTATTTTTCCAGGTGGGTTTTATAGGAGCCTTAAGGCAGGAGGGGGTACTGTGCAAGAGTCGGTCTCCCGGAGTGCATTGTTGGCCCATCCTTGAGATGTCATCCTCTCAAACCTGAAAGCATCACAAATGCAGGAACTGGTGCATTAAAAAGTGCACCTTTGGCTTCCTTTCTGGGGAAGGAAGGGTGTGAGGGGCTGCAGGAGATTTTGGGAGTTGATCTCTGCTGGTTCTCACAGGGATGACGGTCGGACACTGCTTCACCAGGTCTGCAGTGCCTTTTGGACACATCCCAGGTCTCCCAGGGGAGCAGGGGTTTGGCAGCAGTGCCCGGTACCTCTGTGGGGAGCAGTCCTGCCCTGAGACCGTGCTGAACCCCTCCCGGGGCAGCTCGCTGCGGGTGGGCAAGCGTGGCTGTGGCCAAAGTGCCAGGAGCATCATTTATGAGCCAGGGGGAATCACAGTCCTGTGAAAACTGATGGGAATGTTGCCATGGCTTGCAGAAAAGCCAAAATTTGAGCCTCTCTTCATGTGACACGGCCACGAGCCAGGGCCTGGCACGTGGCCTTCCAAGTGACTTGCTGCAGACCTGGGCTGGGAGCTGCTGGTTTCTGAAGGGGCAGGTGACAGACACTGAACTGGAGGATTTGGTTGCCTAAATGCAGGTGACTTGTGTTCCAAGGGACCTGAGGCATCTGCATATGGTTGGAAGATGAGTAGATGGTTGAGTAGATGAGTTTCTTAGGGATATGGTTTAGTAGAGAGACAGGCATGGTTGGACTCAATGATCTCAGAGTCTCTTCCAATCTTATGATTCTATAAGATCCAGCACAGACTCACAAGGTCCCCTTCAGGATATCCCAAGACATCTCCAAATACCTGCAGAGCCTTATGACTGGGCAACTGTGTCTCTTCCTGGGTATCCCTGGGCACAGCTCACCAGCGTGGTCTGACAGCCCTCCCATCCAGCTTGGTTATGTGCCCTGGCTCACAGCACAGACTGTCCAGCCCTGCCCTGAGCAGCCAACAAACACTGAGCCAGAGCTGAGCACCGATCCAAATCAAGTCTGAAGGAGCAGCTGAAACGCTTTGAGCTTGTCTACGGGGATGCTTGTCCTCCTCCTTTGGATTCCTCTGCATCCTCATCCTCTCTGCCCTCCACTGGGAAGAAACAGTGGGAAAAAAGACCTCCTTGGACTTCTCAAGCCAGGACATCTGCATTTAGTCTCTGGAATGCTGCATTCAGTCACCTTCAAGGAACTTGGAGCCAGTCTGGCTCTTGGCTGAACTGGTTGACATCCAGAGCTGGTGACCAAGGTGGGGTTGTGCCAGGTTAACAGAAATATTACTGAAATCTGTGGTTCCAGAAGCAAGGTGCACTGGCTGTTCCTGTCCTTGTACTCCAGGATCACAATCATACAAACTTCTCTGTGGTAGCTCCTGACTTTTCCAAGAGAGAAGGAGGGAAGCAGTCTGAAGATGATGATTCCCTGAGACAAATGCAGCAGCAATAATTCCTACTGGACAACAGTATTCGTATATACAATGACAAAAGTCATAGCAACAACAAATACAGCAGGTAGAATGTTTTGACTTTTGGTAAAGCACTGGCTTTTAAGCATTAAATTGGAAGGGGGAAGAATTAGATTTGACATTAGGATGAAATTCTTCACAATGAGGGTGGGGAGGCCCTGGCCCAGGTTGCCCAGAGCAGTGGCGGCTGCCCCATCCCTGGAGGTGTTCAAGGCCAGGTTGGATGGGGCTTTGAGCCCCCTGATCCAGTGGGAGGTGTCCCTGCCCTTGGCAGGGGGGTGGAACTGAGTGGGTTTTAAGGTCCCTTCCGACCTGAACCATTCTATGATTCTACACTTCTGTGATCCTTCGGTCACCCATTGGTTTGGATGACCCCAAGGTCCTGAGCACTAAACCACACTGGATGGGCTCTGCAGTGGCTGATTCACCTTCTCTGCCCAGATTTCCCTCCCAAACAGTACCTGTCCGAGCAGAGCTGAGCTCTGGTCCCCACGTGCCACGAGGAAAATGACTCAGAGTTTGTGTTGGGAGTAGAAATAAGAGTGGAATTTGTTTTGAGGGAGCACAGGTGTGCCTGAGAGCTGCCTCATTTTTTTCTTAAACATCCCAAATAAGAGCTATAATTTGTCTTCTCAGACTGTGTCACCTACACACTTTGGCTGCCTCCCACATAGCTGTGGGAAATGTGGGAACAATTCCCAGAAGCAAGTCCTGCCCAGGGCGGCGCAGAGAGGTGCTCAACTTGCAGTCAGTGCCTGGGTTGGACAGTGGTGGGACCTTCACCCTTCCACGGAAGTAAAAATGGAAGGGAGGCCACAGATTCCAAGCCCACAACAATTTCTGCTGCAGTGCCTTGGTGCCTGGGCACAGCACACGCTCACAGCTTGGTGATGGTGCTCAGACGGGCTCCTGACGGGCTGAGGATGCTCCTCCAGGATGCTCTGCCTGGTGGGTAGCTCTCTGCTGCCTCCAGCTGCAGGCACTGGATAGACTCTCTCCATAATCCTGTCTGGACCATAATTAGCCCTCGGTCAGCTCCTTCCTGCAGTTTCCTCTTAGGTGGTGGGACATGAGGGATGGAGCAGGTCCCCAGGACATCCTTCCAGCCACACTCAGCCAGCTCCCCTGGCACTAGAGTGGCTGTACATAACAGACAGCCTTGGGTGTGCTCCACATCTCTGGTGCCACAGAGCTTGAGCAAAGACTGCTTGGTCCCACGGCAGGATTAGGCAGCCGACAGCAGCTGCTTCGCTTTCTGGACTTCAGGTGTGGCCAAGGACCTGCCCAGCAGGAGAGGTCTTGTCTTGAGCACACACCCCAGTCCTTCCTACAGCCATCCCAGCTGCCTTGGCAAACGTTTCTCCTTTCACAGTGACCCAACACTGACTTTCCAGAGGAGCTGCAGTTTCTCTGCAGATGGTCTCTGCTGGCTCTCTGCTGAGGGCACCAGTCCCTCGCCGACGCTATTCTGGACTTCGCTGCTGCTCTATCCATCACCATGGGATGCTTGTATAATTTTTTACCCAGTCCTATGTAGGCCATTTCTTATTTTTGAAAAGGAACTTCAAAGTCAAACTCCTCTCCAAAACTCCTTGGAAAGTGTATTAAGGTGTGACCTAGTTTCTTACAGGTTCTTCTACCAGGACACTTCCCTCATCCTCCAGCTGTCCCTCCACCATAGGACCAGTGGGAGCTCACATCAATCGTGTCCCTGTCTGCTTGGGGATCTGCTCCATCCCTCCTGCTCCCACCAGGTGACCTAATTATATCTGTGTTGTGAGCAGGTAAGTGCTGCAGGGGGTCCTGTGGTGCCAACCTGCCTGGCATGACCTCCTTTTTTCCCCTGCCCCAATGATAACCGGAAAGAGCTTTGTCTTCTTTCATTTCCCTGTGTTAGTGAAACTTTCTCCATGTAAGAGCAGAACTGAGAAAGGATGTAAGAACAGGAAGCTTGTGGGCTGGGCACTGGCCTTAAGGCACCACAGTGGACACCTGGAGGTAGTTTGCTACTGACAATGTGGTGGTTGAATCCCACTGTGGAAGCTCAGTGCTCTTCAGCAGAGGGTCTCCAAGAACATCCATCATCCTGCACTGAGCTTCTTCCCAGTTCTTAAAGGAAGAAGTGGCCTCACTGCACATGGAGAACCTTTGTCCTAGGGCATCCTTTCAGAAGGGACTCTGAGCCATGCTATTCCCTCCTCTCTACTCGTAGAAAGACTGCTTGCACTGTGTTTACATCCTAAATCCTGGTTCACTACTGGTTTCTACCTGAATTTGCCACCTTCTGCAGTGAGGCAGCAGAAGTTGTTCCAGTCCCTCCCATGGGGTTTAGACCCCCAGTCACGCTGGCCGTGCCTTCCTGGCCTGCACTGTGCCAATGTGTCTGGCTGGCCCCAGGGACCTGAGAAGGCACCACTCAACTGAGAGACCCATAATTACATCTGACCCCTCTTCAGGATCATTTGTGAGCAGCTCCCCAGAAGCAGCAAGAGCACATCAGGATGTGGAGAGCGTGGAGGTGCTGTTGGGGGCCAGAGTGATGGTCTGGACAGTCTCCTGGACACTGCTATGGATCAAGGATGGCCACAAAACCCTGAGTGGGACCTGAAAGCCTTGATGCAACCTGGCACAGCAGTTTCTACAGAATCCCAGCAGTGCTGCAAGTGTTCAGACTCCACAGAGCAGAGTGACTGCTGCCAAGAGAGTATCTGGAGTTAATATAAGTCAGTCTAATTTGAGTGGGAGAATGTTGCTTCTTTTCAGCCTGAGCAGATTGTCTGCTGGTGGGACCCTGCTAATGTGCTTCTGTCAGAGGAGTAAACAATCACCCGAGCCAGCAGCACTTTCCTGTTCTGAATTCCTATTTGTTTTGCTCTGCTGGTTCTGAGCTGTCTCGTTAGTTACTGGCAAAGGGCACAAAATTGTATTTCCCTGGGCAATATTGAATCAATCAGGAAAGGGGTATTTCCAGGTGTAGAAATCTCAGGCTCCCTCTCCAGAAAGTGCTGTGCTCTCCAAACCCATCCTCTGGTTGCCTCGCAGAGGTAGACCTCAATCTTTCCTGCTGCTGCTCTCCATGCACACACAGGGCTCAGTCATTCCCTCTGGGATATGGAACCAGTTCCCAGGAAAACTTCTGTCCTTGCATCGGCATAAATGGCAAAGCTTGACCCTGCAGTGGGAGAGGCTGGTGGGGTTCACCTCATGGTTACCACGATGAACCTACAGCCACATAACACTGCTTAGAGCAGCCTCCCAGTACTGAAAGGGGCTCCAGGAAAGCTGGGGAGGGGTTCTTGATCAGGGAGGGCAGGGATAGGATGAGGGGGAATGGTTTTCAGCTGAAAGAGGGGAGATTGAGATGAGATCTTAGGGAGAAATGTTTTGCTGTGAGGGTGGGGAGGCCCTGGCCCAGGTAGCTCTTAGAAATGGTGGCTGCCCATCCCTGGAGGTGTTGGATGGGGCTTTGAGCCCCCTGATCCAGTGGGAGGTGTCCCTCCCCATGGTGGGGGGTTGGAGCTGGATGGGCTTTGAGGTCCCTTCCAACCCAAACCATCTCATGATGCTATGGCTCTATGATTGTTAAGCCACAGGGGCTCCAGTGATGTCCAGTCCTATCTTGAAACCATGGTGTGGCCCTTGGTCCTCTGCTCTGGGCAGGAGAAAGGCTGCTCTTGAGTTGGCCAGTGCCTTCTGGGAGCCCTCAGCAAGTCAAAGTGAAGTGGGAGGCAGTGACAGGAGCCTCCTCTCAGCATCTGCTCTGAAGCCACCCAGGCCCAGCCTCTCCCCCAGTACCGTGTCCTGCTGGGCCCAGTTCATCTCGTCACCCTCGTTCAGGGTCCTGGACACCACTGCTGCCCGTAGCGCGTGTCCCCAAGGCAAGCCCTTGGGGTGGAGTGTGGTGTGGGACACCAGGGAAGCCCTGCTCCCAGGACTGCTTTCCCTGGCCACAAGAACACCAGTGGCTGCTCTGGATGCCATAAATCTGTCTTTTCCCTGGCTCTGCAATCCTGTTTGCTGCCCACAGGCTCCCCCCGGCCCTGTCCATGATTCCTCCACGCTCAGTGCCAACTGGTTATTTATGTGGAAACCAGATCCTCTAATTGGGGCTTTGTCTGGGCTGGCAGGAGCTCCCCCCAGCTCCTTCCTGGCACTTGGCTCTGCTTGCCCAGGCTTCTCCACAGCTGGTGCTCCTGTCCAAGCTGAGCTTCTCCATGTGTTGATTCGTTCCCTCTGAGCAGGGATGATTCTGTTTGTGTGCAGAGGGCTTTAGAGGAGATCTGGGAATACCATGGGATCAGCTATTAACTGAATGCTTTAACACTGCAAGATTGGTAGCCCCTCTGCATAGGTGTCCCTGTCCATGGCAAAGGGGTTGGAACTGGATGGGCTTTAAGGTCTCTTCCAACTAAAACTGCTGCCTAAGTCCAGACATAGGGAAGGCAGGGTCAGAAGCAACCTATGAAGGTGTTCAGCATGGAAAGGGCTGAGCTCTGCTGTATTGCAACCTCCTCACTCTGGGACCTGGTGCCAGGATTAATATGACTTTTTTTTCCCCCAGAATCTATTTGAGATGAGAGTTTCCTGGCTCAAGCAGTTTATGCTCCATCGAAGATCTTCTGCACAAGGAGATATTTATGACTGTTTTCCTCAGTCTTTTTAAAGACAGAGAGAAGCCTTTCTCAGGAGTATGGGCCAAAATCTGTCCTCTGCAGCAAATCTCTCCCCAGTGTGAACTTATGGGCGTGATGGATGCCAAAAGAAAGTGGGTCATTTTAATCCATGAAGTCAGGAGCAGCAGGCTATGGAGAGGAAGTTTTCTGAGTTAAAGACTCTGACGTGGGAGTGGATTCATGGGTCCCAGCTTCTGAGATGTCTGGGCCTTCCCTCCAGAGATGGGGGCTGGAGAAAGCTGACTGGTGACACTGGAGGAGGAGCAGAGGGACTTGGCAGTGGGGGCATGTGCAGGGCTCTGCTCAGGAGCACCTTGCTGGGCATGGAGGTGAAGTTGTCCTTGAAGAGGGTGAACTAGAAATGCCCAACTCCCCTTTCCAGCCACGTAGTTTCCCTTCAGTGTGGGTCTGGGTTACTCTGCTGTTCTGGGCTTCTCCGATGTATTTGGTGACTCCCAGCCCTGACCATCCTAACAGAGATGTGCCAGGTATAGAATAAGCATCTCGGGTGGGAAAAAACATGTCATGTGAAACACTGGCTGCTCCTCAAAGGAGATGTTGCTGTTGGCTTGCAGGTGTCTGGGTTTCATGCAGCTTTTACAGGCTGAGAGAGTTGGGGTTGTTCAGCCTGGAGAAGAGAAGGCTCTGGGGAGACCTTAGAGCAGCCTCCCAGTACTGAAAGGGGCTCCAGGAAAGCTGGGGAGGGGCTCTTGATCAGGGAGTGCAGGGATAGGATGAGGGGGAATGGTTTTGAGCTGAAAGAGGGGAGATTGAGATGAGATTTTAGGAAGGAATGTTTTGCTGTGAGGGTGGGGAGGCCCTGGCCCAGGTTGCCCATAGAAGCTGTGGCTGCCCCATCCCTGGAGCTGTTCAAGGCCAGGTTGGATGGGGCTTTGAGCCCCCTGATCCAGTGGGAGGTGTCCCTGCCCATGGCAGGGGGTGGAACTGGTTGAGCTTTGAGTTCCCTTCCAACCCAAAGCATTCTGTGATCCTGTGATTCGAAGCCTCACTGGGTCCCACTTTATTGAACTACAATCTACTCAGAGATCAGCAGCCCCAGCATCTCCTTGGGGTCAGCGCCCTTTCTGCTGCATTAATTTGTTTAATTTGATTCTATGATTCTGTGAAATAAAAGGAAGAGACTCCCTGGAGGATGGGAAGTGTGGCCAGGTAAAAGGGCTATTAACAGCTAAAACCATTATTAAAACTATTATCATCATCAATTTTATGAAAATACCTAAATGGATGTAAATAATGACGGTACAAACAAGGCCACAGCGTTTGGGCTGACTCATCAGAAGCCAAGCATTTTCCCTCTCCCCAGTACTGTTACTGGTCCCAGAGAGCCACTTGCCACAAGACAGCAGCCAGAATCTGTATCCTATTGAAAACAGTCCATGGCAGCTGGGAGAGCCAGAGAGTGAGTCATGGCTGCTGTTGATACCTACAAGGTTTTCCTGTATGACAGTGGATGCTAGAAATAGAAAATACAGTCGAGGAGAGCCTGAGAGATAAATCACCCCAAAGCCCTGATTCATCACTTTTTTTGGCCATTAGTTCTGTGGGAAAAAAAGTCCCTGGCCTCTGCCTGAATGGCTGTGTGTCTTTGACAATGATGTAGCTCAGGAGAAATGTCCGAGCTAACTCTGAAACATTCAATTGTGTGAAGCCAAAGCCTGTCTCCATGGCACTGGGTATTTTTAGGAGTGGCAGGAATATCATCCGGCCACTTCAGAAACCTCTCCTCATTCCTGCCCTGCCGGGTGCGATGAGGCTGCGCTTGGCAAAGCCACGGCTCACGCGGGCACCTTAGAGGGAGGGGGAGAGCTGTGCCCTTGGGGAGCTGCTTGCATAACTTCTGGGAAGCTTCCTGGTAAATCTTGTGCCCAATAAGGAAGATTATACTTTCCAACATTATTTTCTGGAAAGCAGGATGGGAAGTCCTTCTCCCAGTCCCTGGTGTCCCTGTACTCCTGCTAATCTGTGCTCCAGAAGAGTTTAAACCTGTTCTTTCTTCTCCAGTTGTATAACTAAATCAACCCAAGTCTTCTATTTACATATATATACCTATATATACACACATATATGCATATATTACAGTTGTATGCATATACAACATTAATTTTTACCACCAGCTGCTCTATTATGCCTTGGTAACGGGGCTTGGCTTTGTCTTCTTTGTCAATGAAAATATCTAGATTAGAGCCAATCACCAGGGTAGGTTCAGGGTAGCCATAAATGCAAAGAAAAGAGACTGAACTGCAGGAAGATCTGATTTCTGAGCCACTACTGTGATTTTCTTCAGCAGATATTTAGCTGGTGAGCCCATGGCTCGGTGGCAAAACCTACTGGGAGCTTTCAGTAGGGTCTGAGGAGCTCTGCGAGACACCAGCACCTGGAGAAGGAAGAAAGGTTTCCATTCTGTGGGCTGCAGAAAGCTGTACAGCAAAGCCCCCAACCCATCCTCGGCCTTGCTTTACACCAAAGGCAAGATTTCTGCTGCTCTGGCCAATGCCCTGTGGCAGAGGGAAGTTTATATTGGGGGTGCTCAGCCCACCTTGTACACAGGTATTGATTTATTGATTTTCCACTGCACTGAAGGGAGGGATTCTCTCAATTAGAATCCTGGGTTGCATCAAAAGAACCGTTGCCAGCAGGTCGAGGGAGGGGATTCTGCCCCTCTGTTCTACTCCAGTGAGACCCCACCTGGAATAACGTGTCCAGCTCTGGAGCCCTCAGCACAGGAAGGACATGGAGCTGCTGGAGTGAGTCCAGAGGAGGCCATGGAGATGATCAAAGGTCTGGAGCACCTCCCCTATGAAGAGAGGCTAAGAGAGCTGGGGTTGTTCAGCCTGGAGAAGAGAAGGCTCCAAGGAGACCTTATTCCAGTCTTTCAATGCTTAAAGTGGACTTAAAGATGGGGAAAAAGTTTGGTGCAGGGCTTGCAGCAATAGGACAAGGGGTAACGGTTTTAAACCAAAGGAGGAGAGGTTTAGACTGGAAGAAATCAGGAAGAAAATTTTGCTGTGCAGATGGGGAGGCCCTGGCCCAGGTTGCCCAGAGCAGTGGTAGCTGCCCCAACCCTGGAGGTGTTCAAGGCCAGGTTGGATGGGGCTTTGAGCCCCTGATCCAGTGGGAGGTGTCCCTGCCCATGGCAGGGGGTGGAACTGGATGCACTTTAGGATCCAATCCATTCTATGAATATAGCAAGAGATCCCCAGCTTCCCAGTAAAATGCACTGCAAATTCAAAAATTGTCTTTGCTGTGTCTCCAGAAATGCATTCCTGGGTGCTTCTTAGCACGGTCCAATCTGGTGTCACCATTTTTTATTAAACTGCATCACTCCTGGAGCCCTCGAGGCCAGAGTTCCTGTGGAGTCCCAGGAGCACCCCACTACAGGCCCTGGAGTTACAGCAGTTTGCTCTTGTTGAAGGTCCAACCTTTGCCTTTTTTATTAACTTGATAATTACTTTATTGTAAAAACTCATCATCCTTGGAAGTAATTAATTTCTTGGATCCAAGCACAGCAGATGGGCTTCTAATTTATTTGAAATCCCATAGGAAGCAGAGGAGTTTCTCCCCCAATTTGATAAACACAGCGTTTTAACCTGACAGCTTATTCCCTTTTTGAGGTCTTAGAAAATATCCCCTTGGGTATTTGAATCACTAAAGAGCTGAAAGGCTCAGGATGTGATCAATTTACGAAACATGGCTTTGCTTTAATACTTTTGGGTGCTTTTCCTCTAGGCAGGATGTGCAAATAGGATAGGAGCCACCCTGCTGTGATGGCAGTTGGCAGCTGCTGAATTCATGACAGATTTATTGGGTTGGCCAGGTGCAGAGGTTCCCTGCAAACAGCTGGAGGCCTCCTCATCCCTTCTTGACAAGGAGGATTCCTCACACAGACCAGCCTTGCTCCCAGCCCCAGGGTAAATCGGTGCCCTCGCTGCAGCCCTGCAGGGCTGTGGCTGTGGGATTTCTGATCACGTAGGCAAAGGTTCCCATTCATTCTCCAACCTGCCCATCTGTTCTCAGCTCAGTGAGTTCTAAATTTGCCTTCCTGCAGATTGAAATGGCAGCTGAACTTTTGGCTATTGGGACTGGAGAAGGGAGAGACAGCTAAGAGAGAGCAAAGCCCTCCTGCAAGTCCATCAAGGGGATGAATCATAGACTCATAGGATCGTTAAGGTTGGAAAAGACCTCTAAGCTCATCCAGTCCAACAGACAGCCCAACCACACCGTCCTGACTAAACCATGTCCCCAAGGGCCACAGCCACGTGTTATCTGAACCCCTCCAGGGATGGAGACTCCACCACTGCCCTGGGCAGCCTCTGCCAGGGCTTCACCTCCCTTTCAGTAAAGGATTTTTCCCTAATATCTGATCTAGACCTCCTGTGGCACAACTTGAGGCCATTTCCTCTCATCCCATCACTTGTTACGTGGGAGAAGAGCCCAGCACCCACCTCACCACAACCTCCTTCCAGGAGCTGCAGAGAGCCATGAGGTCTCCCCTCAGCCTCTTCTCCAGCCTAAACAGCCCCAGGGCCCTCAGCCTCTCCTCATAAGACTTGTTTGAAGAAAGAGCTTGTTTGGGCTGCACTGAAACAGGGTGGGGAGCAGACAGGAGCAGCCTTGGGCTGGTGGGTCTCTGGCTGAAGTCTGCAGGGAGATGAGACAGTGAGGAAATGAACCCCAAGTGCCGCGCACAAGGAATAGAAACCTGGCTTGTCTCAACTCCCTGTCTCAATAAAGATGGATCTCATTGCTCTGCTTTGTAATTTTGACTCCCCCAGGGCCACAGGGCTGGAGAAACTGTGACCCCATAACACTGGATCTGGAAAAATGTGGCCTTTTTTGAAGACAGAAACGTGGGTAGAAATTTCTGAAGAAAATCACAGCGAAAATACCTACTTGGGTTTTTGCTTTGGTCAGTGGAAAAATATCTCCCCCTCCTCATCAATTTCCCAACATTGCTGCAGAAATCAGACCTCTTCCAGGAATCGGGATTTTTTATTTGGTGTAAATCCAGCTTTTCCCCTGGCAAAAGGTTTGTGTGGGAGGCTTCCAGACAGTTACTTCCAGTGAGGAATACATGAACCTAAATCTCTGAGTGGGTGCTGGGGGCAGACGATAGCCAGAGGCTACTGAAAATGTGCAATTGTTTAATGCACAATCTTTAAATTCACAATCATTAACAGAGCCTCCAGGGCTCCCAGCCCAGCAGGAAGAGGCATGGTGGCATCTCCCAAACATCAGGGCTCTGCTGGCTCGTGCCACCTCCTGCAGATGTACTGTAGCCTGGAGCCAAAAAGCCTCTCTGTCACCTCAGGGGTGGTGTCACGGGTGCCCTCGCTTCCCCCACCCATTCACTTACTGTGGGACTTGGGTGAGTGTTGAGCGCTCGGCCCTCACTTTGCCCATAACAGGAGAGGAAATTGGGGCACAGACCACTTCAATCTCTGACATTTCCTCCCTGTTCTTGCTAGGAATGACCTAATCCACACTATTGTTTCCTACTCCACTTGAATTTCCACTTATCCACATTTCCATTCTTTCCGCGGTTCTTAAAATATTATTCAATTTATTTACCAGGAAAGAGTGGCGACACAAAAATGCCTTTCTTGTTCCGTTTGGGAAAAGGTCACTCCTCCACAACGTGTTTCTTGGTCTGTTTGTACAGAACTTAGCAAAGAGAAGAAAAATGTGGGGTTTATTCATCCTGGGGAAAAAGCAGATTTACATATGACAGCCCTTGCCCAAACAGGCATCGGCCCCACTGCTGGCTGAGCTGTTCTGTCCTCTCTATGGCCCTTAGATTAAGACCAACATGGATCTGCCCACCCTGCCTGTGAATTGACTTCCTAAAATAGTTGGATGGAGCCTTGCAAAGAGGAACAAGTGGTCTTCTTGATGGTCTGCATGGTCTTCTTGATACCTTGTGCCGCATTTTCTTTCCTATTGATTTCAACTGGAATACTAAAAGGGTTTTCTCTTTGGCTGGGACTTGTTTAAACTCCCTTTTTCATTCTGCTGCTGGGAACTCTTCTTTCAGAGTAACTCATCCTCTGGCCCCAAACCATCTCAGTTTATGGAGGTGTCTTTTCTTAGGAGCTCAGTAGCTCAGAGATCTTGGAAAACACATCCAAGAGCAACCTCTTCAGGTGGCCTGAATCTCTCTGCATGTCCCTCTTTTTCCAGCCACTAAAGGAGGTGGCAGGAAACTAAAAATGGTGTGAAGATCCACGGCGATGACAGCAACCGTGGATAACTCTGCTTTCCTCCTGCCTGTGGCAAAGGGCCCTTCATGGCTGTCCCTCTCTACAGGTTTGAATGGACAGATGGGGCAAGAACTCCCCTTGGCAGTGATGTGGACAGGAGGAGGGGCAGTGGGTGCTGCTGGGGGTGTGAAACTCAAGCAACAAGCTTAGAAAGCTGAGCTCTTCTCTCTGGTGACCAATGACAAGACCAGAGGGCATGGCAGGAAGATGTGCCAGGGGAGGGTCAGGTTGGACATTGGGAGAAGGTTCTTCCCCCAGAGGGTGGTGGAGCTCTGGAACAGCTCCCCAGGGAAGCAGTCACAGCCTGACAATATTCCAGAAGCATTTGTCCAATGCCCTCAGCCCCACGGTGTGAATGTTGGGGTTGTCCTGTGCAGGGACAGGAGTTGGACTCCATGGTCCTTGTGGGTCCCTTCCAGCTCAGGGCATTCTGTGATTCTGTGAAAGGTGCAAGATTTACGAAATCCTGTGACACTTTCCCACACAGACACCTGAGCACCAACTGAACCTTTCCTAACTTCAGAATATTTCAGTGTTTTGACTTCTACCACAATAACATTAAAAAGCAGCACTTGGAGACACCTCACCTGCATCAGTTCCAGCTTCAGTGTCCTGTCTTGTGGTGACAGACGACTCATCAGTGCTGCAAACCTGCACCAGTGACTCCCATGGTCTGTGTGTCCCTCAGCCTGGCATCTCCACAGCCTGCCCAAACCTCGTGTTCACTGGGGCAGGGAACGTGCACATGAATTCCCAGGGCCCTTTATTTTCTGATTTCCTTTGACCCTACATATCTGACAGAAACACAGACCAGAAATAATCCTTGTGGGATCGTGCATCCGGTTCTTCCTGCCCCAGGTTCCAGTAGCAGCTTCGAAATCTTGTTATACTTTGGCACGATAGAGTTAAAACAGTGGCTTAAAAGGAATCACAGCATGGATACAGTGGAAAACCAGGCATGGGATATAAAAAGAATGCTTCTAAATTTAAAACTCTGTCAAAAGCTAATTTAAGCAGCTAATTATACTAAAAATGCATGAGCCCCAAACTTGCCAATTTAAAGTTAATTAAATGAAAACTCAGTAAGGTTCAATTTGTCAGTTAAATCCATCTGCTTCCTGCAATCCCACAGCTTCAAAGCACTCCCTGCAATGGGAACCACTCTCTGAGTCATCACAATCAGACAGATGTCCAAAACCCTCGAAAAAGCCCAAAGCTTACTAAAAACCAGGCACAATGAACAGCCTCAGCCTCTGGGCATCTGCCCAACCGTGTCACCGTGGATGTGGCCGTTTAGGAGATAAAGGCTCTGGACAGGCTGGCTCTGTGCCTGCTGGATCCCTCCCCAACACCAGGCACGTGCAGACATGTGCCAGGGCAAGGGCTGCTCCGCGGGCAGCTCAGTAGGACTGCGAGCAGGGAGACCCATTTATCATGGGATCATGGAATCATGGATTGGGATGGAAGGGACATCAAAGTCCATCCAGTTCCACCCCCCCTGCCATGGGCAGGGACACCTCCCCCTGGATCAGGGGGCTCAAGACCCCATCCAACCTGGCCTTGAACACCTCCAGGGATGGGGCAGCCACCACTGCTCTGGGCAACCTGGGCCAGGGCCTCCCCACCCTCATTGTGAAGAATTTCTTCCTAATGTCTAATCTAAATCTTTCCTCTTTCAATTTAAAGCCGTGCCCCCTCCTCCCATCACTCCAGGCCCTTATAAAATGTCCCTCCCCAGCTTTCCTGGAGCCTCTTTCAGTACTGGAAGGCTACAATAAGTTCTCCTTGGAGTCTTCTCTTCTCCAGGCTGAAATGAATTAATCATCAAAACTCCTTCTCTTCCCAGCATCACAAGGACCACTCCTCCTCTGCCTGCAGACAGCAGAGCAGCCCCCCTGGATGTGTCACCAATTTGCTGTTGTTTCAGCAGCTGAAACATGATGTGACACCAGCTGTGGCCATGCTGTTGTTTCCCCTGGATGCCTGATCCCTGCTCACATCATCCTGCAGGATGCAGAGACCCTGGATGTGATGCTGGGGTAAGCGCCCGGAGCTGACAGGGTGGAGGCAGCACTGGCTGCTGGTACCAGGCTCAGCCAAACTGATCCACACCTGACTGATGCCTGCAACATGGGCCAATGTTCTGGGGCTTTCCCACCTGTAATTGGCAGCTTATTATGCTTTTTTATCGGCCACAACTGGTGTAGCCTTCTTATTGTGTTCGTTAAATAGACCAGCACTTTAAAAACTAACCAAATCTAGATATCAGCATGTTCACTTACAACAGGAAAAGCTGTGAAGGTGAGCTCTCACCCAAGTGGAATAATGCATCCCAGGGAGGATGGGGTCTGCTCCACGCTTCTCCTGGACAATAGGTACTAAAAGCTATGGAAAGAAAGCAGGATGTTCAGTTTCTTTGCTGTTGACTCCGAGGAGTTGCCGTCGTTCATAGGTTTGGCACACTCAGCTTGAGATCAAAGGAATTCATTTATGAAGTCAGAGACGGTTGGGGTTGTTCAGCCTGGAGAGGAGAAAGGCTCCAGGGAGACCTTAGAGCAGCCTCCCAGGACTGAAAGGGGCTCCAGGAAAGCTGGGGAGGGGCTCTTGATCAGGGAGTGCAGGGACAGGATGAGGGGGAATGGTTTTGAGCTGAAAGAGGGGAGATTGAGATGAGATCTTGGGAAGAAATGTTTTGCTGTGAGGGTGGGGAGGCCCTGGCCCAGGTTGCCCAGGGAAGCTGTGGCTGCCGCATCCCTGGAGCTGTTCAAGGCCAGGCTGGATGGGGTTTGGAGCCCCCTGATCCAGTGGGAGGTGTCCCTGCCCATGGCAGGGGGTGGAACTGGATGGGCTTTGAGGTCCCTTCCAACCCAAACCATTCTGTGTTTCTATGATTCTATGACTCTATGATTTCCAAAGTAAAAATGCCACCCCTCCAACATTTCTGCCACTCCCTCTCAAGCTCATGTGGCCTATTCTCTTCAGAGCAGAAGAAAGGTTTTCACTGAGGCTGCTTGAGCTTTAATTTAAATTTCAAACGGGTGCACCTTAATGCTCCACGGTCCAATTTCTGCTGCTTCTTTTCTGCAGAGCTGGGTGTTACACAAGCAGTGATGCTGCCACCTCCAGTCCACGAGCATCTGGCAGCTGTGCCACATCCCAGTCAATGACAGACAGCAGCTCTGCACTCTGGGCAGCTCAATAGTGCCACGGGCACCTGAGGGAGCCGCCAGTGCACCCCTCATGGCACCCACCGTGTGTCTGGGCTGGGACACAGCTCCTTGATTATCAGCACCTGCATTTCTACAGCTGCCCCCCCCCTTCCAGCACCCTTTGTATATTTAGAGGTTTGCTTTGATCTCTCTTTGCCTTAATTTTCTCAGCTGCCCATGTGTTTCCCAGCTGCAAGTCTTCAGCTTTCCTTGTGACTTTTTCCCCCTCTCCCTTTCCACCCCCCCCTTGGTGCTCCAGTGCTTCTGTCCCAGTCCCAGCTGCGTTTATCTTTCCCTTGACCAATGTTGTCCTTTGTTTTCAAACAGCACTGGGATGGACAGCTTCTTAGCTGCGTGGGGGGATTAGGATGTGCTGTGGTGTGGGTGGGAGGATGAAGCAGAAATGGTCAACAACGAGATGGGGCGCTCTTGAATCCCCGCAGCGTCAAAGCAAACCTCCCCTGCCGGGCAAAGCCAGGGCTCCTCAGCGTGTGGATTTAGCAGGGTTACAGGCACAGTGCACCCAGGCAAACCTCCTCATGCAGCACTGCAGGAGCCCCCCAGGATGCCCAGGAGGCTCCAAACCCCCCTGTGCTCGTTGTTCCATGGCCTTGGGGTCAGTGTCGCTGTGGAGCCAGGAGCCAAGCTCTGAACCCTCGGAGCAAAAGGGGGTGTCCGTGCCCACTCTTGCACAAGCCTGGGGAGAGAACGAGGCTGGAAGCTTCCTGCTCTATGGGAATAACCACTCAGGGACATGAGAAACCCTTTGTGTCTGCAGAGGAGCTATCACACGTGTCCATCTGTTAACGTTATCTCCTTGGGTTAGCACCAGGGTGGAGCAGAAGTGTAACCTGCACCAGGCTTTCTCCTGGGGAGACCCTCTGGCTGCCCTGGGTGCAGCCAAGTCAGAGACCCCAAAAAGCAGAGGGGCAGCAAGACCCTATTAGGGTCCTCTGGATGCAGGAATTGCAGACCTGGGCCAAAAGACACCAAAGCATTTCTAACCAGTGCTGTTTCATCATAATGTTTGAAAGCACCAGGGAGGTGCAAGGCCCAATGGAAGAGGGAAAACAATCATATAAAGGCATAAGAGTCAGGACCAGATGATTTATGTGGTGGGCTGAGCAGCGACCAAGGCACGTAGCCTTGAGCCAAGGAGGTCACTGGATAAAGTAGTGCAGGGCCTGAGAAGTCTCCAGCCAGAAACAACAGGCTGGGGCCAGAAACATACTGAGACAGAAGCAATTCCTGCTACCTGTGCTCTTTTCCCTTTGAGCTGGCAGCCAAGGCCTTCCAGGGAGCCACCCCTTCTCCTAAGGGAGCAAATGAAGCCATGAGCGACGCTTCCCAGTCCTCTGGCACTGGCACGAGTCCAGCCTCCTGTCTCTGTGCTGCTGCTCTCTGTGCTCTCAGGAGCACTGATTAAATAACCCAATAACACAGTTGGAGGCTGCAGCCCTTGCTCGAGCCTGTAACAAGGCTCTTAAAGAAAAATTATTAGTAGTAGAAATAAAGAAAGAGGACTGTTTTGTTTTACAAGGCTTCAGCGCCGAGCGCTGGCTTTATAAATGAGGTTGTGCGTCAAATTCTTTGTAGCTTTTAAAAAAAAGGTTGATCTATTGGAAAACCAACTGCCCTTGTTGATGTAAGCAGTCTTATTGTCCATGGTGATGTCTTAGAAACCCATATTTCATCCTAAATGTTGGCCTTTTTTAGTGGCAGTGTATCAGAGAGGCAGTGCAGGACGTGGGGAACTGCCAGAAATGGTATTTGCACCTGCCCAGAACCCTGTGCTGCCACCTGAACCCATTGCCTCATCCCCACCGGGCACCCCAGTGCTGCACCTGCACCAACACGGATCAAAGTAGGTGCTGCTCTAGAAACACCTTCTTTAGACTCGCAGCGCTGTCTCTCAGCAGCTCTTATTGAAGGGATTTGTGAGTTCAGGCTCCAGGATTTCAGCCTCTGTTCCTCTGAACTTGTTACAAACCACGACACCAACGCAGCATTTTGCAGACAGCTCTCTGCTGCTGCCTTTTTAAACACCCAAAGTCTGAAAGCTGTGAACCTGTTCATGTGACCCCAAACTGAGGAGTCACCACTGCAGACGTGTAAACTGGTTTGCACTGGGGCTGCTGTGTCCTCTGCCATGCTCAAAGACCTCTCTCTCCCTTGCCCTGGCACAGATGTGCCTCTGGCCCTGGGTGAGCTGCTCAAGGAGCTCAGCCAGGGCACAGCCAGGATCACGGGAGCAGGAAAATCCCAGGCTGGCTTGGCTCCTCGGATCAGATGGGCTGTTCTGAGTGGCAGCCAGTGCCACCCATGTGGCACAAAGGGAATGGGTGGCACACAGCTGGAGCAGGTCTTCAGGATGGGGCAAAGCAAAACCCATGGTTGACCCTGTCTAGAGAGGTAGCAATGAACATGGGGCTAGGGGTCTCCAGAAGCTCCTCCTATCCTAGACAGCTTTTCTGTGACAGCACCTGGACATCAGGAGCACAACCTGGCAGCAGGAACTGGCACCACAGGATGGGTGAGCCAAATGAAACACCATCCCCTGGAGCAGGGATGTGGTCATCAAGCAACCCTGGGAAGGGTGGTTCCTCTCGCAAGGGTACTGAAGGACACCTTCACCTTCCTCAGCTGCAGCCTGGGTGTGAAGCAGCTGGTAGAGGCTGAAAAGAGTCCAGAGGAGCATAGTTTGGTTTTCAGCAGTGAGAAGGGCTGAAGGCACTGGAAGTTTGCTCATCTGTGATTGAAGCTCAGGTTCAGTGTGGTTTTTGGAGGCTTCTCTCTGCAGATGATCATCTTTGCTTTGCTGCTGGGGGCAGCGCAGATGTCCCTGCCCTGGCTGTTCTGCCCCGTTCACGTGGATGGGTGTTTGAGAGGAGAATCCATGTTGTTCAAACAAGTCCAGGCTTCTGCTAAAATGAACATCAGGTTTTATTGACAGAAGAAGTAAATATTGACCAGTGGAAAGTTAAAGCCAATATTTACTCTGAGTTTCCCTAAATCCAAATGTTTACAGTAAAGTGAAATACAAAGCGCTGATCCACAGATTCCCATTTGTGATCCAGCCTGGCCCCAGGGCTGCCATCCAGGCCACTCATTCTCCAAACTATTTGCACCCTGATTGCCAGACATTTCCAAAGAAGGCGTTTTCTGTGGCTTGAGCATGGAGCTGACCTATATATTAAACAATCATCTTAGCAGAGAGATGAAATTAGAGATGCGGAAAAACGGAGATTTAATAACCTTCAGCATCAGAGAGAGGAATCTGATAGATACAGGAGATAAAATCATGAAGGGGAACAAATAGAAATGCAGTCCCCCTCTGTGGTTGGAAAGGAAATGCAGACTTCTCAGTGTCTCTGCTGCTGGCATCACTGTCCACACGGAAGGTGGGCACTGGTGCTCGGAGCGTGTGGCTGGCACCCTCCGAGTTGTTGCCTCTCCAGCCACCCTGTCACGTGTGGCACACCAGGCTTGTCCCACCTGCAGGGTCAAACACCAGAATGAGGACACTACAGCTGGAGGCCAGGGCTGGAATCCTTGGCAGTAGTCCCAGTCTATCTGAAGGTGGGGCGTGGGGCAGCTTGCCCAAGGTGACAGGAATTTATTCTGCCCTGGGGACTCGGCTGCGTTTTGCTCCCACTTGACCCCTGCTTCTTCTCAGGCAATGGGTTCTCATCTTTGTGCACCTTCTGTTTGCATAAAACTGCCTCTCCTCAGTCCCCCACTGGTGGAGACAGTGGGGAAAAGGGTCTGTAGAGAAAGGTCCTGATACCTCACTGGGCACCCAGACCCAGAGGTCTCTCTTTCCACCAGCACCTGAGTGTCTGCTGAGCAGACACCAGCTGTCAGGAACCACTCCTGTCTCCAATGCTCTGATAATCAGTTTTACAGAAGGAAGATCCTTTTGCAGAGATTTGTGTGCTGATTTTAGTCTGAAATCCAGATGAAGACATAAATCTTGATCTATTTTTCAAAATATAGATTCTCGACATCCTGGAGCACCTTTCCTGAACACTGAACTAGGGGCAAGGAGACTGCATTCTGCAAAGGGAAAAACTTCTGGGACCTGGTTCACACTTTCCATCTATTACACTCTGCAGATGTTGAGATGCTGGAGTTGAAACTCCTATTTCTATGTTATCAAAACAAAATATAAATACTGACTCCTTACAGAAAGCTTTGATTGCATCTGTCCCTCCCTGCTATGGTTTGCTCTGTGTGCATCAGCATTTTCTTAGCAACTGAGCACAGCCAGAGCAGCAGGAAAGGCACAGCCAGGCAGACCTCTGGGGAGCTGCCCAGTCTGTGTTTGGTCTATCTCTGCTCACCACCCATAGCTGTCATATTGCCAGTGAAAGTCACTCTGTGAACAGATTCCATCTCTTCTGCACTCCCTGAAGCAGCACATTCAGGTCAGCTGCAGTGCTGCTGTTCCCAAGTTCCTGCAGAAATTTCCCTGAAAGCTGTTGGTGTGCTTTAGGAGCAGACAGCTCCTTCTCAATGGGATCTGTGGCCAACAGGGATGTTGTTAGGAGACTCGGTATGAATTCTAACCTGTTTGCACTTCCTCAGGCTCATTTTTGTTGTTAACCCTGCTCTGGTGGACTCCTCTGGGGCCTGAAGGTCTCTGTTCTTCAGCAGCTTGTGTCACAGATGAACAGGTTTCCCAGGGGAATTTGAGTGATAGCCAGGCAAGCACCACTCAGGGAAATGAGTGATTGGGTTTGTGATCACAGATTCCTCTTAGACCCCATCGTATTGCATTTTAAGTCCTCTCTTCCTGTTGGCCCTTTTAGAGGTGGCACATCCTCCCTATGAAAGCACCCAACCTTAATCCTTCTTGATCCTTCACATTTCCATTCAATTCCTTGCTTCTTTTTGGCTCCCAATGTTTTCCACAATCAGGTTACTCTAACAAACCTCCCCTCCTGCTGCTATTTACAGCCACGATGTTTTGGTTTCCATGTCACAGATGTTCTTTTTAATGGGTATTTACAGCTGAAAGGAATGGAGATCCAGCTGTGCTGACAGGACAGAAATAGAGCCCCGTTATCACTCCTGCATCCAGGCATGAAATCCACAACCAAACTTGCAGAAGAAAAAAGGTTTTTAATGCAGGCAAGGCACCCTGTTCAGTGCTGAGTTCAGTGATCAATTCTTAGGACAAGGGTCTGATATGCCCTCACCTTTAACACTCCTGTCCAGGGCCCTCGCTCAGTTTTTAGGAGTATTAAAATGGAAAAACGTTGGCAAAATATTTTGGGGTAAGAATATTGCTCTGGAGGGAGAAAATGCTACTGCTCCTTCATACTTGAATTACTCTTTCTAGGGCAGGGAGTAAGAACATGCTTGGAGCTCTAGATCTACCTGTTAGGAAGTAACTAAAAGGTTACACCCCTTGTTGAGATCAGAGTCAGGTTTCAGAGCCCTGTTTATCAGAGATGGTGGAAGGATGGGTTGCAGAGAGCATTTTAACCTGTTTTCTGAGTTAGAGATGAGCTGGGAAGCGGGACTGTGAGTGCTCCTACATTCACCATGAGGCAACTGCAGGCTCATTGCTGCTTCCATGAGCCTCTTTAGCCTGCCCAGGACTTGAACTCTTAGGTCTGAGCTTCCATGTAGAAATACTCAGAATTCTTGGCATTTCAGGAGGAAAGCAGAGCTCTAGTTTTTAGGGAGATGACCACAGCAGACATTCAAGGCTCAGTGTGTTGCTGTCTGGTTCCTGCGAGCCCTTAGGAGAGCAAGGTGAGCACTGGACGACCCCGAAGGAGCTGCTGTGCCAGCCCTGCCAAAGGCTGCACACGGTGCCAGCAAGTGATCTCAGCATCTCAGCTATGGGGATGGTCCTGCAGCATTTAAAATTGACTCCTTGCAGCTGGCCTGTCCTCAACAAAGAGTCTTTAATTGTAGGAAGAGCTTTGGCAGGATCTGGCAGAGCAAACAGGACCCCTGACCTCCGTACAGTGCTCTGAGGCCACTGGGGATTCGTTATGTGGTGCTTGGAAGTTGCACCTGATCCCTGTCAGTTGGTGTCTTGAGGAAAGCAGGATGGAATGATAGACAGTGGAGACACAAGGGTCACCAGTCTGAGCAGAGTGAGGAAGAGCTGCTGTGCCTCTGCCATCATTAACAGCAAAGCCTGGGACTAATGAGCAGCCTGGATCTGGCTGTGAGGCCGGGGCAGCCTCGGCTACTTGGTTCAGGTCTGAAACTTCACAGAACCACAGAATAGTTTGGATCAGAAGGGACCTCAAAGCTCATCCAGTTCCACCCCCTGCAATGGGCAGGGACACCTCCCACTGGATCAGGGGGCTCCAAGCCCCATCCAACCTGGCCTTGAACACCTCCAGGGATGGGGCAGCCACAGCTTTTCTGGGCAACCTGGGCCAGGGCCTCCCCAGCCTCACAGGAAAATATTTCTTCCTCAGATCTCATTTAAATTTCCTCTCTTTGAGCTGAAAACCCTTCCCCCACCCTGCACCCCCCGATCAGGAGCCCCTCCCCAGCTTTCCTGGAGCCCCTTTTAACACAAGAGGGGAATTTTCAGGCACCACCTGCAGGTATTGAGATCCTTTCCCCTGCTCCTTCCTGTTCCCTGCTCCCAAAGCACTGCTGCTCCTTTTGCAGAGCTGCTGCTTGATGGAAAATTGCATGACTCGAGTCAAAGGAAACGCAGCCAAGGTCCTTTCCAGGCTGCTGAACTGCCCCTTAATGACCAACGACACAGGCTTAGGGAACAGAAGAAAGAAACATTTCAAGAACAGAGCGATCCTTTCCTGGTTCACCCTGTTTCTGGTCAAAGCGATTTAGAGGCATCCTGGAAGCAACCTTCACCTTATTGAGCTTGTCCTGACCCTGGGGCCACACGCTGTTACTGTGTTCCTTCTACTTCATCACCAGGCTTCTCTCACCTCAGTAGACTCCTACCTGCACCCGTGCTGCTGTCAGTCCTCCAGAAGTGATGGGAAACATCTCCATGCTTCTTGAGTCTTCAGGAGAGAGCTAGGGAAGGGACACTCTTGGTCTGTCTGCTTTATCTTGCCTTCCTGGGCCAGGTGCTACATCAGAAAAGAGCAGCAACACCTGGGGCAGGCAGCACTCATTTCATTTTTTGCAGTAAAGGATCACTCTGTATTTACCTGCTCTTATAACTTTTTATCCATGAATCCTCACAACTGGTCACATTTTTGATGCTGGCACAGCGACTCGGGGACCAATGCTGACATCTCACTGGCAAATGCCAGCCCCTGTCTTCTGCTCTGGGATCACCAGGAGCCCCACGCCAGTTTCCCACTCAGGTCACCATTGTTTCAGAATTCATGGAAGCTTAGAGGAGTGTCTCCTCTAAAAATTTCCAAGAGCCCTTTGGGAGTAACTCACATGAAAATCTGGCAGAGGTGAGTGAGGGGGAATAAAGGACGCACAGAATGGGGACACCTCTCCTGAGATAAGGAGCTCTGGCCGGTTGAAACAGAGCCAAAAGCCCATTCCCTCATCTCCAGGCTGTTATTTTCCTTCCACACTTAACTCTACAAATGTCCTTGTTGGACCATAAGAACAAAGAAGCAGTTTCTGTCACATCCCTGAGGCATCTATGGATGGTGTCTTCCTCCAGCAAGGGCAAGAGAACTCTACTTTCTGGCTTGTGATTTAGTCAGTGTGGCTCACCTGGAAGGTCTCACACAGCAGCCAGCCAAGCCCCACACGTACTCCAGGATGCAGCACACCTTGCCTTTTGGCTGGGGACGTTTCACAGGAGCTGCAGTGTGAAGATGCCATGGGAGGAGACTGGAGAAGAGACCTGGATGAGTCTCCAGCACACAACTTCATATCCCCAACCACTCACAAGGACCATACAGGATAATGACAGATCCTTGTTGGCCTGGCCTAGGTGGTTCTTGAATGTGCTGTTCTGGAGGGTATGAGGTCCTCCCAACCCACACTGTCCTACCATACCCCATCTTTCCCATCCTTCCTTCCTTTCTGTAGTCTTTGGTGAATTTTTAGAGCTCCTTCTATCTCTACTGTGCCAGAAGTGAGCTGATGCTCCAAAAATTCTCACATTAATGCAAAAATCTTCAATTCATTGTATGAAAAGCAGGTTTCTTCCCCCCAAAAAGTTGTTGCTAGTGATGTGCAAGCAAGTTCTCAAACAGCAGAGGGGCCTGGGGAAAGCAAATCCTCAATCACGGGGATACGGCAGTGCTCAGCGTGGGCCTGGGGAGATGGTTCATCTGTGATAGAAACAGGATGGCTTTTGACTGTGGATCTGAACTCTCTGGTAGGAAATGATACCAGCACCAGGGATTGCAGGGTATAAGTGATCCCTCTCCTTCTCTCACACCCCCTCAGACACAGTGTCCTGCACATCTCTCACCAGCAAAGGGACTGGATCAAATGTTAAAGACTACCAAGAAAAAGTCAGAGGAATGATCCCATCCTGTTCCAGTGTATGGCTTTTGCAATGTAAAAGGAGATTTTTTCTTGCATAAAATAAAAATAATAAAAATACTCTTGCCTTTTCCTCCTCAAGAATGGATTCTAGGTCAAGTTAAGAGTATAAATAGAGCCAGAAAAGACTTCATGTGGCAATAAAAACAGTTTGATATTAACTGTGCTCCCTCTGGGGCTGCTACAAAAATTCTCCTCCTGCCTTCATTACTGATTTAAGAAAAAGTTGCAATATCTCAGTACTTTTTCATTTGAAAACTATTTCTGGAATGTCTCTTGTTCCAACAGATTACGTAAAGAAACGCCAGCAGCTTTAAGGAGTCTCAAAGGCTCAGCTGGAAAAGGCCCATTAGGTCATTCAGGCCATCATCCGCCAGGGAAAGCCTCTTGCCCACAACCACAGCTTTTAGGACAGGCTCTGGTCTATTCAACTTTGTTTTCTACTTCTTCTGGTCTCTTCCCAAGCCATTTGCTTCGTTTCCCACTCTTCCTGGGTTTTATCTCCTTGTTATCCCCTTTCTTACTAGGAGCTTCTGGGCCACCCCATCCCATCCCATCCCATCCCACCCCATCCCATCCCTGGGTACCTGTGCAGGCAGTGTTGTCCTTCCTCCCCTGCACTTCACTGCTGTGGGTTTAAGCCATAGTGGAGCTGATCTCATTGCTCAGTTACTGCTCATCTTTTTTTTAAAAAAAAGAAGTGTTTTTTTTACAGTTCAGTGTCTGGAAAAAATGGAACTGAGAATGAAATAATGAGCACAGCAACCGTGACAGCAGTGGAGATTGCTGGGTGGACTGTAAAACCTGATTTTGTTGTGCTTCATATCTGCACTTGGTTAGCTCCGAGCAGAGGTCACTCTCTACTTGGGACCCCCCCCTCAATGTCACAGGGCAAAATGGATAAAGAAAAATGTGGGTGTTAGTGAATTTTGCTTACTTTGGACATACAGGCCCAGAACAAGCCCAGAAACTCTGAATTCATGTTCTCTCATCAGATCCAGTTGCAATTGTCCAGTGGACCCCATGTAAGTGCTTAGGGAGGTCTGAAAACGGGGAGACACAAAACACAGAGCGTGTGTTCCTTCAGCACCCATTTCTGGCAGAAACCAATCCAAGATGGGTGGTCTTCCTTTGGACAGATGGACACGATCCTGCTGCAAGTGCTTGGGGTTGGGAGATATGGGGGGAAGCAGCAACGAGGAGTAATACAGGGAACTTGATGGTTCAGTAGTGGAGAGGTACGGTTGGACGGGATGATCTCAAAGGTCTCCAAACAAATGATTCTGTGATTCTGTGAACTTCCCACCTCCTGTTCCCATCACTCCATAAGAACTGCAGTCTGTGCAGTGTGGCAAGGGTCTGAAATACACTGATTTAACACAGTCAGCTGAAGTGCAGCTCTTCCCTCTTGTGCATGTGAGTTGTCACGTCCTTTAATCGCATGATCATGTATTTTGACTTCTACTGGGTAATTGCTTAACATTGTTATTCACAGAGAGCTTCTCTCCTTTGTTCTCATTTCAATGAAACCGAGATAATAAAATGTCAAGAAATACCAAAACAAAAGCAAACCTTCTGTAAATGAAGCATTTAGGTGGCACAGTTGACAGAATAAAGATGGGGAATGTGCCATTATGGATTTCGTGTTGCTGTGAAATCACCTTCATTTCAAGTTGTAGTTTCTGTGCTGTTTTCTGTTTGTTTGATTAATATTTTACAAATCCTGATAGAAAATGCATCCTGTAAAGAACAAAAAAATAACATCCATGGTAATAAACAGGCAACTGAATCTTCTCTTCTGTGCTTTTACTGCCACTGAATAAAACAGCACTGACTAAACATCAAGAGGGATTTCTTTGCACAGAGGGGTTACAGTTATAGATGGGAGCGGGTTGTTTCTAAATAACCAGGGTTGGGTTTATTCACAAAGGCTTAGGCACAGAATGGAAAATAGATTTAAATGATCAGATATTTATTTCCCCTGACTTGGTTTGAATGCCTGGAAACCTGGGAAACTGTCAGCATGTTACAAACAAAACTGCATTTCATTTATACTTCATGTGCCTCATAAAAGAAAAGTATGGACTGCAGCTAAAGCTGCATCTGTATTTGTAATTGTACATCCAGTCTAGCTCCAAACTGCTTTTGGTGTGGTGGCACGAGGGATTTCATATTGCTGAGGCTGTGTCTGCAGTAACAGCAGCTCCTCGCTTTAAGCCATGAATTTTAGGTGTGCATAAAATTGTTTGTTGGCTTGAGGATCTCTTTTGGTTTCTATAGGAAGGTCCACACACCTGGTAGGAGCATATCAGCTGGCTGGGGACCTCGGAGGAGCATTGCCCATGAGTGATGGGGTGAGGAGGAGGCTTCCTGCCAGGAGCCCGTACCCTTGGCAGGGAGTTGGGCTGGAGATGAAGATCATCAGGTCCTTTTCACGTCTGGTTATCTCCCACCGCTGGGGTTGGGTTGAATGGGAAAGAAGCACTCCAGATGGAGATTCTGCTGCACGAGCTCGTGGATTTGGATGGCCCTGTGCCTGAACAAGAGCTGGCGAAGGGGCTGCGCTCTCCCAGCCTCATGGTGAGCACCAAACCAGTGGCTTCAGCTGGAAATGCAGCTGCAGAGAGCACGAGACACTGATGTAAATTCTCACATCTCCCTTTATCAGGAATCACAGTGTTTATGCCAAATAATAGTCCTAATTATAATTAGTTTCAAATTGAACTCCTAGATCACATTTAACTGTAACACATTCTAACTCAACAGTTAATCATATTCAACCTTAATACCAGCCTAATCCTTCAAATTATTTCCAATTTAATTCCAACCCAAAGGCAATTATCTCTCAAAACTTAGAATCTAAGTTTTTGAGTTTAATCATCATCGTGGATTTAACCCTAAAACTTATCTAAACCTACAGACACAAACAAGAGCTTCATTGCATATTTTAGCTTTAAAAGTAACCCATTGCTAATTATAGCTCAGAACTAAACTCATCTTTATCCCAACCCAGATTAGCTCCAGCAGTAACCTCTAATCCTGAGCTACAATTTTAGTCATAACATCAACTGTAACCTTACCCTAACCTGACTTCACTAAGTAAAAGGAAAACAGCAAAGTAGAAAGCTTATTTTCCAGATGGAGGTTGCACACAGACAAGGGAAGGATGTGGAGAGCTGCAGCTTGTCTTTGAGGTCTAAAATGGAAGCCCTTGCATCCATCGCTTGCCAGGGAAGGGACATGGAGGTGAGCTGTCCCACAGGTATGGGATTGCAAGCAGAAATGTCTTTAATATACAAAATGAATCTATTTTTAGAGGGTTTTACAGTTGTTGCAGCTGTGGCTGTTTGAAGGTCCATGTCAGCCCCTGTGATGGTTAGTGGTGGGTCTTGGCCAACCTCTGAATGGATACATGTCCAAATCCACCAGCAAATCTGCCTTTGCCAGGAAGGGTTCCTAGCAGAGCAGCCAAGAGTTGCTCCGACTCCATCGAGCCATTTGTCAGGCCAGGAATGATGTACAGAGGTGAAGGACTGGCCATTACAGAGGATGTTTGGGACAATCCCAAGGGAACCATCAGGGCCTCTCAGCTGAGATGGTGCCTGGTGGGTCACAACATGGTCCCTTGGTCACATGAATTCCTCACTGCTTGTAGTTCGGTGCCTCTGTTGGATGTGGAGCTGTTGGAACGAGCCCAGAGGAGGACATCAAGATGATCCGAGGGCTGGAGCACCTCCCATAGGAGGCCAGGCTGAGAGAGTTGGGGTTGTTCAGCCTGGAGAAGAGAAGGCTGCGGGGAGACCTTAGAGCAGCCTCCCAGCACTGAAAGGGGCTCCAGGAAAGCTGGGGAGGGGCTCTTGAGCAGGGAGTGCAGGGATAGGATGAGGAGGAATGGTTTTCAGCTGAAAGAGGGGAGATTGAGATGAGACCTTCGGGAGAAATGTTTTGCTGTGAGGGTGGGGAGGCCCTGGCCCAGGTTGCCCAGAGCAGTGGTGGCTGCCCCATCCCTAGAGGTGTTCAAGGCCAGGTTGGATGGGGCTTTGAGCCCCCTGATCCAGTGGGAGGTGTCCCTGCCCATGGCAGAGGGGTTGGAACTGGACGGACTTTGAGTTCCCTTCCAATTCAAACCATTCCATGATTCTATGATTCAAAGCCTCACTGGGTCCCACTCTAGTGAACTACCATCTATTCACGGAGACCACCAACCAGCCTCAGCACCTCCTTGGGGTGGTATCAGCGTCATTTTCACTGCAAGAATTTGTACCGTGCCTCAGTTTGAAAGATAGAACTCTTTTTCCCCTCACCCCTGCCAGCCCCCAACAGCCTTGGTGTGTGGATGATCCCAGCAAAGCCCCCGGCTGTGATGGGTTGGTCGCTGCGAGTTGGTGCTGCTGCTCTTCACCCAGTTCGGAGCCACTTGCTTTCCATCGGTGTGGGATATGATAGACAACAAAAAGCTAAAACTGGAGCTGTCATTTGCTGGTGACCTGATTTTTTTGAGGGGGAAAAAAGAGATGACATTCTGTAATTAGTTGACATCATTATTTTAGTTGCACATATAACTTTTTTGGCTTGCTCTCATTTCTCCGAAGAGAGGAGAGCACGTGGAATACCACCCACAGACACTGTGGGGCTGGATTTAATTCAGTTGTGTTGATGTTCACAGTCGTGCTGGGGGATCATTTTCTAATGCACTGTGGTTTCTGTGCATTAACCAACTGGCTTCGTTCTCCTGCTTTGCTGAACTCTTCTCTCCAGCTTTCATTCTCATCTCTCCGTGCCTGGGCGTGGGAGCAAGTCAATGTGTTTCTGTGCAGAGGTGCACGTGTTTGCCAGGTCTCTCAAGCAGGGCTGGAGCTTGTGACAGCCTGGGCAAGAGGGGTGAAGGGGAATGGGTCCTCCGTGTCACCCTGTCCAGACCCTGTAGTTCCTCCTGCCCTGTCTTCTCTCCCAAATGTCCCTGCAGAGCATTGCTGCTTCGCGTTGCTGAAGGTGCAGAAGACTTGGCTGCCAGCTGGACACAGGAGAGCACAGATGTGACAAACAGGATGAAAAAGTGGTTCCTCGCTGTGGAATTTCACTCATTTCCCTGCTCGCTTCATTTGAGCTTAGGAATTTCAAATGAAGACAGATTGAGACCCCCTCAGTTCCTCCTAAGCCTCCCGTTCCTAGCACAGGACGCCCTGTCCTCGGCAGCTGCCCTCTATTTGCTTTGCAGTTTTTTTGTAAAGTGCCTGCAGGGAATTTGTTTGAAGTCATGCAACAGCATCGAGGGGGCTGGAAGGGCTCTCAGTGCTGCTGCCTTGAAGCTTCAGCACTAGAGGGAAACGTGGTCCAACAGTTGAGGATGTGGGGGGTGCAGGGCTGCGAACGGAGCCGCACGAGCTCTGTGGGGCCAGGCTGGGCCACACGCTGGGCTCTCACAGCTCCCTGCAGAGCCAGCTGTGCAGGAGGAGCTGCAAAAGCTGGACCTTGTGTTTGTGAAAGTGAGTTGTCAACTGGGCCATCACGGCCCACTTTGGGTCACCTCCAACTTAGAATCATAGAATGGTTTGGGTTGGAAGGGACCTCAAAGCCCATCCACTTCCACCCCCTGCCATGGGCAGGGCCACCTCCCACTGGATCAGGGGCTCAAGGCCCCATCCAACCTGGCCTTCAACACCTCCAGGGATGGGTCATCCTATTTTCTGTGGAAAGGTCTTTCTCTACTATAGTAATATTTTTACTTAGCAAAAATGAGGAACCTTCAGTAATCCTGGGACTTCTGGAGGAAAAGCTCAAACATCACAGGAAAAAGTAAGCCTTGGCAGCAGCTTTTACTTTTTGAAGCTTTCCAGCTTCCAGCATTTCTGATACTTCTGTAGCAAATGCCTCTAGGTAGGAAAAGCTGATCCAAATCCATTAGCTCTTTCTGCTTCCTTCCCTCTTGTGGAATCACTCAGTCAAAGCCCTTCCACTCCTAAAGCTGCACTTGTGGCAGCACTGGATAAAACCACTCAGCTCTTTCTTGACACTGCTGTCCCAAAGAGGCATCAGAACCCCATCTGGTACTTTACTGCAGTCTTGCACAAGGAGCTGTGCACGTGGCCAATGCTTCTCTCTCTCTTATTCCCCTTTACTAGTTAACTCTGTTTCAGAGAAGAAAGACCACCTTGAGCAGCTCCCTCCTCCCACCACTTCCTTCCTTCTCCCCACGGACAGCTCAGCCTCCCACATCCTCCTTCATGCTAATGTTTTAGGGAAGAGAAGGCGCATTACTAGGAAGGGATGAAGGGAAGGAGAGCATCTCCTGCCTCTGTTTTCCCTCCTGCCTGGACTGAAGTGGTTCAGTGTGCTGGGATTGATGGGGCAGGGAGCCCAGCACCGCAGAGAGGAGCAGGGCAGGGCCCCAGGAGCAGGGAACAAAGCTAGTTTTGTGGGTACCCAAAGAACCAGCTGAAGTGTCAACTGACACTAATCTTGTTTGGCTCTGGTATGTCTAGCTGGGATCTCCTAGAGCCCTGAGGCATCCTCTCTCTGACCCGTCTGCTGGGCACGTTTCATCGTGCCCTGGCAGGGGCAGTTGCCGTACGATGTGCCGGTGCTGTTGGCAGCGCTGCGAGGAAGGAGCTGCTGCAGCAACTGGAGTAGGGTGTCCCCAGGCCCCACGGTTGGTGTGTCGCTGATGGCAAGCTGCTGGCCTTCTGAGGCTTCTCCACAGGAGCTGCTCAGCCTGCTAGGGAGAGGGAGAGGGGAGCAGAAAGGCCCAGAAACACAGGGACAGGAGTGGCTGCAGGCAAAGTCCAAGAGCGGGCAGGAGCTGTTGAAGATGCTGTTGGACCCCATGGCCACGTTTAGGGGCCAAGCGGAGGCTTCTCAGTTCAGAGGAGGATGGGCTGTAGAAGTGACCGGTCACTCTGGGTCAGAGGAAACATGCATTTAGGAACAGGTTTCTAAATGAAAGAGAAACAGAGGCTGTGGGTGGCCTGTAGGCTGGTTTGGTAAACAGTTCAGCGCTGTCTGAACGCTCAGTGAAACCCTGGAGTAAATCCATGGGATTTGGACGATGGTGCACTGTCACAACAACACAGTTCCTCGTCTTGGAAGCACAGCACTGGGCAGGTCCTTGCTGCTGCTGGATCTGCTCCAGTGAATCACAGCACCACCCAATGATCAAGGTTGGGAAGGACCTCTGGAGGGCTCTAGCCCAACTTCAAGGGTCACAACACAGCGGTCTCCCACAGACCTTCCCCTAGCCAAGCCTCAAGAGCAGCCACCTCTCTGCTGATATCTGAGTCCTGGTCCCCCTCAGCTCCCTCCACAGAGGTGCTTCAGCGCTCCATGTGACCAGGTTTTGCCACCCTTGGCCGCAAGATGCACCTGGAAAATTCTTTTCTACGCGTTATCCTGCTTTTGTAACACAGCAGTTTGTAAAAGAACTGAAAGCCTAATGGCAAATTCTTGGCCAGTGACATCCTCCATCCACTGCTCAGCACAATATGGGGAAGGGCAGCAGGTGGCCTCCTCAACCTGAATAGCCGAGCGGCAGGAAACACCTGTAAGGAGATTTGGAGGCTGTAATGCCAGGAAACCGGGCTTCCAGATACCTGACTCATGACTTCCAGCAGTCGTACTGCCCAAAGCCCACACTGGCTCTCTCACTGCCCCTCGGCTTCTGCAGCCCCTCCTGCCTCCACTGCAAGAGGCTGAGGGGAGACCTCACCTCTCTCTGCAGCTCCCGGAAAAGACGTTGTGGTGAGATGGGTGCTGGGCTCTGCTCCCAAGTAACAAGTGATGGGATGAGGGGAAATGGCCTCAAGTTGCACTGAAGGAGGTTTAGATTGGATATCAGGAAAAACTTCTCTACTGACAGAGTGGTCAATCCCTGGCAGAGGCTGCCCAGGGCAGTGGTGGAGTCTCCAACACTGTAGGGGTTCAAGAAGTGTGTGGCTGTGGCACTTTGGGACAGGGTTTAGCAGGCACGGTGGGGTTGGGCTGATGGTTGGACTGGATGAGCTTAAAAGTCTTTTCCAACCTTTATGGTTCCATGATTCTATTTTTCACTCAGCTCTCACTGCTCTGAGGTTCCTGAAAGCTGCTGTGTGGCCAGAAACGTTTAGGATTTCCCAGTGTTTCCACTGCCCTGTGCTCAGAGGAAGGGGCCAGCAGTTCCCATGTTTGTTTTGAAAAGATTTGAGGCTGCTTTCCCCTGCTCCCACTGTCCCCTGCACAGCCTTGGGCAGGATTTTCATATGGGTGCCTCTCTCATAACCACCTACAGATTAGGTAGCTGGATCTTTCTCTGCAGGCAGCTGAGCTTCTTGAGGCACCCCCTTACTGCTGCGACAGGATTTAAGCTGTTTAAATGCTTTTCTGAACAGAGGCTGGGAAAGGCTGGCTTGGTTCTTCTTTGAGTGTTCCCAGTGTGATCATTTGTGTGCATATTTTGTGTTTTGGTGGCTGCTGAAGACACCTGCTGGAGCTCCCCCAGACCTCCTGCCACCTGCAGATACTCAACCAGGACAACTTTGGATTTGCTCAGTGAGACACTTTTGCTTTTGGTTTTTCTTGCTCCATGCAGCTGAGTTACACTCGGTTCATCCTGTGTTGGGAAACACACAGTCCTGCTGCACTTGGTTTCCCTTTTCACCTCCAGTATCCCAATATTGCTCACTCCTTCCATCCTGGAAGGTGAACTGTAGGTGAAAGAATGAAATCCCAAATGCCTGAAGACTCTGTGGTCTGCAGAGAAATGTGAGACCTTTCCAGATTGTTCTGTGAGGACACCGTGCTCAGGAGTCACTTACTGAGAAAATAATAGAATCCTAGAATCACAGAATGACCTGAGTTGGAAGGGACCCACAAGGATCACCAAGTCCAAATCCTGTCCCTGCACAGGACAACCCCAACATTCACACCGTGGGGCTGAGGGCCTTGGCCAAATGCTGCTGGAATATTGTCAGGCTGTGACTGCTTCCCTGGGGAGCTGTTCCAGGGCTTCACCACCCTCTGGGGGAAGAACCTTTCCCTAATGTCCAACCTGACCCTTCCCTGGCACATCTTCCTGCCGTTCCCTTGGGTCCAGAAAGAAGAGATCAGCTCCTGCTCTTCCTCCTGCCTTTGTGAGGAAGCTGCAGACCATGATGAGGTCTCCTCTCAGTCTCCTCCAGGCTAAACAGAACAAGCCACTTCAACCGCTCCTCATCAGGCTTTCCCTCCAAACCCTTCGCTGACTTCGTGGCCTCCTCTGGACACTCTCCAGTAGCTTTAGATCCTTTTTATAATAGGATAAAGTCCCTCAGGCTGCTTTACTGCCAAAGGGCCTCTCTGCATGCAAGGAGACCAGATCTGTCCAGGTGAGAATTAGCCAGGGTTTTCTCCACCTAAACCTCCAGCACGTGGAGACAGTGGTGGATGCCAGCTGAGTGCCATTTGGCCCTGCTTTGCCTTGTGCACCCAAAACTGTGTCCCTGCCTTTACAATTAAATGAATATCTCTACTTGAAGCTTAACATAGTAGATGGCTCAAGATCTTGGCATTTGACACCAACATCTTCCCCCAAGGAGATCTTGTTTGTATTCTGGGTGAGGAGTAGCAGTTTCTAGTAGGAGTCACTACCTCAGTGTTTGATTAATTCTCTACTTCTGAAACTGATGAAGCCCCAGAGGAGAGCTGTGGTACAGGAGAAAATAGAAGCTGTGGAACAGACTGTAGCTTAAAATAGCAGGGCCAGAAGGAAAGGACGTAAACCATTGGTTGCTATCAGGATATCTAATTTCAGCGCTCACTTCTCTCACCTTGCAGAAAGGGCAGACCTTGTCCCAGTGCCTGTGGAAAGACACTAATGTCCACAAAGACAGGAGGAATTTTGCCTGAGTCCCACCAGAAACACTTCCATGGGAACACCTTCCCATGTAACTGCAAGCTTAGAGCTGCAACAGCAACAACAAATCTAATGGAGCCCAGCACAGATGGACCTGTGGGGCACAGCAGCATCCAGCATGGAAACGGGGAACGTGACTCAGGGACGGCTCCAGTGCAGAAGAGATTCTGGGCAGCATCCAGGGTCTGGACTAGGTTCAGGACTGGCCTCAGGACTACAGTGAGGGTAAAATATACCTTGGGGTGAAGGCTCAAAGTCTAAAATACTTACAGTTAGAAAATCAGGTCTCCAGCTGAGGGAAATGACTGCAGCACCTCAAGTTGTGATGGTGTGCGCCGGCTGAGGCTCTGCCCTCAGGCTATAAAAGGGGTTGAAATGGAGCCAAGGCTACGTTTTGGCCATCTGCTTGGCTGGGGCCAGAGGGCTGAAGCTGCCATTAGTGTTCAATCAAATATAAACCAAGAGCTGAAGGCGTCTCTGGACTTGATTAACACTTTGAAATGCCAGGGGGGATATCACATTTGACTGTGGGGCCAGCACAAGTCAGCAGAGACTCTAACATTTCACTTCCCACTCAGAAAAGCCCAACAGCTTTATTTCAATTCTGACTGCTCATTCCAAAATCAACTGAGATGACCAGTTATTATGAAAAAAGTTCATTGCCAAGGAAAACATCTGAAAAAAGTCTATTCTGTTCTCTTTGAGGTTATTCATCCTCTTTTGTTTATTCTCAATCCATGAATTTCATGGCAGAAAATGAAGTCCTTGAAGCTAATCCTTTAACTTCTAAACCCCTCACATTCACATGTTGGTATAGAATCATAAAATGGTTTGGTTTGGAAGGGATCACAAAGCACATCCAGTTCCACCCCCCTGCCATGGGCAGGGACACCTCCCACTGGATCAGGGGGCTCAAAGCCCCATCCAACCTGGCCTTGAACACCTCCAGGGATGGGGCAGCCACAGCTTCTCTGGGCAACCTGGGCCAGGGCCTCCCCACCCTTAGTGAAAAAAATTTCTTCCTCAGATCTAGTCTAAACCTCTCCTCTTTTGATTTGAAACCATTACCCCTTGTCCTATTGCTGCAGACCTTGCTAAAAAGTTCTCCCCTCTTTTTCTTATCAGGATTGAAAGGTCACAATAAAATCTCCTCCGAGCCTTCTCTTCTCCAGGCTGAACATCCTCAGCTCTCTCAGCCTCTCTTCACAGGGAGGTGTTCCATACCCTTGATCACTTTTGTGGCCTTTGATCACTTCTCCTGGTCTCAGCCTCCAAAGGGACATGAGATACCTCCTTAGCTGATGTGCTCAGCAGAGCACCTGTGGCAATCCAATCGTGCTGCTTTCCGCCAGCAAAGCGTCGCAGTCCATTTGTTTGGATCAGGAAGTTCCTGTACAGTTCCCAGGAAAATTACCCCTACAAACCAACCCAGAGTAACTCCTAGAACATGGGTTTCTTCAAAAGTGAGCATGCCACTCCCTGAAAGCATTCAGAAGGACATCCATGTGATGTTTAATGCCTACTGAAACTGCCCTTTTGCTTTCCAGCCAGAAACACCCAAACAGAGAGAGGAACTTGTCTGTGCTCGGCTCTAGGAAATCATTCCCTGCCCTGCAGCAGACGCTGAGCTGTTTGGTGCTCTGCTCTTTCACTGCAAATTGGATCCTGCTGCTCCCACTGCTGCAGAGGGGGAAGGAGAGAGGCAAGGTGAAATAAAAGCAGTTCTGCCTTCCTGAGAAAGGAAACCCAAGGCTTACTTGAGAAAGAAAGCAACTACCTAATTGCACTGTGGACTTCATCGTTCAGGTTTGTTGCTGGTGACGAGCTGGGGAATTACACCTGCGGGTGTGTAGGAAACCCAAAGGCTGGTCTGGAGACTTAGACTCACAATCCCTCTCCGGTCCCCACAAATTCTTGAAGTGTTTTGGTTACAACAGCTGAGAAAACAAAACAAAATGCAATTCACCTCCTTCCTGAGCAGAAGCAGAATTACTTGGCAGTTTGAGAGCCTTTTGTGAAAAGGATTACAGAAAGAAGCAAACAGCCGAGCTGTGTGAATGGTTTTGTTTGGACCCATCATCCTAGACTTGTAGAAGAAGAATTCCCTGTAGGCTTGCTGAATGTTTTCCAGGGAGTCTGCTGCAACTTGCTGGAAGCTCACTGCCCATGGACTCTTCCAGAAAGCCCAGATGCTGCCCTCTCATGGTAACATGGAGTCCCAGAGCAGATAATGCAAGAAAGGCCAAAACAAACTATGACAGACTTTCAGGACTCCGGGTTGATACTGGTGCTGATGCTCCATCACTTCTGTAACCATGGTTAATTTCTAAGGCATTGCTGAGCACTTTACCCCAGCCAGAATAAGACTTCTGGAGCTGAGCAGCTGTGCAAGGCTTTCCCACTACTTGCTTGCCCTTGGTGGAGGACTAATGCCTCCTGGTGGTCCCAGACACATCTCATTGGAGTGCAGAAAGGGTTCTGTGAACCTTCCGCTCCTAGCAAGGTCTTCTGGCTGCTGGGATGCCTGGGGAAATCCCAGCTGGCATCTAGAAGTGCACATGGATATGTGTGGGTCACCAACAGGAATCGCCCAGAGAGGGGGCAGTCAGAGCACGAAGCATAATGGTTTTAAGGTGAAAGAGGGGAGATTGAGAGGAGATCTTAGAAAGATGACTTTTTCCTGTGAGGGTTCCTCTGGCCCAGGTTGCCCAGAGCAGTGGTGGCTGCCCCATCCCTGGAGGTGTTCAAGGCCAGGTTGGATGGGGCTTTGAGCCCCATGATGCAGTTGGAGGTGTCCCTGCCCATGGCAGGGGGGTTGGAACTGTGTGGGCTTTGAGGTCCCTTCTGATCCAAACCATTACATGATTCCATGATTCAATGAAATAAGGAAAGGGGAGAGGCAGAGAGGTGGTGTAGGGTAATGACCGTGGAGGTGCAACAAAGCTGGAGCCATCAGAGATCTGGCAAAAGCTTCAACTTTGAAGGAACTCCAGACAGAGCTGTAAACAGGTGGGACAAGGACGGCCACAGAAGTGTGAATCTGAAGCTTGACTTATGAAATCCCACAGCCCAGTGATTGATGAGGCCCCACTCACTTTTTTGTAGAAAGCAAGGATAAGGCTATGGTTTCAAGGCTCGACTCTCCCAGTGCTGTTTTTCCCCACAATATGAGGGCTGTGATAAGTCTGAATCTTGACAACAGACAGAAAAGAGAAAGACTTCTCCCTCTGCTTCGACATTCCCCCAGCAGCCCTACAGGTAGGACAGGACACCAACCTTCCCACCTGGAGGCACATGGAGAAAAAAAATCTTCTTCCGATTAAAAATGTTATAGAAACTGAGAAAACCTGGAGATGCTCTTCTGGAGTAAAAATGATGCAGATGAGCACTGCAGTCCACAGTGGCAACAGACACACAGTGGTAGCTCTGATGGTACAGAGATCTGTGGCAGGAAGGGGCTGGTGAGCATTTCATCAGGCCAGTTGCACCAACTCCAACAGAATTGAATAGCTGACTTAACAGCAATAATGAGAGATTCACATCTGGTGAGAGACAACTATGGAATGAGCAAATTAAGCACAGCCAGTGCCACCTTGGGCCTTTGCCCTTCTGCTGTTTGCAAGGTGTTATCACCAGAGACTCTGGGCAGGACAGGGCAGGGGGCTGAGCTGCTGTGCTGGCAATGGGCAAGGCTGTACAGCACCGAGACCCTTTAACTCTGCCTCTGTTCTTCTCTTACAAGTTTTAGGGTAAGCGAGGCTCATCTGACCCAGAAGACTGAGAAGAATTGAAGAAAAGCAAAGAGAAGTCCTAAGCTTTCATCAAAAACCTGTTAAAGTCCCTGTCCTTTGCTATGAATGCATGAAATGGCTTTTATTTCAGTTATTTTTCTGAGCACAAAGTCACTTTCAACAACACGGGAAGACAAAAATCATTAAAAACTTACAAGAATCAAGGAGAACCTTGCAGAAACTCTTTTTCATGAAACAAATTAGAAAAGGTTATAAATAGATGACCATTATAAAAGCAACTGAGCTCTCTAACTAGGCTCGCTGCACAGGGAATGAGCTGTTTCCATAACAGGCAGGGGGAGAGGCAATCAACAGGTACCTCACACACGCTCTGGGGTGGAGCAGGAAGCAGATGTAAAGTCATTAACTCCTGTTTCTGGAAATAGAAGAAGCGTTTGGAGAAACAAGTTACTTAAAAGGCTGATAAAAATATCCACAGAATCACACAAGTATTCCCACAACACAGGGTGCTGCTGAACTAAGAGGAGGTCATATCAGTGAGGAACAGAATACAGACAGGTTCTCCTGGCTCATGGGCTCAAGCTGTGCTATCCAAGCTCCTCCATAACCTGCTGGTGCACTCACTTCTCATGGGGGTTTCATCCTCCCATTGCTGAGGCTGCTGGGAAAAACTACTCCTCTGACTTTTACAACTCCAGCCTAATGTGTTAATTCATTATCATCACGTGATCTACTCTAAATAGTTCTTTTTCCTTCTAGTTGTTTACCCCTGTGGTATTTATATGAGCCAGTCGCGTCTGCTTTCAGCCCTCCTGCTCTGAGACTGAACACAACAAACTCCTTACATGGAATCATGGAATCATTAAGATTGGAAAAGACCTCTAAACTCATCCAGTCCAACGGTCAGACCAACTCCACTGTGCCTACCAAGCCACGGCCACACACTTTTTTGAACCCTTCCAGGGATGGAGATTCCACCATTACCCTGGGCAGCCTCTGCCAGGACATCACCACCCTTTTGATAAAGAAATTTTTACTCATATCCAATCTAAACCTCCCCTGGTGCAACTTGAGGGCGTTTCCTCTCACCCTGTCACTTGTTACTTGGGAGAAGAGCCCAGCAGCCACCTTGCTAAAACCTCCTTTTAGGTCACCCCTCATCCTCTTCTTCTCCAGGCTAAACGATCTTATTTCCCTCAGTCACTCCTCATAAGCCTTGTGCTCCAGACCCTTCACCAGCCTCGTTGCTCCTCATCTAAGGCAGACCCTCGGTTCCTCTGCTATACCCTCACAGCAGACTCCTACTCTCATTCTGGGGTCTACCTTTAAGTTCTTATTTGCATGGTAAGGTGTCCAGGTGAAAGTCAATGTCGTTGGCCTTTTATAGGTTGGTTAATTTTGCAGTAACTACAACAGTCATGGTTTTTGAGGTCTTTTGTGGAGTTATGGCCTGCATGAATGAGTGTGTTTGCTGAGAAGATCACCTCTCGTTCAAACTGATCATGTCAATGTTTTCTCACTGACTGAGTTCAGAAGAATTATAATGCAAGTATTAAACCATGAGGGATCTGTGCTTTAGAAGACAAAGTTTTTCTAGTCAATAGGTATGGAAGATGTAAGGGTGACCACTGCAGTGTTGACACCTGCCCATGGGTGCTCTCACCCCCACTTGGGCTGCTGCTCTGAGGTTTTCTCCTTGAATCAAGGTGTAATCCTTTCCCCACATTCATGCAGAGATATTTGCCATATGGTGATGCTGGCCAGAAGCTTTTGATTACGAGCTGCTGTGCCTGTCTTCAGCATGGACATGACCTTTGTCAGCTGTCAGGCTGCTGTGTTTGTAAAAGTCTCACACACCTGAAAGACATGTCAGGGATAAGGTCACCACTGTAGAAAGACTGGTTCACTTACGAGTTTATTCAGGAGGAACTCTTGCTCTTTACTCATGCCCTGCTCTAATCCAGGTCTAGAAGGTCTTTGTTTAGGGAGATTTAAAGGCATCTTCCTGTATATCCTAGAAAACATGGGGTTTATATTTTCCTTTTCTATTTTTTAAAAAATTAGAACTTTACCATTTCTATTTTTTCTATTTTTTAAAAAAAACCATCCTCAATGCTGTGCATTTCTCTGGAATGCTTCTCATTCCTGGGTCTCCCTTCAAGGCTTACATCAAGCTGGACAGAGAAATCATTTATTCTAATATAAACAATGTTGAACTTCGTGGCCCAATTGCCTGGATCACCAAGGTGCCTGTGGTAATTCCCTGAGCCCAAGGATCATGACAGCAGAGCAGCATTTCTGCTTCTAGTTTAGGTCTGGTGAAGGCCACATAAGCCTTAACTAATCCATTTCTAAATTCATATGGGAAACAACTGACAAATAATTTAATCCATGGAGGGAAGATTTGCGCAAGAGCCAGTGAAAATATTTCCATGTTTAAAGAGCTTTTAGATGTAGAAATGTGATCTAGGCTAATGTTCAAATCCAAAATACAAAAGGATCAAATAGTGGCCTTGTAATCTCAGCCCTGAGGAAAAATATCTACAAAAAATCAGAAGAACTGCAGATGATCCAAGGGCTGGAGCACCTCCCATATGAGGACAGGCTGAGAGAGTTTTGTTCAGCCTGGAGAAGAGAAAGCTCTGGGGAGACCTTAGAGCAGCCTCCCAGGACTGAAAGGGGCTCCAGGAAAGCTGGGGAGGGGCTCTTGATCAGGGAGTGCAGGGATAGGATGGAGCTGAATGGTTTTGAGCTGGAAGAGGGGAGATTGAGATGAGATCTTATGGAGAAATATTTTGCTGTGAGGGTGGGCTTTAAGGTCCCTTCCAACCCAAACCATTCCATGATTCTGTTGTATAATTCTATTCTAGGCTTATACTGCAAATTCAGTCAGTGAAGAACAGCTTAGCAATGTGGAAGTGCCCACATCAGCCACAACACCCAGAGCATACAGTGGCTTCCTTAGAAGAACATGACATGAACTGACATGTTTGAATGGCTGAGCAGAAAAAATAGCAAATATACAGCTGATTTCCAAAGAAAAGCAGTGGGATGCAGAATTCGTTTTAGAAGCTCAACTTTCTTCTTTGATAAATTAGTGCACAAGTATGAAAAGGCAAAATATCATTGCTTCTCATCTGTGAACCTTCAAAGCTACTTGACTGGGGAAAGGGGAACTGTCAATCTTATGTCCTTGCACAGATGAGGTGGAGGAGAGTAAAATGCAGCTTTGTGTTGACCTGGTGTGTTGCCTGTTTTGTGATTCTAATGTTTGTGGCATTTGGAGAGAGAATAGGAAACCCTTGGAGCAGCACAGTCCAGCAGGACAGGTTTTGTTTCTTTTCAGGATTAACCAAGAAAATTATTATATGAAATATTTCCAAAGCAAAAAGCATCAACATTTCAGAGGCTCCATAGCTCAGGGGTTAGAGCACTGGTCTAGTAAACCAGGGGTCGTGAGTTCAAATCTCACTGGAGCCTGGGGGGGGCTCTGTACCCCCTATAAAGATGTGCTGCTTTACCTGTCTGTGCTTTTCCAAAACGTTTCTGGTGCTGTTTTTTGGACCATCCAGCCCAGCCCAGCTGAAGAACAGCTTCGTGTAGCACTTATGCCAAATAACAGGCAATGAGAAGCTGAGAGAAATAGCAATGATCAGAGTTAAACCCTTGAAAAAATCCATCAAGACATTTTTAAAATATCAAAGATAGGAAATATCTAACGATGGCTTTAACACCTTCTGAAACCCACAGACACTGTGAAGCTCATTGAGGAACATCTGAATTGAGGTTGTCCTCCAGGTGACTGAGCACCAGTGAGACCACACCTAGAGCACTGTGTGCTGGGATCCTTCTACTTATGTTGGAATCCCAAGGAACCCGCTTGCTCTATGTGCCTGGAGACACATCAGACCAGAGTGACCTGTCATCAGGAGAAGACATGGCCAAGGCCTCAGTACCTGGCTAGAAGCAAAGCTCTTGAACATCCACTAGAAAATACAGGGGATAGAGAGGGCAGTAGCACAGCGATAAAGATTAAAGTGTGTCCCAGAGCCACAGACTTGAGGAGGGGAGCGTGATGGGATAGAACATCCCACGGTGACATCCCCCAACCATGCCCTGTAGTATAATGATGCTGTGCTTAGCAACAGAGCTGTACAGTGGAGGTTGGTGGCATCTGCTCTTGGTTGGAGACTGGCTGCCATTGGCTGGTTGCAGGGAACCAATTGCTTTCTTTTGCATCACTTGTTTGTCTTGGGCTTGGTTTCCCTCTGTCTTTCTTGATTCCTCAGGATTTTTCTTCTTCCCATTGGAAATCAGAACAAAAACATCTCCCTGGCACGCTGGGGGTGGTATCTCCCAACAGCATATTTTTACATCACGTGACCCATTGTGACATCCCAGCCCTGCCTGCTTATATTCGGGCACCCAGCTTCGTGTCTTTATTCCAGCCAGCTGGGACTGCAGAGCGAGCCTTTGGCTGCTGCTGGGCTTGTGCCCCGGGCACTGGTGGCTGCAGCTCTCACGTTGCGCCTGCAAAGCTGCTGCAGCTTCTTCCCCAGCCCTGCTGGGTTCAGGCAGCCAGAGCAGCCAAGAGGAGCGCCAGGACAGCAGAGGTGAACTGGAGGGGAACTTTCCCCCTGGGGAGCTGCGGGTGTTCCCTGCTTGAGGGATCCAGTCTTCCCTTCCAGCCCCCCTGTGCCAGCCAGCGAGCGGGGCCTCTCCTCCTCTTCCAGCAGGACCCCTGCTGCTGCAGTGTCACAGAGCAGGAGGACTCCACCCCAGCAGCTCTCCCAGAGCAGCGCAGCACCTGTGAGAATGGCCACGACCGAGGGACCCGATGGACCGGCATCACCAACAGCTCCCAGTGAACCCCAACGCAGGACTCGGCATCCCGAGTTCGTGGGGGGCCTTTGTGCCTACACCTGGGGGCACCTTTTCCGCCAGTACCCAGGTCTCCTTAAGCCCCTGCGACCCTGGCTGCACCGAGAGCTGAGGGGCATCTTCGGGGAAGACCCCGCTCAGGTTCTTTCGGTACAAGAGATGATCCTGAACGCCCTTCCCGTCCTGGGGCTGCACAAAGAGCACCTGGCTGAGGAGCTGCAGCCCGACCTGGGCAGCCACACCACAGCCTTCGTCCAAAGACTCGTGGACTTCACCGTGCGACAGTGCAGGAGCGAAGCCTTCCACCTCTTCGTTCACAGCACATCCCCTTCGGTCAGGGGCTTGGAGGACAGCCCTGGGAGAGTCATCTCTGCCACCTTCGCGAGGTGGCGAGACCGCAGCCCTGTGGCCAGAACAAGATGGAGTGCATCCCAGGAGAGAGAGCACGGCAACGTGGTGACCAGAACCACCCGCACTGGCTGTCAAGAGGGAGACAGGTTCTTCCTACTGACCAGCACCAGGTTCACTGCTTCCCAGGAGCAAAGGGAGCGCAGCCCCATGGCCAGAACCAGCTCCACTGCTTCCCTGGGCCAACGGGAGAGAAGTCCTACGGCCAGGACCAGCTCTACTGCTTCCCAAGAGCAAACGGAGCGCAGCCCCATGGCCAGAACCAGCTCCACTGCTTCCCTGGGCCAACGGGAGAGAAGTCCTACAGCCAGGACCAGCTCTACTGCTTCCCTGGGCCAATGGGAGAGAAGTCCTACAGCCAGGACCAGCTCTACTGTTTCCGAAGAGCAAACGGAGCGCAGCCCCATGGCCAGAACCAGCTCCACTGCTTCCCTGGGCCAACGGGAGAGAAGTCCTACGGCCAGGACCAGCTCTACTGCTTCCCAAGAGCAAAGGGAGCACAGCCCCATGGCCAGAACCAGCTCTACTGCTTCCCTGGGCCAACAGGAGAGAAGTCCTACAGCCAGGACCAGCTCCACTGCTTCCCAGGGGCAAAGGGAGTGCAGCTCCGTGGCCAGAACCAGCTCCACTGCTTCCCTGGGCCAATGGGAGAGAAGTCCTACAGCCAGGACCAGCTCCACTGCTTCCCAGGGGCAAAGGGAGCGCAGCCCCGTGGCCAGACCAGCTCCACTGCTTACTGGGGGCAACGGGAGAGCAGACTCAAGGCCAGCACCAGCTCCACTGCCTCCTGAGAGGGAAATCCTTCCTCCAGACTACTCTCTCGTCCCCCTTTATTCGTCTTGGCTACCTGGTCAAGGGGATGTCCCGACTGTCCTCCTCCATCTTGAATCCCACCCCGGGCCTGTACCAAGACCTGCACCTGACGCCGTGGTCGTCTGAGGGAGGTGACTGTCCCCTCCATTGCCCCGCTGCCCCTGAAGAGGAAGGTCAGCAGCTCCCAGGACTCTCCCTCACCCGCCAAGAAGCCACCCCACAGGGGACACCGGAAGGTTGTCCTGGCAGCTGGCAAAAGGACGACCCGGCCAGAAGCAGAGCCACAACCTGACCCCCCGAGGACCAGAAGGCTCTGCTCACTCCTCCAAACCCCAGAGCTCCCTTGGCAATAAAGACGTGCAAACGTCAGGAAGAGTCTCAGCGTTCTCAGCACTGCGGCTGCCATCGTTCTCCCCACCCAGGCTGCTTTACTGGGTGCTCGGCCCACCTTTTCCTCCCAGCCCCGCTGGGCCCTCAGGCCTACGGGGTCCGTGTGCTGGGAGAGGGGCTGCGGCGATGGGTGGGATCCATTGCCTGCGATGTGTTTCTTGGCATCTACTCCTAGTTTTTAGTAGAATTATAGAATCATAGAATCATCAGGTTTGAAGAGACTTCTGAGATCACGAAGTCCAATGAGCTGGTTTGAGCTAGCTTTAACAAGCTCTCCAACCACTCAGTCTGCCTCTCTCCCAAAGCTTCCCTCCTTTCAAAGGAAAAAAAACTATAGAAGAAACCAAAATCACACTAAATAGATGTATTTAGAGGTTTTCCTAAATACAAAAAACTACACAGCAAGGATATGCAAAGCAGCAAGGGAAGAGGGGAAGGGAAATGGGAAAAAGGACAAAAAGGAGCTATACAACACCCAGCACACAACTATAACACCCAGTAACTAACAAAGTAAAGAATTAATGAAATCTTACCACACCACCTCCCTCGTGGAGAGCCGGACGGCCAAATCCAACCTGGTAAAAAATTTCCCGCAGGCTCAGCAGCAGAGAGGACCAACACAAGAACCTTCTGCTCCCCAGCCTTGCTGGAAGAAGAGAGTGAACTCTCTTATCTACACCCATTTTATATGTTGGGTTATGTTAAAGGAAGATACAGAATGCTTCCGTGGATCAAAAGTCAATCCACTGCACCCAACCCTCCCTGTCCCCTTACTAAACCATGTCCCTAAGAAACTCATCTCCCCACCTTTTGCACACCTCTAGGGGTGGGGGCTTAACCCCCTCTCTGGGCAGCCTCTGACAGTGCCTGAGAACCCTTTCAGTGAAGAAATTTTTCCTGATGTCTAATCTGACCCGGCCCTGGTGCAACTTGAGGCCATTTCCTCTCGTCCTATCACCTGTCACTTGGGAGAAGAGCCCAGCACCCACCTGGATACAACCTCCTTTCAGGCAGTTGTAGACAGTGATGAGGTGTCCCCCGAGCCTCCTCTTTCCAGGCTGAACAACCCCACTTCCTTCAGCCACTCCTCATAGGACTTGTTCTCCAGTCCCTTCCCCAGCTCTGTTCCCTTCTCTGGATGCTCTCCAGCCCCTCAGTGTCCTTGTAAAGAGGAGCCCAAAACTGACCGCAGTACTCGAGGTGTGGCCTCACCAGTGCCGAGTACAGGGGCCCAGTCCCTGCCCTGGTCCTGCTGGCCACGCTGTGTCTGACACAGCCCAAGATGCCACTGGCCTTCGTGGCCACCTGGGCCACTGCTGGCTCAAGTTCAGCTGCTGCCAACCAACACCCCCAGGTCCTTCTCCCTCAGGCAGCTCTCCAGACACTCTTCCCCAAGCCTGGAACGTTGCAGGGGGTTGTTGTGACCTAAATGGAGGACTCTGCACTTGGCCTTGTTGAACCTCATCCCGTGGGTTGCATCCCATGGATCCAGCCTGTCCAGATCCCTCTGCAGAGCCTCCATACCCTCAAGCAGACCAACACTTCCTCCCAGCTTGGTGTCATCCATGAACTTACTAAGGGTGCACTCAATCCCCTCACCCAGATCATCAATAAAGATATTGAACAGGACTGGACCCAGCCCCGAGCCCTGGGGACACCACTTGTGACCGGCCTCCAACTGGATTTAACTCCATTTACCACAAACCTTTGGGCCCACCCATCCATCCAGTGTTTCACCCAGCAGAGGCTGTGCCTGTCCAGGCCAAGGGCAGCCGGTTTCTCAAGCAGAATGCTGTGAGAAACGGTGTCAAAGGCTTTACCAAAGTCCAGGTACAGCACATCCGCAGCCCTTCCCTCGTCTGTTAACCGGGTAACCTTGTAGTAGAAGGAGCTCAGGTTGGTCTGGCAGGACCTGCCTTTCATAAACCCATGTTGACTGGGCCTGATCACCCGATTGTCCTGCACGTGCTGTGTGATAGCACTCAAGAAGATCCGCTCCATGACCTTCCCTGGTACCGAGGTCACTGACAGGGCCTGGAGTTTCCCAGATCCTCCCTCTGACCCTCCTTGTAAACGGGTGTAACATTCGCCAGTGTCCAGTCAAGTGGCACTTCCCCAGTCAACCAGGACTGCTGGCACTCCTTCATAATGGGGGTTTAGCCTGATCATCTCCAGAGGTCCTTTCCCACAAGAACTGGCTGTTATTCTTTGGACTTCTGCCAAGTCTGGCTCTGTTCTCCATTGGCCAGCACAAGGAACAAGCCTCAGCCTGCTGGCGTGTGCAAGCTGCTTGCTTTTTTCTTCCTGCTACAGCACACTGCCCTTGCTTTGGACCCACTGCTAGTTCCTGGTACTGTGGTGGTTGTCAGCCCAGTGGTTATCGTGGTGTGGTTTATCACGTTCGTAGCACGCACTGTCATGTCCTTCCAGCCGAAAGCGGGGGAAGGAGGTCTTCACTGCCACCATTTTCATGGCTGCAATTTGCAGTTTCCTCTTCCTTCTGTGTCCATGCTCAGCACCACAGCACTTCCCACACCGTGCCCGGGTACAGCTCTTCAGCCAGCCCTACAGCATAAGGACTTTCTCCTTGAAAATCAAAGGCCACGAAATCACAGAAGAGATGAACTTTAAATGACATCAAGAGGGATAACACATGCAGCAAGGCTTTCCAGAGAGATGGAGACACTGTCCTGGAGTGGCCAGTTGTGTTCAGGCATGGCCAGGATACGTGGCCTTATGAGGGATGTCAGCTGCATGTGGATGGACACACATTGCTCCTGGTGCAGCAGTGCTTTATTTGGGGCAACTTTTGATCCTGTGGCTGATGCCACACCATGCGTGAGGCCGCAGAAGCACTCAGCTGAAGTCTTGCCTCTAGTTCTCCTTCTTTCTCCTTGTTTGGCACTGATTCATTCGAGGCTGTTGTGGCTCCATCGGCAGCTCAAGCCACCATGCTGCCTGCCCAAATCTGGCTGATGTCTTCTCCATCATGTAGAAAAGATGGGAAGATGGAAACTTCTCTTCCTTAAAGCAGCATTTTACCAGTCACTTACACCACTGAGATACCACTGGATTCCCTGTTTCAGTACTAAAATCATGCCACGTGGTACAGTGAGCTGTGAGCTGTAACTCCAGCATCCACCCTTCCTGTCTGGAGTTCTTTCAACTGGGAACCACAACATTGCTTTTTTGGGTTATCTTTTACTCAGGGAGGCAAATGGAGACAAGTTGTCCACTGGCAGTAAGCAAGGCAGGAATACTTCAGCCCGTTCTTCTCATGGCAGAAGGCGAGCATCCAGCAGATGGATCAGCTTTTCTTTTCTTCCTTCCTTGCTGCATTATAAAGGAAAAGATGATCCCTTGGTTACCTCTCAGAATGCCAGTTCAAGGAAACAGACTGAATCCAATCATCTGTGTGACTGGTACTTCCCAAAGTCCAAGTTTCCAGCTGGGGATGAAGCAGTGGCATAAGTGAGGTGAGTGCGGAGAAGCAGAGGAGTGGAAAAGAACTTTGTATTTAGCATTTGAGCAAACGTGGGGCAATGAGAAACCCTGTCATCCCCATGACTATCTGTGTAGAAGTGGTAAATATGGATAGTGCCAGGCTGATTGGGAGACCTCATACAGAGCCTCCACCTTATTGTTGTGCACTGAGCTATCACTTGGATGATCTCCAGGCACAGAAGAAAGAGAGCTCGTTTCCTGTGGAGTCCCTTGTGCACCCTACCTTGGCTTCCTCACATCAAGTAGGCAAGTTCTGCACATCTGGGCTAGAAAAAACCTGTCTGGAACACCTCAAATTTAAGGGCAGTATTTATGAAGACTCTGTCAGCCTGCAGAAAGTCTGGGAGGAGATGCTGGCTGTGCGTGAAACCCTTAGGAAAAGAAATGTCTCACGGCAGGAGAAAACGTAGAGCAGCAGCTGGAGAAGACTGAATTTTAGAGAAATCGTCAGAAGATGTACCGAGCGAAAACATCAGCACAAATGGTTAAAGGGTGACTCAGAATAAGTCACATTGAGTCTATTATTCCTGGTCTTTTTTGTAGAAGAAAATTGCTCTCTTTGAAAGAAACCGGAAATTAAGACCATCGATCCCCCCCAAGTGTAGAAAAACACAAACCCTCATTAGGTGGGCTGAAAAGCAATTTTCAGGGCTTTATCTGACAAGCTAAGAGCATGATTCTGTCTATAACATTTAAGGAGAAATGATGAATAACCTGGCATGGGTTCAGCACCTGAGCTTGGCATTGGGCAAACTCACAAAGAAGCCTGAAGCCAATCAAGCAACTTCATACAAAGCGTGCTAAAAGCTGCCCTTTGGAGGCAAGCAGTGAGGACACAGACCAAGGAAATGATTCTGAAAATAATAACAAACATCCCATGCAAGAACATGTGCTTGGAGCATGGTCTACAGGAGCATTTGGGCTCACAGTCTGGGAACACATGGCTGGGCCACGAGAGACGCTGGTTGGCAGAAGGAAATAGGGGAAGCAATTTGGTACAGGTTGTTTTCAGTCACTGATTTGAAAAACAAGATGGTTTAAATGCACAGTGATGATGGAAGTACTTCGGTGAGAAAGAAATGCTTCTGGTAATGGAAAATTAATGCATTGGTGTTAAAGCAAGAGGCTTGCCAGAGCTGGAACAGCTGTCTCCAAAGTTGGAGTTTCCTAAGATACTTTTCACCTCAATGGTAAACCCTCGCAATGATGAGAGCTGTCCTGGGAAGGAGTTGTTACTGCTGACTTTACATCAGGTCAGTTAATGCCCTGGGAGCTGCCTCTGCCACCCCCTGTGCTTTTACCTCTGACACCAGTGAGCGTAGAATCACAGAATGGTTTGGGTTGGAAGGGACCTCAAAGCCCATCCACTTTCAGCGGGAGTTCAGCTAAGGAGAAAACGTCTCCTTTCCACAGTCTATTGTCTGGATCGAAGCTCATTTATAGCCAGGTGTTATGATATGGATTATATGTGATTATTTTAAAGTCATACAATCACAGAATCATTAAAGTTGGAAAAGACCTCTAAGCTCATCCAGTTCCAACCATCAGCCCAACATCACTGTACCACTACACCATGTCCTCCCCCCGGCATTTCTATGTGAGAAACTTCTTTGGTTCAAAGGCAGCACCAACACATTACACAAGGTCTACACACAGAAAAAAGAGACCAAGCCTGTAACTATTTAACAAATTAAGAAGATCAACTGCAATCACCTTCAAAACAGGATAAAGAGAATATGGTGGGAGATGGTGACAACTCTGAGGGCTGAGGAATTCAGCAACATGCAATATGGATACTTCATGGAATTGCAGAATTTGGGGATAGAATATGTATTTTTTCCTTTACCTCAGCAAGCCCTCCCTTGCTGAGATGTTTATCTGGTAGAGTTGGCTTTTCCAGTTCCGTGATTGACTTCTGTCCTGCTTAAACCACCAGGCTGGCTGCTGTTTCCCTGAGGAGCAGTAATGCCTCACACGTGCCCATATAAGTTAGTTAAATTTTATCTGTTTAGCTGCAACAAAGGTAAATATTGCCTGACTGCTTTGGCAGCACCAATCTAGAGAGAAACCCTCAGTGCTTATTGCGGATTCCAAGCACCAGACAAAAATCTTTCAGCTTGTTTCTTCTTGGTTTTTTTCTGATCCAGACTACTTGACAATGCCGTTGAGTTGTCCCAGTTTTACCTGTGAGAGGCAGAGTCTGAAAAGCAAAGCTTGACAGGTAAAATGCTTGTGATTTTTGTAGAAAATAAAAGCTTCCACTGTGCTCTTTGCTTTTACCCAGAGATCAGGGAAATTGCTACAAAGTGGAAATGTTTGTGTATGACAAATCAGGCCTTCTCCACATGAATCATGGCTAATCTTAGCAATCGTCAAAAATACTTCAGGAACAGAAGTCATATAAAGGGAGTCAGAGGACAGTGACCTCCCACTGCTCTGCAAAGGCCAAAGCTCAACAATGGGCAGCATCTCTTGCAATAAAGGAACAAACCAAAGCTGAGATGTTTGTTTTTCATAGGTGGAAACAGCCATTCTGAAGCAACAGAGAGAGCTTTGGTGACATTATTTACAGGGCTATTTATCCACAGCAAAATAAACTGTTACGTCATGTTGCTTTCTAGCAAGCCAACAATAACAACCACTGGAGGCCAGCTTTTGATTCAAATTGTGTGGTCCTATTGATGAGAGACAATCTCATCGTGCCAAGTATCCTGGGCTGCGTCAGAACTGTGACCAGCAGGGCGAGGAAGGGGATTCTGCCCCTTTGCTCTGCTCTCCTGAGACCTCACCTGGAGTCCTGCGTTCAGTTCTGGAGTCCTCAGCAAAGGAAGGACCTGGAGCTGTTGGAGTGAGTTCAGAGGAGGCCATGAGCATGATCTGAGGGCTGGAGCACCTCCAATATGAGGACAGACTGAGAGAGTTGGGGTTGTTCAGCCTGGAGAAGAGAAGGCTCTGGGGAGACCTTAGAGCAGCCTCCCAGGACTGAAAGGGGCTCCAGGAAAGCTGGGGAGGGGCTCTGGATCAGGGATTTCAGGGATAGGATGGGGAGAACAGTTTTCAGCTGAAAGAGGGGAGACTGAGATGAGATCTTAGGGAGAAATGTTTTCCTGTGAGGGTGGGGAGGCCCTGGCCCAGGCTGCCCAGAGCAGTGGTGGCTGCCCCATCCCTGGAGGTGTTCAAGGCCAGGTTGGATGGGGCTTTGAGCCCCCTGATCCAGTGGGAGGTGTCTCTGCCCATGACAGGGGGGTGGAACTGGCTGGGCTTTGAGGTCCCTTCCAACCCAAACCATTCCATGATAATACAAACAAAGGTTTTACAATGCAATAGACTCATAAACAGCAGGAACAGACCCTGGTAATGATGCTACCAAAAGCTCACAAGCTGCACACTGTCAATTATAAGCAACCTGGTGAATCTCAGCAGTATATTTGATCTGATGCATGGAGAAGGAAAAATACATTCTGCTGTTGCTCTTGTAGATGCACTTGAAAGACCTTTTCTTAAATCATTCTAACAGTGTGAAGAGGGAGGGAGAGAAGTGAAAGTGTTACCCAAGGGGATAAGGAGAATGTATTTTGCACCTCATTTACCTTGTTTATTTATTATAAATATCCCCATCCCAGAGACTGCAGACACTCAGTATCTTCTACAAATATCCTAATATCTGCCCAGAGAAGCATAAACTTCTTCTCTTCTATAAAGATCTTTGCTCAGAGATGTTGAAGCTTAGTCTTAAAAAAAGTCAGTAGTTAATCCACTCAAGGTTAAAAAGATGTGATGAAACAAGGAGAGGGGTGTTAAATAGGAAGAACTCGTGATTCTTTAAGGATTACCTGAAGGACATCCTTATCCTAACTAAGGATATGAAAAGGAAATAAGCAATTTTGTGTTAAAGTGGAATTGTGTAACCTAATAAAAGTCTGCATTAGACAGGTGTAAGGACTGGATGAGCTAGGTGGGGGTTTGAGCATCAGGCTTGTATAAATAGGCCTTTGGGTTTTGTGGAAGAACTTCCACCCAGCCCCCTGCATAGAATAAAGTGATGTCTCCCCTCTAAACAAAATTCTTTTTCAGGAGGTTTTGTTATTGATTTCATGTAACAAAACCCAAAAAAATTAATATGGTATTACACGGCACGGGGTTCCTTCTGGCCTTAAAATGAACCTTGAAGTTTGCATCAACTCTCCCATGCTCTCTGTGCTGGAGCTTGTGAGAAGCCCAGAGGCAACCATTACCTTAAAGTTGCTTGGCTTCCTTTAAAGTGCCCTTGTAAAGTTTTCTTGGAAGCCAGTACGAGTTGCTTCAAACTCTGGAAAAAAAACATTTGATGTTTGGAATAAACATCGTGCTCCAAGGGTGCCAGTTTTGTTCCCTGTGCTGGGAGAACAAGAGTTATTTCTGGAATGCAGCTGTCCCTCTTCAGGCTGCTGTAACTTCTCCCTGGAGTCCCCCTTGGAAGACAAAGTTGGTCACAATTTTACCTTTGACTCGCTTCAGATCAGCAAAATCTGGCTTGTTCGGAGAACCAGGCACAGCTGTCAGTGCTGGGCACACCAAAGGAGATCTTCAGGCACCAGTGAAACTGTCTTTCCAAGAATTGTTAAGAACACTTGTGAAACATAAAGAAACTGGGATTTCTTAGTATTGTATCAGCCACTTCCAGTTCCTGAGAAGAATGGGGTTTGTACTCCTGCTGGCAATCTGCATTTAATAGGTGCAGGCCACCAGCCTACTCTCCCAGGAGCACCCCAAGCCCTGCCAGGAGCCCAGGGCCACCACTCTGGAGAGCTGGTGTCCTGGATGGTGCCCTGGTCCCAGGAGGGGTTGGCAGAGCCGGTGCCTCTAAGAGCTCTCCATTGTCTGGGAAACAAACCTCAGCTAATGGCAGGCATTAGCACCAGTAACAGCCCTTAAGAGAGGAGGATGTTTTATAGGCAGCTGCCCTTAATTACAGGTGAGTTGCTCAGCTACAGCAGTTTAACCCTTCCTGAGCCACGTCAAAACCCCCAGCACTGTTTGCTGGAGAAGAAAAATGACTTTAGTTCATTAAGTCTCAATGCTGATCTATGTGTTAATCGTAACAGAAGAAATAAAAGTGATTTCCTGTCCTCAGGATGGGGATGCAGTAAATCACAGGCTCTCGTGGTAATTACTAGGATAGGTTTATGATGTAAGTGCATAAAACCAGGGATTTACACTTCTGATGTAACAGCTTCAGCAGAAGCAGAGGTATGAGCTGTACTGCCTCACCACTGGAAACCACAATATTTCAGTGAGCCAATAAGCAAATATCTCCACTGACATTTTGCTGTGTCACAAATCGGACCCAACAGTGTAAATCAGAGCTGGTCCCTGGCAGCATCAGTGCTTGCTTCTCACTTAACTCTTCTCTAAAACTCAGCTCAGATGAAAGGTCTGGGGAAGCACAGCACCACTGACAGTTCAAAGACTCATCACAGGAGCGTAGGAAAACATGTAAATACTGGGAATGCAAGAAATGCAAATGACTCAGTGGCAGGAAGGCATGTTCTGTGCTGGGACCTCCTCTGGTAGTAAGAAATGAGAGCAAAAAGGGGGTGAAGAGCTCAGGAGTCCTTGGGCACTCCAGAAAACTCTTGACCTTGTGCCTGGGAATCTCCCCCCACAGAGGTGAGGCTGAAGGCAGTGGGAAAGTCTCCCCCTTGCACTGATGACCTTCACATTGCAATACCCAGCATAAAGGAGGAAACCAGCAGGGATGGTCTAATCCAAAGCTGCATCTTGTAATGTGCAGTGAGATTTATTCTAGATACAACAGGAGTGATGCCACACGCCCAGCTGAGAGACATGCCAGGGTCTCTCACACCATCTCATTTCCAGGAGACTCACTCCAGACCAGAACTGCTGTAGCTGTAACAGCACCTCACACTAAGTCTGCACAGTTAATGCTGTGTGTTTAAAATCTCATTTTAAACTGTGTGTTTAAAATCTCATTGGAATGCCAATGTTATATTTTCTTAAGTGCAAGAGCTCAGACCTTTGCTGGACAAAGTCAGTGGGATGTGACAAGAGATAGTTTGGCCCCTCATGAGACCACCAGACAAAGAATTGTTCTTTGTTGTGCCCCGATGAGGATTCATTGATTGTCCCATGTTGACTCCTGAGCAGGGTCAGTGCTGATCAGGAGGGCAGGAAACAACTTATCTGCAGCAGAAAAGCCACATGAGCTGAGCAGACTGAGCTTGACTCAATATAGAGTCTGCCAGGGCTGAGAAGAAAAGAGGGGGTCCATGACTCCCACACTGTGGCCGAGGATATAATTCACTGGGCCCCATTATGGACCCCTGGGTTCTTACTGGGCACCAAACAGGTGTAGAACCATTGATTCCTGAGCAACTATTTCCACTCTGGCTTATTGCAATTGCAGGAGATAACCATCTTTCCTATCTACTCTCAAGCCAGCACTGGAACTTTTGTAGGATTAAGCAAGTGGGTTTTCATCCAGAATGACTGGGGTTAGATGGAAGAGTGTCTTCTGGGTGCTCTCAGGAAGCTGTCCTTGAAATCTGGGAATGCTGGAGGTTGAGAAGCTCAGGATGAGCTGGTAATGTGCACTTGCAGCCCAGAAAGCCAACGTGTCCTGGGCTGCATCCAAAGCAGTGGGACCAGGAGGGTGAGGGAGGGGATTCTGGCCCTCTGTTCACCTGGAGCCCTGTGTCCAGTTCTGGAGTCCTCAGCACAGGAAGGACATGGAGCTGTTGGAGCAAGTCCAGAGGAGGCCATGGAGATGATCCAAGGGCTGCAGCACCTCCTGTACAAGGCCAGGCTGAGAGAGATGGGGTTGTTCAGCCTGGAGAAGAGAAGGCTCTGGGGAGACCTTAGAGCAGCCTCCCAGGACTGAAAGGGGCTCCAGGAAAGCTAGGGAGGGGCTCTTGATCAGAGAGGGAAGGGATAGGATGGGGGGGGGAACAGTTTTGAGCTGAAAGAGGGGAGATTGAAATGAGATCTTAGGAAGAAATGTTTTGCTGTGAGGGTGGGGAGGCCCTGGGCCAGGTTGCCCAGAGCAGTGGTGGCTGCCCCATCCCTGGAGGTGTTCAAGGCCAGGTTGGATGGGGCTTTGAGCCCCCTGATCCAGTGGGAGGTGTCCCTGCCCATGGCAGGGGGTTTGGAACTGGATGGGCTTTGAGGTCCCTTCCAACCCAACCCATTCCATGACCCTATGATTCTAGGATCTGTTTCCTATCAGACCCTCTAACAGTGCACAGGCTCTTTTCTGGTGTTATACTGAACAAAACTCCCTCTGGGTCTTTCGGAAGGGCTGTTGTTCACTATCTTTCAGGGCATTGCAAACAACTACCAGCCTGTCTTTTCTTTTTGCTTTGTGCATTTCTTACGACCTTATTACAAATAAAAAACTAAACAAAACAAAATTCAGCACATCTCAGTGACTGGTAGGAATGAAGATGTAAAGGAGCATTAGTCTTGTCTCCATTTGTTTAGTTGGTTGCTCAGAGTTCAGTGGTTTCCAACAGAATCCATTGTTAAATCCTGACAATTAGATGATAACACACTGCAAGAATCACCCCAGACCAGCTTATTCTGTGCTGTTCACACCATTAAATCTGTGCTTGAGTGGGGTCTGGCTTCTATTACTTTGAACAAGAACTATCTGGGAACAATTAAAGAACCTGAAAATCTGAGCTGGGGGGAATGCCTTCTGAGAGAGACATTTGCTGCTTTGTCCAGAGCTTATGCAACGCTGGGAGCACTCAAAATCCAGTGCTTTCTCATTGCCACTGTCACGTTGTGGTTTGGGTGACTGTCAGCAAGGAACTGCTGCAGCTGCCTTTCTCTTCTGCCCTCCGCTATAAATAAATAAATTTAGTTAAGTAATAAAATAATTTAGAAGTATCCTACTCAATAAAGTAATTCTGGGGATTTAATGAGGAAAGCACAACAGCAAATTAAATGTGTCTTGCTTAAAGTCATCGAGCTTAAATTATGGGGAAGAAACTGCACTTTTCATGTGAAAAGCCAAGGACCAGACATTGCTCTCTGGGATGTGCCCTTGCAGTCCTTCTGGTTTGAGCAGGGTTTTCCAGCACAAGCTCAGAGCCAGGGTAAAGCAGGTACAGCCTGGGGATCTGTGGTCCCTCTTTTGTGGGTGCAGCTCCCAGCAAAGGGAGAGGGTAGTTTTATGACGACTGACCAAGCTGGCAGTGAGCTGTCTACAAAATAAACACTCCAGGGACTAATCTGAAATCAATAACTCTTCCCATAAGCAAAGAAACAGATGGTGTCTTAATCAGTTACAATGCACTTAGAGGTGTTTGCCTGCCATTTGAAGGGCGAGGTGATGGGATTGAAGGGATCTTGATATCTCTATTTCAACAGACCTCTGAAATGCTGGCTGTGCTAACAGCTGGGATTCCATATGTTGGCTTATCTCAGCCACGACCTACGTGTGGGGATGAACCCTTCCAGAAGGTCTCCAGATAACTGAACGAGACCAAGGCCTCTCTGCAGGGACAGAGGAGGGTGGAGAGGACCACAAGCCTTCTGCTGGGTTCCCTGCTGGGGTGGCTCTAAATGTTAGCAGTATTTTGGGACATATATGTTTCCTTCTGCAGTGTCCTACCATGGCAGGACTGCAGAATCTGGGAGTGGGGGTATTAATACTGAACTCCCAAACGTTCGAGCACGAGAGCCTGGGTGTGCACCAGCCTCTCTTCCAAAGTTTGTGTCGAATTTTGCTCTGCAAAGGAACTTTTGGACTGTACAGCAGGACTTGCCAAGCTGTGGTGAGCTCAGAGGACACAGCCAGATCCCAGAGGAGCAGCATGGGAAGGCACCTCCAGCCAAGTGAATCGGGCTGTGGTCAGAAAAAGAGGGGACACAGCTTGACCCCCAGCAACGTGGGGCTGTGCAGGGCCCCAAATCCCCGTCCTTGTGCTGCTGCCTGCCTGCTTCACCTGGCTTGGGGACAGCCTCACCACAGCACAAGGGTTCAGGTACTCAGAGGAACGTGGCTGGGGGGCAGATCTGCAGGCTCAGGGCATCTTGGCCGAAGCAGTTTGTCCCTGAGCTGTAAGGAGGCAGAGTGGGGCAGTTACTCTCTAACTGCACCCAGCACAGTATTGCTCTGTTGGAGTCACTCACTCCATTTGAGCTTCATGTGGCCCAGTCTGCTACTTTATTCCAGATCCTTTCTTATTTTGTCTCTGTTTTGTGAAATAAGAGTTCAAAGGAACTCCAGTTTGTCCTCTCAAGGGTCTACAAAAGCCAACAGAGCACACTTTGCTCTTTTAGTCCTCTGAGCTCCAGCAGTTTTGCACTGATGGCAACTCTACATGTGCTTTGCTTATTAAATGCAATCAAATTAGAAGCTCCCCCTTTTCTTGTTAGGTGCATCTTGCCACCTATGAGTGCCTGGTGCTACTGGGGCAGAGTGAATTCCCCTCCTGCCTTATCCCCCAGACAAAGCCATTCTCAGTGTTGCAAGTTCATTAAAATCCAGTGGATGTCAGACTTGTCCCTTTGTGCTGATCCTCTTTGCAAAGGAAATAGCGTTTTGCCCTTGCCTGGTACCATCCAGAGGCATCAGAGCTCTCCAAGCTAACTCAGACAGCAGCAGTGCCATCAGCCTCTGCCAGCCTGGCCCTGGAACTGAACTAAATGGAAAACTGGTCCTTCTTGTGAAAGGGCCATGTCCTGCTGTTCATAGAATTGTCACAGAATCATAGAATGGTTTGGGTTGGAAGGGACCTCAAAGCCCATCCAGTTCCACCCCCTGCCATGGGCAGGGACACCTCCCACTGGATCAGGGGGCTCAAAGCCCCATCCAACCTGGCCTTGAACACCTCCAGGGATGGGGCAGCCATGACTTCTCTGGGCAACCTGGACCAAGGCCTCCCCACCCTCACAGCAAAACATTTCTCCCTAAAATCTCATCTCCATCTCCCCTCTTTCAGCTGAAAACTGTTCCACTTCATCCTGTCCCTGCACTCCCTGATCAAGAGCTCCTCCCCAGCTTTCCTGGAGCCCCTTTCAGTCCTGGGAGGCTGCTCTAAGGTCTCCCCAAAGCCTTCTCTTCTCCAGGCTGAACAACCCCAACTCTCTCATCCTGTCCTTGTATGGGAGATGTGCCACCCCTTGGATCACCTTTGTGACCCTCTTCTAGACTCACTCTAACAGATCCACATCCTTCCTGTCCTGGCTGCAAGGGACAGAAGCACGCAACTACAAGCAGTGAGGATTTGGCAGACCAAGGGAACCTGGGTGTTCAGGTCAAGTGCTGACCCACCAGGCACCATCCGAGCTGAGAGGCCCTGCTGCTTCCCTTGGGATTGTCTCACACACCCTCTGTCACAGCCAGTCCTTCACCTCCATACATCGCTCTTGGCCTGACAATTGGCTTGATGGAGTTGGAGCAACTCTTGGATACTTTGCTAAAGTGGTAAAATCCTGAATATTTCTCCCTTTCCACCAGGTCAAAGGTGCCCAAGGCTCTGTTGCTACCAGGTAAGTCTGTCTGGTAGGCCCACTATCCCCTGGGACTTCTTAATAAGGAGGTCTTGAGGCTAAATTTTGGGTTGGTTGTCTGCTGAAAGATGCCTGCATCCTTTTGGGCATGACAGGACCAAACCCTCTCCTCCACACATCCTGCTTTGTACTTGGTGAGAAACATCGTGGTCACAAGCACAGGCTGAAGCCAATGCAGGTGGGCAGACTGCAGGATGGTTGGGGAGGAAAGGAAGTCCCGATGGTGGTGGCGGTGCCTCTGTATCTCTGATCCCCACCTCACCTTCAGACTTTCCCATCCCAACTTCTACCTCCTTAAAATAGACTCTGAAGTTCCCCAGGAACCAGCCAGTGGTTTGGTCAGGAGGCTCGTTAGTGTTCTAAGTGTCCAACTCCAGCCCATGTATATGCATCCTGTTATAGATAGACCAGAGCCAGGCATCTGGCTGGCTGGAGGAAGATCCTTGGAGCTCTTCTCCAATGGCCTGAAAGGACAAGAGGGCCCAGAAATCACTGGTTTGCGAAAGCAGCCATCAGTAAGTAGGGAACAGGACTTGGGGAATGAGCAGAAGACACTGCCCCATGAGTGAAGAGGCAAAGCTTTCAGCAAGGAAAATAATGACCAGAAGAAAAGAACTCTCATATCAGAGAGAAACAGCACTGCACAGCCATGGGCTCCTGTTCTTGGGACTATCTGAGACAATCTCATTTCTCTCCTCTCTGAGCAGGCTTTGCTATTACATCCCTTACCAGTCGGTTTGTGCCAGCGCAGCACAATGCGTGTCTGCGCAGCCTGAGTGGGCAGAGCTCCTTGGCAGCTCCCAAACATCCCAAACCAGCCAGGGGAAATGAGGTCTGTAGGTGGGTTTAATGAAAGGAGCTTTTGCAGAAGCCCAGAAAATGAGTTTGCAGCCCTATCAGTGGTAGTTAATGCCTGCACTTCAAGAGACTCATGCTTAGAGGAAGTGGAATAATGGATCAAGAACAGCCCTAAGAATTCCTGCAGTGAGAAACACTCACAGAATCACAGAACCACAGAGTCATTTAGGTTCGAAAAGACTTTTAAAATCATCAAGTGCAACCATAAACCCAATATTGCCAAGTTCACCACTTAACCATCTCCCTAAGCACCACATCTACACGGCTTTCAAACACCTCCAAGGGATGGTGACTCCAACTCAGGCCCATAAACTCAATATTTGCTCACTACTTCACACACCAGCCAGGGCCTGGTTTGACTTTAGGTAAAGAAACCTGCACATATCACTCTACACAGAGCCCCCACTGCTTATGCATCAGGAGCCCAATCCTGCCCCTCTTCCTGGTGCAAGCACAGCCTGTTTGGGGAAGTTCAAATTTTCTCAGGTAATATAAGAAGCATTAATAATGAAACCATTCATTATGGCTTCCAGCTTCTTGGGAAACTAAAATGTGATCCTTTTTTTTTCTTTATTAAGGCAGCACAAGGATTTATTATTCCATCCCTAAAGAAAGGGCAGGGCAGAGAGCAGAATTTCCAGGCAGCAGCCCCAGACTCCGAGCGGCTGCCCAGACGGATCGGTCGCCTCGATAAATAAACTGACTGCAGACAGGAAAGTTATTGTCTGGTGCTCAGTAGTAGATGTGATATGAGAGTGTATTTGCTGTACATATTTCACATCATCTCAACAGCAAGAGAAAATAACACTGAGGAATCTGATCCTGGCAGGACTGGATTTTGGCAGCAAACACAAGGTCAGGCACCACGTTATGGCAGGCAGTGCGTGTTCTGAGGGTGACACGGTGGCTCCTGCCTTAGGGGGTTGATGGATGTTGGCTCCTGCTGGAGATGGTGGGTGAACTTCTGCTCCAGTGGAAAAGAGACTTTCATTCTGTCATGAAATTGCTTTATTACCAAGCAGTGGTGATGAGCCTGGAGCCCTTTGTGTTTGTCACCAGTTGTAACACTTCTCTACACCAGATTTCTTCTCCTGTTTCTTTGCTTGTCCACACAGTCCAGTAATGTCCTCCTAAAGCTCTTCTCCTTACTACTTCAAATAACTTTTTGTCACCTGCAAATGTTGGCACTTTGCTGCTTGCTGCCTTCTCCAGGCCACAAATGTGTTGAACAGCCCAGATCCCAGCCCAGAGGCCACAGGGTCTGCTGGAAACCTCCCCACCAGGAGACCTGACCATTCACCTTCACCTCCTCTTCTCCACTTGCTATCAACCACCAGTCCTTGCCAGGACCTTCCTTTGTTCTCTGTTCTCTCAATTTCCATAAAATTTTTATTAAGGATTTTGCAAAAAAGCCTTTATCATCATCCTCAGCCCATGTCCCTATTGGCTCTTTCCAAGGTCTCCAGAAGGCTGATGAGGCAGCATTTCCACTTAGGGCAGCCACATCAACCCTTCTTGAGCAGATCACTTTTACCTAGGTGCCGACTAATTTCTATCTGAGTTGGTCTAACGTGGTGTTTTGGACCCCCTTTCTTGGCCCCTGAATGCTTCTCTAACAAACCTGGGAGCCTGACACAGGCCATGAAATACCAAATCCTGCCCCTGTTTGAAACACCTTCTGAAGACAGGGCTGACCCTTCAAGGACGATGAGACCTGCACTTCATACATAGAATCATAGAATCATAAGGTTGGAAGAGGCCTCTGAGATCATCGAGTCCAACCGTGCCTGTCTCCCTACTAAACCATAACCCTAAGAAACTCATCTACCCATCTTTTAAACACCTCCAGGGATGGAGACTCCACCACCTTCCTGGGCAACTTGTTCCAATTCATGACCACTCTCTCAGTGAAGAAATTCTTCCTGATGTCCAGGCCATTCCATCTCATCCTGTCGCTCGTCACTTGGGAGAAGAGCCCAGCACCCACCCCATCTCAGCCTCCTTTCAGGCAGTTGTAAACAGTGATGAGGTCTCCCCTCAACCTCCTCTTCTCCAAGCTAAACAACCCCAATTCCCTCAGTCTCTCCTCGTAGGACTTGTTCTCCAGTCCCTTCCCCAGCTCCGTTCCCTTCTCTGGATGCTCTCCAGGCCCTCAATGTCCTTTTTGTAAAGAGGAGCCCAAAACTGAACCCAGTACTCCAGGTGTGGCCTCACCAGTCACCTCCCTGGTCCTGCTGGCCATACTGTGTCTGACACAGGCCAAGATGCCACTGGCCTTCGTGGTCACCTGGGCCACTGCTGACTGAGGTTCAGCTGCTGCCAACCAACACCCCCAGGTCCTTCTCCCCCAGGCAGCTCTCCAGAAACTCCTCCCCAAGCCTGGAACGTTGCAGGGGGTTGTTGTGACCTAAAGGGAGGACTCTGCACTTGGCCTTGTTGAACCTCATCCCGTGGGTTGCATCCCATGGATCCAGCCTGTCCAGATCCCTCTGCAGAGCCTTCATACCCTCAAGCAGATCAACACTGCCACCCAGCTTGGTGTCATCAGCAAACTTGCCAAGGGTGCACTCAATGTCTTCATTGAGATCATTGATAAAGATGTTAAACAGGACTGGACCCAGCACTGAGCCCTGGGGACACCACTTGTGACCGGCCTCCAACTGGATTTAACTCCATTTACCACAAACCTTTGGGCCCACCCATCCATCCAGTGTTTCACCCAGCAGAGGCTGTGCCTGTCCAGGCCAAGGGCAGACGGTTTCTCAAGCAGAATGCTGTGAGAAACGGTGTCAAAGGCTTTACCAAAGTCCAGGTACAGCACATCCACAGTCCTTCCCTCGTCCATTAAGCAGGTAACCTTGTAGTAGAAGGAGCTCAGGTTGGTCTGGCAGGACCTGCCTTTCATAAACCCATGTTGACTGGGCCTGATCACCCGATTGTCCTGCACGTGCTGTGTGATAGCACTCAAGAAGATCTGCTCCATGACCTTCCCCGGTACCGAGGTCACTGACAGGGCCTGGAGTTCCCTGGAGATTTTGGCAGGGAATAGAAGGAATGAAGGTGTACAGAGGTTTCTCCACTGCAGCCCCTCTCCCTTCTCATGGAGCGCCCGTGCATCCCCCCAGTTCACACGGGTCCGACTGCAGCATTCGAAATAGCCTAAACCTTTCTGAGGAGCACCAGCACAACTTGTGCACGGCAAGAGTGCCCTCTAGTGCAGACCCAGAGCTCGCTCTCCTTCGCCCTGACCTTGGGGCACCTCTGAGAAAGCGATTCCAAAGCTGACCCCCAGGCCTTTAGGAAAGTGCCCTCCCCACAGGCATCTGCACTGACCGAGCGGGTGATGCCTTTGCCATGGGAACGGCAGAAGGAAGAGGGACAGGGAAGAGTTGATTTAGAAGTTGTCCAATGCTTTAAAACAATTCAGGTTATTTTGGTACTGTTCACACAAGCCTGAGATTGCAGCTTTTTTAATGGAAACTTCTTTTCTGATGATTTGTTTCAAATTTTGCACGCTTGATGTCTGGGAAGGAATCCAGGTGAGAAACATCTCTCATCAGGAATCACTGAATAGTTTCACAATGCCAAAACGTGTCACGTGCATAGGACATCACAGCAGAAACCAAGATGATCTCCTGAAGGAGAAACTCCCACCAAGAAGAGCCCACCTCACGTGGGAAGGCTTCCCTGAAGGGAAAGGTGGCTGGTGCACAGCAATCACAGCAGATCTGGGGTCCAGATCACCTCCATCCCACTGCCTTTCCTGCAATTACCGTGCTGCTGTGACACACCTCAGTGCACAGGGCTGACACCCTGGGATGGACCCTCAGCTAAAGCATCCAGGCACAGGGAAGCACATGGCTGTGAGCACGCATCACCTTCTGAAGCACCAGTCACTCGGTCAGAGCATATTGCACCAGGACCAGGTCAGAGTTTTATTGAGGTGGGACTATTGCCAGCTCTGGAGCCACCTGGCTCAGCGTGGAATCCTCGGGAGCAAAGATGTGAATCATTCATGACCCCTTTTATTTTCTGCTGCTATTGATACTTGCAGGAGGGTGTTAACTCTCCATATGGGCTACTAACACCATGCAGGGCAGGTGTCCCCCAGGGTGTTTCGAGGGCAAATACCAATGGACATTGTCTAGAGGTTAGGGGGGCTTTGGTTTCCTTCGCCATGGCAGTTCCAGGGTGTGGTGCTGCCTGGTTACTGGGAAGGAGAGACTTTAAACCAAGGCAGACAGGCTGAAGGGAGGTGCTTTTCCTCCAGAGGACCTGTCTGAAGCTCTCTTGCTCTGATCCGAGGAGGCTGACCTTGGAGCGGTGCCAGCGGATGAGTGCAGGGGGAATAAGGTAAAAGCAGCCTTCTCCCACAGAATATGGATGATTTGTCTACACGAATTTTTGACAATTCCTTCAAGCTGGGTCGGCTTTCAGGGCCAATGATAAATTCCTTTCCTTAACCAGAGGAAATTCTAGTCTGCTTTACATTTTGTGAGCTGTTTCTCTGTGACTATTTCTGGTACCCCTCCTCACCCAGCTGAAAAAGGCCAGAGATGCAGTACTGCACCAGGAAAGGCTGTGCTATCACCTTGGTAGCTGTTGTCTTGGGTTCCAGCCTGGGACTGGGGAGGCTGGAGCATCCCTCAGGCAGACTGGGCAAGCCAATTTGTCTCTCTCCACCTCATTCATTGCAAGTGGGATAACAGTCCAGTCCCATAGCCCAAAAGTGCTTCTCTGCAGCAGGGATCCAAGGGCTTCAGCTAAATCTCCTTCCAAAATCCATAAATGAAGCTGCCCTAAATTATTAGACTAATACAGCTGTGCCTGTGAAAATTGCATTTTCCCAGTCGTTGGCTCCTGAATTTGGGAACAAGTTAATTTTCTGGAGCAGCTAAATAGTTCCTCTGATGATTAAAAAAATGAATAATAATAGCAGTGCCCGCCTTCCCGAGGCTCATGTAGGACTTACCAGCAAGAAATTAAACACAGTAGGAAATTCCTTGAAAGAGTCAGAAAACAAATGATTGATACAATCTCTCCCTCCCTCCCGGCTCTGTGATCTGCTTTTAGAATGATTATTAAACACAGCAAAATTCATTTGGTGCTGTAACATGAACAAGACAAATTACAGTCTCTGGAGCTCAGTTAATTGCTAAAGAACATACTGACCCTCTGTGGGTTCATCAGTTATGGTAACTAATGAAACGACAAGTGAGGCTTTCTGTGTGGGTCTGCAGCAAGAGTGCCCTCCCACTGCGTGCAGAGCTGGGTCCACCTCAGCCCCGGTGCTTTGGGGTAAATCACAGAATCACAGAATCACTGGGGCTGGAAAAGAATCATACAATCATCTGGCTGGAAAAGACCTCTGAGACCATCAAGTCCAACTGTCCCTGTCCCCTTACTAAACCATGTCTCTGAGCACCTCTCCCCACCTTTTAAACACCTCCAGGGGTGGGGACTCCACCCCCTCCCTGGGCAGCCTCTGCCAGAGCCTGAGAACTCTTTCAGTGAAGAAATTTTTCCTGGTGTCTAAGGCACCCTGACCTGGTGCAACTTGAGGCCATTTCCTCTCATCAACTTTCACTTGGGAGAAGAGCCCAGCACCCAGCTGGATACAACCTCCTTTCAGACAGTTGTACACAGTGATGAGGTCTCCCCTCAGCCTCCTCTGCTCCAAGCTAAACAACCCAGGTCCCTCAGCTGCTGCCCATAACCCCTGTTCTCCAGCCCCTTCCCCAGCTCTGTTCCCTTCTCTGGATGCTCTCCAGCCCCTCAATGTCCTTCTTGTAGTGAGGGGCCCAAAACTGAGACTTCTAAGCTCATCCAGTCCAAGCGTCAGCCCAACACTCCGTGCCTTGAAACCACATCCTGAAATGCCATGGCCTCATGTTCTTCGAACTCCACCAGGGATGGAGACTCCACCACTGCCCTGGGCAGCCTCTGCCAGGGCTTCACCACTCTTTTGGTAAATAAATGTTTCCCCAATATCCAATCTAAACCCAGGACAACCTAAGGCCATTTCCTCTTGTCACATCACTTGTCACTTGGGAGCAGAGCCCAGCACCCACCTCACCACAACCTCCTTTCTGGGAGCTGCAGAGAGCGATGAGGTCTCCCCTCAACCTCCTCTTCTCCAGGTTAAACAGCCCCAGGTCCCTCAGCTGCTTCCAGAACCCCTGTTCTCCAGACCCTTCCCCAGCTCCGTTCCCTTCTCTGGATGTGCTCCAGCCCCTCAAGGTCTTTCTTATCCTGAGGGGCCCAAAACTGAACCCAGTACTCGAGGTGCGGCCTCACCAGTCCAGGGGGACTATCTCTGCCCTGCTCCTGCTGCCACCCCATGGCTGATCCCAGCCAGGATACTGGTGGCCTTCTTGGCCCCCTGGGCCACTGCTGGCTTGTGTTCAGCTGCTGTTGACCAGCACTCCCAGGGCCTTTTCCACTGGGCAGCTTTCAAGCCTTCCTTCCCTTGGCCTGGACCATTGCATGGGGTTGGTGTGAGCCAAGTCCAGGACCCAGCACTTGGCCTTGATGAATCTCATCACATTGGCCTCAGCCCATGGATCCAGCCTGTCCAGGTCCCTCTGTACAGCCTTCTTGCCCTCAAGGAGGTGAAATTAAACATCTGCACTACCTTACTGGGCAAAATACACAGCTGTGGATGCCCAGAACCCAGTTCAGGGCTCAGTCTCCCACCCTGGATTTGATGCAGATGCCCATCAGGGTTTTGCCCATTGCCTTCACCAACACCCAGCGAATGCTGAGAGTGTTTCCCAGACCCCTTCCACCATGGGTGGGCAGCAGCTGCTCTGGCAGTTTCCCTCCTTCCTGAGGGTTTACCAGGGTGACCCCAAATCTCATGGTAAGTACACTTTGAAAGGACCCGAGAGTGTCCTAAAGATTATTTGGTGGTATGAAGGGATGGGGCGGTTTAGGCCAAATTCAGGTGATGGTTTCAATTTTTTGGGCATCGTTACATCAGTGGAAGTCTGAGATTTGCACACAGACTCTCACTGCTCAGTGCAGGCTCTGTGCATCACAGGAGTGAAGAGAAATTCATGAGTGCTGACAATGCTGCTTGCAGTTTCATAAACAGACCCATTGCTCTGTTTTCATCAAAATGCACCCATATTATGTTTTTCTCTTTTTCTTGTTCCCCATTCTATTGTATTAGACCAAGATGTAAAATTATTAATAGAATAGTCCATTAATTTTATGATATTTCATTATTCAATTATTTCCTCCATTATTCTTCCACATTAAATCTGAATAATTTATTCAGTGAATTTTGCAAGCAAAATGTTCAATGCATAATTTTCTCCTTTGTTAATATTCTCCCAGTTCTAATTGTCCATGAGAATTTGATCTTATGCTCTACAGAAGAGCAAGCTGAAGACAAAAGGCCCGACACAGTGCTGTGCCAAGCACGACTGTTGGTGGTTGTTCTCCATTTAGGCTCTCAATGCACCAAGGAGGCACCAGGCTGTACCTGGCAGGGGAGCAGGCAGGAGCTCACGCTGCACGTGGAGCAGTGTCCCTCCATTTGGGAATACAGTACAAAGAACAGTGAAGCAGGAAAGTGCTGATGTGCACAGCTCCATTCTCCCAACACCATCCTCCCTGACCCTGTGCGAAGAGCTCACAATCCCTGGAGGCATCAAGATGAAACAGAAACAAGCTCTTTCCCACATCGTGCATCACATCTGCCCTGCTCACTGGAAACCTCAGGAAGAGGAGGCAGGCTGGCTTCCCTGGAGAGGTGCTCTGCACGCTGACTGCAGTCCCCAGCCCATGCAGGTGTCCAAATTCACTGAGCTCCTGTGCTGGCCTTTGGGCCCTGTGTTTGTGGAGCTGCTGGAGGCTGCAGCTTGGGTTCTGCTATAGCCCAGGAACACCCAGCCTGAGCCATGGGATCCTACAGGGGGTAACACTGATGTGCAGGATCAGCTCAGGGTGGGATGGGCTGTGACTCACCTCCCGCACACACAGACTTGGGTCCAGCAAGCATGGGCTGTGTTCACATCGCACCTCAGTCCTTTCCTGTGGGAAGCAGAAAGCAGGAGCGGTGGGATTAGCACCACCTGCGGCTGCCTGAGTGCCCAGTGCCTGCCCAGAGACTGGGAGAGCAGCTCCTTCTGCTGGTCGTTCAGACCATTGGACCCTGCGTTAGGATGGACTCAGCTCTCTGCAGCTACTTCTGTCTTTGCTACACCAGGAGCCGATGCAGATGGGCAGAGACCAAACTCTGAGAAGGCAGAACCATACCCCACCGTGAATAATATCAACGACTTCTTTGCCAGCAAGTAGGACAAGTTTTAGCTTCAGTTCAGCTTTGTTTGCAGTTTTCTGATGTGCACTTCTCAAAAAGGCCCTCTGTCTGCCTGATACCTGCGAGCAGTTGCCGTTTGAATCATAGAATGTCCTGAGTTGGAAGGGACCCACAAGGATCATCTGTCCCTGCAAAGGACACTCCAACTTCCACACCGTGTGGCTGAGGGCACTGGCCAGAAGCTTCTGGAATATTGTCAGGCTGTGACTGCTTCCCTGGGGAGCTGTTCCAGGGCTCCACCACCCTCTGGGGGAAGAACCTTTTCCCGATGTCCAAAATAACCCTCCCCTGGCACATCTTCCTGCCATTCCTTCAGGTCCTGTCATTGGTCACCAAAGAGAAGAGCTCAGCGCCTGCTCCTCCTCCTCCCCATGTGAGGAAGCACTGAACTGCTGTGAGGTCTCCCCTCAGTCTCCCACAGACTGAACAGACCAAGTGACTTCAGCAGCTCCTCACACAGCCTCCCCTCTAAACCCTTCACCAACTCCGTGCCCTCCTCTGGACACTCTCCAGTAGCTTCAGATCCTCTGTTATCCTGTGGTGCCCCAAAGTGCCCTCAGTGCTCCAGGTGGAACTGCAGCACCTTGTGTTTGCTTGGAAGACTTCCAGCCTGGGGAGTGCCCGGGAGCAGGGACTGGGCAGGGGGGTGGGGGGTGGCAGCACATGAGCTGCTTCCTGACACCAGTGAGCAAAATGTTTTCAAATGACAGAGTAGAAAATAGTAATTAATGAAATTCATCTTGAATATTCTTTCAAGATGAATTTTTGGAGAACTTTAGCAATTTGTGACATTTTTTTAGACATTGCTGGGATGTTTTTAGCAAATATGGTGAACTCTCACGATTTCCCAAATGCAAAAACCACAGGCAAACTGAGTCCTTTTGTTTTCATTGAAAACCATCGGCCAGTCAGTCACCTTCAACTGTTTACTCAGCTCAGCTGCCTGTGCTGTGCTGTAGACAATATCCAGCTAAAATGGGACACAGTAACTCCATATTAAGAGACTGGTGGAGCCACGATGAACTCAGTGTTGGCATCATAACAGCTGCAATTCAGGGAACAACATTTTTCCTAGCGTAGTCAATAAATTAGTGGTAGAAATAGTGGTAACATGAAAATGTAAAAATAGAGTCCCACAAATGCAAGTTTTCCATGGTAAAAACTAATAACTACTATTTTCTAAAATAACATATCAGTGCTTACCAGCTCAGCAGAAACACGTGGACTGTATCAGCCCATTGCAGGGTTCCCTCCAACCCACATGAACGGAGGTTTTTCCAATCCACTTGGACAAAAGTCTCCAGAACTAGACCTGCCTTGAATCACCTGGAGGTAAATGCACTCAGGACACGAAAAAATAATGGGCTACAGTGAAACCCAACTGCTCTGGCAACCCAAGGAGCTGAGTCACCAGTTGGAAATATCCATGCCAAGTCCTTCAGAGCGTGAAGGCAATAACAGCACCAAACCCCACTCTCCACGGAGGGGAATGTCACCCAGAGACTTTGCTGAGCTGCAGCCGAATTGTCCCCTGGTGGTTTGCAGTTTTTAATAGTTTTTTGGAGGGGTCAACAAAAACCATCCTGGAGCCTTTATCTCTGGTTTCTGCCAAGGAGTGTCTGGCTGAGCTGTAGCTGGTGCCTCTGCTTAGTCCTGATGGGTGTTCTCTCAGCAGGACACGGATCTGTTGGAGCGAGTCCAGAGGAGGCCACAAATACAATCCAAGGGCTGGAGCACCTCCTGTACAAGGACAGGCTGAGAGAGTTGGTGTTGTTCAGCCTGGAGAAGAGAAGGCTCCAGGGAGACCTTAGAGCAGCCTCCCAGGACTGAAAGGGGCTCCAGGAAAACTGGGGAGGGGCTCTTGATCAGGGAGGGCAGGGACAGGATGAGGGAGAATGGTTTTCAGCTGAAAAAGGAGAGATTGAGATGAGATCTTAGGGAGAAATGTTTTGCTGTGAGGGTGGGGAGGCCCTGGCCCAGGTTGCCCAGGGAAGTGGTGGCTGCCCCATCCCTGGAGGTGTTTGAGGCCAAGTTGGAGGTGGGAGGTGTCCCACCCCATGATGGGAAGGTGGAACTGGCTGGGCTTTAAGGTCCCTTCCCACCTAAACCATTCCATGATTCTGTGATTCTGATCCAGGGCTGTCCTAAGCTCTGTAGGGCCCACCTGGAGAATCTCTTTCATAAAGGTTTGCTCAGGGGTGGAGTGACAGCCAGTGTTGCTCCATCGTTTATGGTACTGGAGATCCTGGGCTGAATGGAGAGGAGGGACAGAGACCAGCTGGAACTGTTTCACACGCCCTAAGAGAGGACAACATCTTGGTTTTTCAAGATGTTGCAGGCTTGTCAGGCCAGCGTTAAAGGTGCTGTCAGAGGGCTTGGACTAACCCTTCCTCCTGCCATGTTCAAAACAGACATAAAATTTGACCCAGGAAAGAATCTTCATTTAAAAACTTCACACATTGTCCCTGCAAGACCCAAAGTGTTTGGATTGCAGCCAATCCATCCCATGTACTGCAGGCACCCAGAAATAGAGAGCTAAGTTCCCTCAGTAGGAGCCTTGTATTTTTGGGAATCATTAAGAAAACACAAAGTGTATATTAAAAATATTTTCCCTGTAAAACAGAAACCACCTGAATTCTGACCTTGCTGCAAGAGCTGAGCAGAGAAGCCAGGGGACCGAGCAAGCAGCACAGCGCGACGGAGCAAGGTGTTTGCAGAGGGTTTCAGGTTTGGGTGTCACCTGTGGTTGCAATATCTCAGAAAACAGTTTTCTTACCCAAGTCTAGGCATGGAGTTCATAACAGGGGACAAAACCAAGAAAAGAAATGAAGGAAAGGTTTTTTTGTTAAGTATTATTCCATGTGAGGACCAGCTGAGTCACTGCTATAATAGTGTTGTCTGATGAGCAGTCACAAGGACATGAAAAGGGAATATAAGCTTTTTTAATTGAAACCAAAGAGCAGAAAACAGACTTGATACTCATTGTATAGTGCAGAGAGCTTGGGAATCCACCTAGTACTTTGGAGCCATTAATTATTGCTTAATTAGAGCAAGGAGCATTGCAGGATATGTGATAGCAGTTAATGGCTGATTCTCCTGAGAGACAGATCTGGGTACAGAAATAGCAAGTTCAGTACACAAAGGGCAGCTGATTTCCTTGGGAAAGGAAGAGAAGTGGCTGATGGAGTGTGTGTTCATGCACAGGGTATGTGGAATCCTAGAATGACAGAATGTCCTGAGCTGGAAGGGACCCACAAGGATCATCGAGTCCAACTCCTGTCCCTGCACAGGACAACCCCAACACTCACACCGTGGGGCTGAGGGCCTTGGCCAAATACTGCTTGAATATTGTCAGGCTGTGACTGCTTCCCTGGGGAGCTGTTTCAGGGCTCCACCACCCTCTGGGTGAAGAACCTTTTCCTAATGTCCAACCTGACCCTCCCCTGGCCCATCTTCCTGCCATTCCCTCAGGTCCTGTCATTGGTCACCAGAGAGAAGAGCTCAGCACCTGCTCCTCCTCCTCCCCTTGTGAGGAAGCAGTGAACTGCTGTGAGGTCCCCCCTCAGTCTCCTCTTCTCCAGGCTGAACAGACCAAGTGACATCCCTGTGCCAACTCTGATCCCAATGAATGTTTTGGGCAAATTAAAGGGAGAAGGAAGTGACCTGCAGGAGAAGGTCTGGTTCTGGGGTCGAACACATATCCCTGCGGAGGGTGGGATTAAAGACATCCTTTATTGAAGGTGCTACCAAGCACACAGACTTCTGTGTGGTCACCTCCATCTGGGGCAAAGCTGTCCATGCTGGAGCTGGCTCTGGTCTGGGCTGTGATTTGCTGCACAGCAAGGAGTTGCAGTGGAGTGAATCCACCAAGAGCAGCAAACTGGGGTTCAGGCACATTCTTGCCCAGCTCTCAGCAATGGCATAAAAGAAAATCCTTTCCAGATTGTCATTTCAGCAATACTGGTGTCTCCAAGGTGTGATAATGGTGGGTGATGCTGGGTTGGGTGGACACAGGACAGGCACAGAGGATTGTTGTGGTGCCTGACCCACGTCTGCCCAACAGGGATGAGGTGAATTGCTGGGCTCCAGGGGCCAGGCCCCACCTGCACCCGTGGGATCAGGGGCCAGTTGGCATCCTTTATGATATGGTGATAAAGTTAATGTGACAGTGAAAGCAGAAGATCAGATAAAAGCCTGCAAAAGCCAATAAGATGATCTTTCATTTGGCATCTGCTCCAGCTCTTCTCCATATCCCAGCGTACAGAGACCATTTGTGCTGTGGCCTCCTCAAGGAAGCAGAAAAGAAATATTTCTTGATATTCATCATAAAACATCCTTTTAAAATTGGTTATCTGGTGAAAAAGTCAGATGTTTGAGTTACAGTAAAGCTTTGATTTGCCTTTTTTAGAGTACCTGCATATGCTTTTCACAGTGCATTTTAGAGTAAGAAGGCACAGCTCACTTTGTCCCACTTGTGCTGTTTCTACCCTCTGCCTTTATCCCTTTAATAGATGTGTTTGTAAACAATGTTGTGTCCTATCACCATGGCTCCTGCTGAGACACCTATGTGACGACTCCTGCTGTTCAGGACCTTCTTCTAACTCCTAGCCAACCTCTTCATGATTGTCTCTACAGCTCTGTTCTTCCACTATCACTGCTCTTTAGAGATCCCTTCCTTCCCTAAAGTTTTCTCTGCTTTTTAATTTATAAAGATCAGTCACTTCTTTCCCAGTCTGGCTTCACAAGCCAAGCTTTTCATCTCGTCCTGGAGAACAGGCTCTTCATGCCCCTGAGTTGCACTTGCTCCAATTTCTCCTCACCTTTTTGAACTGCACTGTACCTGGTGTTTCAGATGGGGTTTGATCAACAGCTTGTGCAGCACTCAACATGCAAACCCTCCGTGGAAGGACTTTATCTGTTATTATCTGTTATGCCTCATGCTGTTCAGAGTTTTCAGTTAATGGTGATACTGGCAATACAATGACTGTGTTTGAGTATTTCTCTGCCTCTTCTGCTTCCAGCTGAAAGTCCAATAGCAGATACAGCAAAGTTCTGGTGCTGAGCCCATAAGTGCACAACCTAAAGCCTTGCTTGGGAATTTCATTACATTTCTACTGCTCCAGTCCTCAAAGTCACCAAATTCTTCAGATACCTCACTGAAACTCCCTCACCTTCCACTTCAGTGTCATGACCTCATTCCTGCTTCCTCTGCCAAGGTCACTGAGTAGATCAGTTTGATCTGCTCCACGGTTGAGTCCTGAGACCTCACCACTCCCCTCTCCAAGCTCAACAGCTCCCATTTCAGCACAGACCGTGCGTGGTTTTTTTCTGGGTAGGTCTTCAGCTCCTTACAGTTCTTACAGTAATCCCCATCTTTTCCAGCTTAAATAATAATTTCCCAGGAGGCACTGTATCAAATACTTCACTGCAAGCCATGCAGATGAGATCTGCCTTTCCTTTGCCTACAGTATCTGGTATCTAATTGAAAGAGAGTGCTGGCTTGGTCTGTCTTGATCTGTCTTGGATAAACGGGTGTCCCTATTCCTTTTAGTCTCTACTTCACTTCTCTCATCTTTCTTTTGAAATTAAACTCCCCTGTACCATGGGGGTCAAATGCCATTGTTCCTGCAGTTTCCATACTGTCTTTTTCAGTTTAGCACAGAAATTCAATGTACTAAGTGCTCACATTGAGGCTTTCACCTCAGGGGTGGTAATGGGAATTGGGGCTGCTTAGTCTGGAAAACAGGAGGTTGAGGAGGGACCCCATGCAGCTCCCTGAAAGGAGGTTGTGGTGAGGTGGGTGTTGGTCTGTTTTGCCAAGTGACAAGTAATAGGATGAGAGGAAATAGCCTCAAGTTGCACCAGGGAAAGTTTAGGTTGGATATCAGGAGAACTGTCTTTACTGACAGAATGGTGAAGCCCTGGAGGGGGCTGCCCAGGGCAGTGGTGGAGTCTCCATCCCTGGAGGGGTTCACAAACCTTGTGCCCAATGGCTGATGATTGGACTGGGTGAGCTTAGAAGTCTCTCCCAACCTCAACGGTTCTGAACATTTTATGTTGACTCTAGCTAAGTGGGAGCACAGGCTTGAGGAGATCTCCATATGCTCCAAAACTACTAAAAAGCATTTCAAATTCACTCAAATATCCAGTCACCCTACTGCAGCCTCTCAATGAGATAGATGGCTGCAGATGAGCTTATCTGTGAAGAAAATCCATTCATTGATAGCAAACTATCATTTCAGCCTCTGAAATTGGCACTGATTTTCCAGTACAGTGCTTAATTAAACCTGCCAGTGCTCAAACCACTCCCCTGTGTTGTCTGACATCGGGCACAGCCCTCAGGAGAATACACAGTGTGTTAGGAAGTGGAGGGCAGCACACACAGCTGGGCAGGAATCAGCCACTGCCCTCTGTTGGTGTTGTGTCTCTAATGATGTTTATTAACAGCAGAACCAGGGGAGGATGAAGTTCAGGTGCAGTGACCATCACTGTGTAATTTTAATAGACTCTTAATTACAGTTTTCCCAGCTTAAAAGTATTTTGAAACACACTTTAACTTTACCATCAAGTGATTTCTACAATCACAGACTGTAAGCCAGAATAAGGTTATTATTCAGAGCCTTGAGGTCTCAGAACCACGGAACAGGGATTGAATCCAGTTCCACCAGGGGACATCGACTGCGTCTTTCCATAATTTCCAAAGAAAGAAATGATATTTGAGACAGACACTGAGACAGTCATTCCACAAAGGGCTCAACAGCTGAATGGGTTGGGGTTGTACCCAAAGGATGGAGCAGTGGGCATTTTCATGGGTGGCGCTCCCCACCCATCATCATCCACAGGACAGACCCACAACACCTGGAAAATGCTTCATATTTTGAAAACCTCTGCTTGCCTTTGGACCACTAGAGGGAGGTGCCTGTGCTGATGCGAGCTGCGGAGCCCGGCAAGAGCTGCCACTTTAAAGTGTTTGTAGATAACATGGAAACATCAAAAAGGAACTTGAATCTGTGTTACTGGGCTGACAAATGGCAAATGAAATACAAAATAAAAGCTGTCAACTAACAAATGTGTTGCTGAGGGTATGGAGAGCTGTCGAAGGAATTGCATGGGCAATTGCTGTGGGCACAGCTCTGCTCCTGGGTGACAGAGGGAAGGAGCTGGGGGTGAGTGTGCGAGGAAGGGGAAGGAAAAGGAGTTGAATTTTAAGCAGAAAAGGTGCCAAATCCCCAGAAACTGCTCTGCAAATTCCAGTCTCTGTCAGGCATCTGGTCTCAAGCACCCAGAGTCCTCTAAACACCAGATTTTTCCTGCCTGCATCCCCCTAGACTTCCCAGCAAAGCTGTCCCCAAGGCTGCTGGGTGGGCTCATGGGGTGGCAGAGGAGCTACGAGATAACTATGGGGCCACATAACCTTGTGGGAGCAAATGGGCTGTTGGCTTGGGTCTGGTTTATACTCAGTTTGGAATGGAGGGGGAGCCTCACTCCATAACATGTGCAGGAAAATGATTTGGGCAATTGGATTTCTCCCAGCCTTGAGTACAGCAACGCTGAGAAAGAAGGTGAAGAGGAAAGACGGCTGCGGCGAGATGGACCAAGGAGAACTTGATCTTATGGAGAAGGAGTCTCGCTTTTGAAAACTGCTGTGGGGAATGAATTTTCCTGTTGTGGCATCTGCCCCCCCAGTTCTATCAAACTGTACATCCTCCCGTGACTCCACGGTTCAGGCTCTTCACTCCCTCTGGGGTGGGACAGTGTCGCTGTCGCTGTGCACGCCCCGCGCGTGCGAGGGGCAGGGAGAGAAGCACGGCGCTGCTGTCAGGTGCTGCCTGCCACCTCCATCCCATCAGCACAGCCTTCCACTTTGTTTGGGGGAATGTATGGCAATTAGCAGCTTACACTTCTGACTGTTTCCTGGTTTTTGCTTTTTCTTTCATATATTATTCATTTTTTCCTGCTTGTATTAGATGTTTGCAAGTCTTGCTTTAAGCTTTGAAAAGAGCATTGGGCTTGAAATGCTTGATGGTGGTGACATCCTGGATTTTTTTATGCTGGTGTTTGCTTGAGCAATTTTTTTGTATGGAAGTGGAATTGATGAGAGAGAAAGAGAGGGGTGAGATCTGTAAACCATCACTGCCATGGGTGCTTCTGACTGCCACTGAAAAACAATCCTGGAGGGTTCTCCCAACCCTCTCTGTGCCGAGGCCAGCCCAGCTCTACCTGAAAGATGTAGGGTGCTGAGGAATAACGAAGCTTGCATATTTTTAGGTGATTAAGATTTTTTTGTATAGTTTTTGTGAGTTCTTTGTCCTGAAAGACCCCTTGTAGTGCAAAACATCCAGGTTTGTTCACCCAGAATGGAAAAGACTGAGCTCTGTGTCCTGTGGCGTTAAATGACTTTGTTAATTGTTTCTAAGTAGATGCCTCTAACTTCTGCAAAATTCTTTTATCTATTCCTGAAAATGGATAAAAAATTATTTTAGTGGGTCAGCTCATGCTAATTCACCCGTTAGCATCTCCCAGAACCTCCATGGGTACCAGTATTTCCACCAGCAACTTAAACAAGCTTCTGAAACAAGCTGGGGTGCAGTACTTCCTGGAGAAGGTTGACTGGAGAGGCAGCGTGTCCAGCCAGGATAGCTGAGAAGCACATTTCCAGATTCAATAAGATGATATTGAAGGAATATTAAAGGCACAGACTCCAATATAACTTTTACCTGGAAACTGCCAGGCACTGGTTTAAAAGTGCAGCAAAGGTGCCTGCCTTTCAGCATTTAAACAACGATTTGAAATTCAGTTCACACATCAATAACGTCGTTTGAACACAGGACCTGGCATTTATTTCAGTGCTAAGCTCTTGAAGCAGGGACTGAAGAGCAGAGCTGTCCACAATCGTATTAAAAATGTTGCTCTTAAATTTTTGAGACATGCTACATGAGTTTTGATGGCTCTGCCTTCAGTGCTGGACACATTCAATGTTCCTTTAAAATCTGATTATGGGCCAAGCATCCACGTCCTGTTGTTGCAAACAGAGATTGTCAGAGACCGGAAGATTCTGACAAGAACTTTGTGGAAGGAGCACACGTACAGGGACAATTGCAATTCTTGTTTTGTCAGACGAATGAACCCCCACATTTCATATTTTAGACAACCAATTGGGAGTCAGAGCTGGGTAACTTGCATGATTTTTTGGAAGAATCAAGCCAAATTACTTCAAGTGACCCTTCAATACAATGTCTGATGTGACCAAACCAGAAAAAAGGACACCTTCACTCAGGTATTTCCCTTCAGTAATAGTATTGGTGGTATTTATTTTTTCCTCTTCCAACCATCCTTGAACAGTATTGGAAGCAATGATGCACCTATTTATGATTTTAGTGGTGTCAGTGTTTTCTCACAGCAGAGGAGTGGGTTTGTCCGTTCTCACTGAGATTTCAGTTCATGACTGGTGGACTCTTGTCCTCTCCAGGAAGAACTGATCACTAGAGACAGGTATGAAGAAGAGCAATGAGTGAGTATAGAAACATCCTTAGGAACCTTGGTTTTTATCAGATCTGACCTGAAGGAATAATTATTCCAAAGTGAATCAAAATCATGCCATGAGGGTTGGACTCAGATGCGAGTTCCAGGTTTTTTGTCGTTCCACATAAATTCAGACCTGTGGGGAACCATTCCTACAGGGGTTGGCAGATCAATGGGCTGTTGTTATCAGGCAGGGTTGGGAGCAACCAACATCAGGGGGTTTGAGAGAGATCATCTTGGTATCTACCACTTGTCCAGATGCATTTTAGTACAGCTGCTTTGCAGCTGTGTGGGAATTCTAAGTAGGATGGAGAATAGAAGGACCTGGCAATGATAATTAATGTGGGAGCTGGGACTCATTTATGAGTGAGGAAACAATAACAAAGTTAAAGTGTTTCAGCTCTGTCTGTGGCAATCTGCAGGCCTGGGATAATCCTGTTAAAAGACCTAAAAACTCCTTAGCAATAGATGCTCTGTGTGATTGTACCCACACAAGAACCAAGGAGAAGCTGCCTTAACCAACACAAACAAAACCGAACCCAATGAAAAGCTACATTTGCTTTTCTGATGGAAAATAGGAATGAGAGCAAGAAGTGTGGGGAAGTTCAAAAGGACCCTGTGCTGGAGGTGAGGGAATTGATGAGGAGTTCTCTGTGTATGGTACAGCTGGTGGGCATCGCAGGCTTGGTCCTTGCTCCACTTCATGGATCCTGTGTTGATTAAACTGGAAGTAGTTCCTGAGATGCTGGGGTTGTACCTGTCTAAAAGGACATCACCTGATCTTCAGTTTGACAAAGGAGGTCTTGCATCTTCCTCCCACCATCTGTAGAGCGACAGCCAGTGTGATGGAGAAGGCCAGCAAGAATTCAGGCCCTGAAAGTCCTCAAAGTGAAGCAGCAGCTCAATGCTGAAAGGATTCAGAGGCCACTTTTCCATCGTTGGGAGAAGGCTGGGTGTTGAAAATTTGCCTTTAATAGAATGGGTGGTCTTGGTTTAAGGCATGGCACAGGCCCACGGGTTCCATCAAGCAATGATGGCAAAAATGGACTCTCCTCTACTGAGAGTGCCCAAATCTTTTAATATTAATGATCATCAGGGTTTTGTACTTGGCACAGACGTGCCTGGAACTACAGAAACAGCTCCAGGGAGTTGCAAGGTGTTCAAAAAAATCACATTAAAAACTGTCCAAATTGGAATAATTTAAAGAGAGTTAAAAAAGGGTATTCAAGAATAGACTTGTTCTAAATGTCTCCATGCTGATTTCACTGCCTCCAAACGTGAGGTACAGGTATTTGTGGAGTTATAAGTAGGTCAGTTATTTTTGTCACTCATTATTACTTGTGAAAAATGCGTGTAGCAAACGAACTAAGATACTGCAGCAGCTGAATTTGGAAGGCTAGCATTGCTTTCACATGGTTTTAGATATGTCTAAGTGACATGATTTCCTGATCCCTATGTCGAAGTCAATTATTGCCAAATTCCATCATATTGGGACATGTCATATGAAACCCTGTTCCGCTGTCACGAAACTGCCTCTGAAAGTACCTGTGTCAATTTGATGCACTGTGGTTCTCAAAGGAGTTGGATGAACCTTGCTGAAGCTTGGTGAGCCTGAGTCTCACCTCAGCTCTAGGATTAGTTCTTCAGCTGTTATTAACAGAGATGTGCTCAGCCATACAAAGCACAAAGTACTCAAAAGCACGCGGAGCGTCACAAGTTGGATAGATCTCCTCTTGCTACAGAAGTCAACTCTGGCTGCCTCTGCAGCCATCAGAGAGACTTGGGCACCCACAAAGGGGAATCCACTTTGTCTGATGGTGGGGGCTGAACCTTTGAGAACAGGTTGAGAGAGCTGAGCCTGGAGAGGAGAAGGCTCTGGGGAGACCCGGAGGTGTTCAAGTCCAGACTGGTGAGGCTTCTGAGCAAGTTGATCCAGTGGGAGGTGTTCCTGTTCTTTCCAACCCAAACCCTTCTGTGATTCTAGGATTCTCCACGAAGATTTTGTTTTTCTATGGACTGGAGATGGGCATCTTAGATGCAAGTATATTAACACCAACAGGAGGAGCAAGGGCCCAGCGGGGCTGGGAGGAAAAGGTGGGCCGAGCACCCAGTAAAGCAGCCTGGGTGGGGAGAACGATGGCAGCCGCAGTGCTGAGAACGCTGAGACTCTTCCTGACGTTTGCACGTCTTTATTGCCAAGGGAGCTCTGGGGTTTGGAGGAGTGAGCAGAGCCTTCTGGTCCTCGGGGGGTCAGGTTGTGGCTCTGCTTCTGGTTTGTTCTCCAGCCCCTTCCCCAGCTCCCTTCCTCTTCTCTGAATGTGCTCCAGCCCCTCCGTGTCCTTCTTGCAATGAGGGGCCCAACACATCTAAGATTCCTTCCTTGAATTCCTCCCTTCCATCTCTATGTTCACAATCAGGAAGGAAATTTTTTGCTCCTTTTTTTTTTACTTTCTTTGAAAATGGATGACAAATACATGTTCATCACTTGTGTTAGGAGTATCTTGATAGAGAACTCCCCCTACCTCTCAGACTGCATTTGCTTCCAGCACTGGCAGTTGTGGCTGATACATGGAGTATTTCATCAAGAACAGAGTCTATTTTTGGCACAGAATCTGTGACAGAGCTCCTAGAAATGCCCAGAGGAACCTCAGGTCAGCCCATGGGGCTTCACTGGGAGTTCCCTCCTGCTCTTTGGAGTGTACAGGGGTGATGGAGGAAGGACAAGTTGCTGCACGAGGGGTCTATGTCCACTTAGAAATGTCAGTAGCAATCTGGATTATCTGTCTGTGTTTCTTCTTCTGCACTGGCAATGTACACTGCAGTTCAAAATAAAATTGTGGATGTTTTTCAGATCAAATGAGGTGTATTTTTCCCCACTTCCTCATTTCGGATGATCTCTTGAGGCTTCTCTTCTTCCTTGGGTAAAAAGACTAAAAGGTTAAAAAAAAAAAAGTTCTTTCTGCTTCCTGCACTGTAGATTCTGCTACAGTTCTGGCCTCAAGGCTAAATTGTGGCACTGAGTCCCTCAGAGTGATCAGTTATTCCATTTCCTTTCAGTATTTTTAAATCTCATGGCATTCAACTTCATAGAATATTCTTTAGTGTTCCAAATATGAAAATAATGAATCATAAAGTTACTTCTTTCCTCCAGACCATTCATTATTTCCCACTACCTTACCGACTCCTCACTTTTTTTCCATCCTTCAAAACTTAATACTCCCCATCTTTGAGGATTTTCTTCACGAGAGAGCCCGTCTCTTTCTATAGTTCCTGTTTGGAGATGGAGTTCTGCTATTCAGAGATGCCCAAGGGTGGTCCTCAAAGATGTTTAAACATCCAAATTCCACCGAAATTGAGGGGAATGAGCTTTCTAAGTGCTTTTCAAAAGCTGGGGCTTGTACTTCGACATTAGATGCACCTGAAAGCCTGGCTCTGAGCAGAACTTAATGCAGCCACAGGGGGTGACAAGAAGTCCATCCGGGCAACAGTTTTGGGATGTCCTTTGGATTTATTTCTTTCCTACATGCTCCAAAAAAAAATAAATCAAAAGGCTTTTATAGGGAATTGTTGAGTGGGTCTGTAATTTCATTCTAACAACTGTGTGTGAATAGTGCTTTGAAATATTCCCTCACTTAAAAATCAGCAAAGTTGACTAAACCCAGTGAAATCCCACAGGAGATGATGGATGATACTCACTGGGCAAACGAGGCGTGTGCTCTTGAGCAAGTAAGAACTTGTGAGCCATCATGAATGGTGCTGCTGATGGCCTTATTGCCACACTGACCCATGGACCCAGTTATCCAGGCCCAAATGCTCCATTCTTCTTGAAGAAAAGTTTACCATCTCCCAAATTTCCCCCTTCTTGTTTAGACTTTTCCACTCATCCGATTTGACTTTAAATACATCTGAGAAAGAGAAGATTAAACCTACTTTTAAAACTTGGACTCTGTTAAGGTCAGTGGTGGAGCAGCTCCAGCAAGAACTGGACTTGACTGACCACATATGTATCTCTTTAATATAATAATACATATGTTACATATTTAATATAATAATATATATTTATTTTTTGTTGCCCACCTCAAGGAGAACTCAATTGTGTCTCAGTCTGCAACCAACCCCCATTAAACCATCACAGACTGTCAAAAAGACAGCAAAAAAAGAGCACATCTACAGTGCTGCTGTAAGAATATGTTTAAACAAAGCCAGAGGTGCAGGACTGAGAAGTGAATATCACCTACATAAGAAAGAAAACCTGGAGTTTCTTTAAGCACCACTTCTCTTAATTATGTAGGAATCCTGGTTCCCTTGTGACTTGGTCCTAGGAAAAGTGTGCAAAAGGTACAGCCTTGTGAATGCTGTGGAAATCCCTGCTTCCACAGACATCGGTTTAGAGCTGGGAATTGCGTTTGAAAACAAGAAAATAAAGGAGAGTAGAGAGGAGATACTGAATAAAGGAACACTTTTGTGAATAAAAACTGTCCTCTGCCTCTTTTTGCACCTTTTTTCTGTGACTTTGGCTTTGCTGGCAGGGGGTGAAGATCTCTCACCACCGAGGATGCCCTCCTGGCCAGGAGCTGTGTGCACGTGTGACAAGTTGGGGCTGAGAGCGGCTCCAAGGGAAGGGACCAGGGTTGCTGCAAGGGGCCTGTGCTGAGTGTAGGGTGAGTGGAGAAAATAACCCACCCAGGCCACTCCTCAAGCCCAAAGCAGGGCTGAGGAATGGCCCTTACCAGAGGAGAAGAGGAGATGTGCTGAGGACCTTCCATGGGCCACACACTCCCCATCCGTGTCCCTAGGGAAGGGGATGTGGAGGAATGGAATAACACAGGGAAAGATTATGTAGTGAAATGCCCACAACTGGTACCAAGAGACTGAACCAAGCAGCAATGATCAGAGAAGAGCCAGGAACATGCTGAATTTTGGACATGTTATTATCCTGATTTAGTGCCTTCAGCTTCTGAGTGGTTTGAAACATGTCATGTCCTTCCATCGGGCTCGCGGTGTTTAATGGAAGGCAAAACCTGACTGGAATCTCTATTATGCTCTAGGTTTTTAAAAATAAAACCAGAACAGGCTAATTCCAGGCATCATTCCTTGTTTTCAACCTGGGCTTTCTTTTGCTGCAGCTTTGCAAACCATTTTTAATAACTGAGATGAAACATCAGGCTGTGACCTATCACATCACATTGCATCAGTCAAATTGTGTTACATCCAATAATAAACTACTGCAGCTGATGTTACCCAACATGACAAGGAAAATAGAAACCCAGGGCTGGAGAACTCAAAGAAAAATGCAGTTTTGATAAGCCAAGATCTTAAAAATATCTGAGTCGCTTTTGATGGCGATTCTTAGATTTATTCTGAAGCCTAAAACCCTTGGAGAAATTGGACTGGCTGTGAGCAGGCATATTTTTCTAGACAGTTTTGAGGATATCTGTCTGATAATTACTTTTAAAATAAGCTTCAGCTACTATTTCAACAAAAAGAGCACTGCTTTGCATAGAGTGGGTAGTGGGGGGAGAAAGAGGAAAGTAGGACCTAGAATTCTCTCTTGCAATCTAGGGTGACAATTCTATCTGGATTTTATTAATCCAAATATCCAGTTTCAAGAGACTCCAGGCAAGTGGTGAAAGTGTGTCAGAAGAAGAATGGGTGAAAGATATGAAAAAAATCAGAATATTTCTAAGTTTTCCTTGTCATGCAGTTCGATTTGAAATTTAGTTCTATGGGGATTTTTACTAAAGCAAAGTAAATTTCATCAGTCAAGCCAGAACCACTTGCTTTGGGTGAAATATTCAAGTAATTTTTGATTTTGGAGAGCTTTGTTGTTTTAGGACACAGAAAAAACACAGAAAATATATTTTAGACAGATAAGTTTTAAATAGAGTGCTATAAAAATAAAAAATCCTTCAACTCAGAGCTGAGACAAGCCCTCAGTTATTTGCAAAGTCCTTATTCATTCATGAGGAGTAGCATCACCTTCTTCCCTCACATCCACTGTATTTTAAGGGTGTGCACAGGAACATGAATGACAGGGTCAGATCACAGGATCATGGAATCACAGAACGGTTTGGGTTGGAAGGGATCTGAAAGCCCACCCAGTTCCAACCCCCTGCCATGGGCAGGGACACCTCCCACTGGATCAGGGGGCTCAAAGCCCCATCCAACCTGACCTTGAACACCTCCAGGGATGGGGCAGCCACCACTGATCTGGGCAACCTGGGCCAGGGCCTCCCCACCCTCACAGCAAAACATTTCTTCCTAAAATCTCATCTCAATCTCCCCTCTTTCAGCTGAAAACCATTCCCCCTGATCCCATCCCTGCCCTCCCTGATCCAGAGCCCCTCCCCAGCTTTCCTGGAGCCCCTTTCAGTACTGGAGGCTGCTCTAAGGTCTCCCCAGAGCCTTCTCCAGGCTGAACAACCCCAACTCTCTCAGCCTGGCCTCAGATGGGAGATCTGTGTGTAGTTCTGCAGTCATTTTCAAAACATGAATGCCTGGACATAATTCCATATTGTGTAGACATTTCAAAGGCTCCTACATTTTTAAGCTACTTTGCACCTGCATTTGGGAAATGCTTATGCATTCAAATTGTAGATATTTACTGATAAATACCTATTAAATGCTACTATCTAAGAGTTTAAAGTCATCAGTCAGCCTTTCTTGTCAGTTGGCCAGACATGATCACCAGCTCTCACAATGTATCAGTATTTTGAACTGTGAAATAGTCATGAGATCAGACAATTACTTTAGTAAGTGCTGGTTTGGGACAAAAAAAATCACAGCAGCAGCTGCTTCCCTGAAAATTCAGCCAGTTTTGGGGTCCATATTCTCTGTGTTAGACAACAAATGCCTTCACACAGACTGTAGCTGAGAGACTGGATTTTATATAACAATTCATGAGTCATTCAAAAGCAAAATCATACTAAAACTCCAAGTATTTTACTGCTAAAATGAAACAAAAATTGGAACCCCCCAAATTCTGCAATGTCTCAGCCTGTTTGCTGTATGCTTTGACACTAAGCACAACTCTATCAAGTTGCATCTACTTTTAATATTTCTGTTTTCATAAGGAGAAAACCTACACAGAGTATATCAACTATTTCTTACTCCTTTTCCTTTATTTCACACAAAAAGAGGAGAGAGATTGATAGAGCTGAAATTTGAAGCCAGTCTCAGGGGATTAGTTTCATATCCACTCAGTTTCCTGTAAAGCTTCTGCATTTATAGTTATTTTTAAAGAAAAACTGAACTGAAGGGTGAAAGCCATTAGCAATAACTCACTTGGATTTTAACTCATTCTGATGTTTACTTATTTTGATTTTAATGCACTCTGATATTCTTATGCCACTCGTTGGCACATTTCCATGTATTCAAGCAGCTGAATTGTTCTTATTTGCAATACTGCAAGCAAGAAGGAATACAGAGCCCCAGACCAAATCACCAAGTTCCTTCAGATCTACTCTATCCATTTAATCTCTATTGATAACTTTGTGTTCATCCAGTCTGAGACAAATGCCTCCAAATTTGTTGAAGGGTTTCTTGAAGATGTTAAAAGATGGCCTTGAACACCTCCAGGGATAGGGCAGCCACCACTGCTCTGGGCAACCTGGGCCAGGGCCTCTCCACCCTCACAGCAAAACATTTCTTCCTAAGATCTCATCTCAATCTCCCCTCTTTCAGCTCAAAACCATTCATAGAATCGTAAGGTTGGAAGAGGCCTCTGAGATCATCGAGTCCAACCGTGCCTGTCTCCCTACTAAACCATACCCCTAAAAAACTCATCTACCCATCTTTTAAACACCTCCAGGGATGGAGACTCCACCACCTCCCTGGGCAATCTGTTCCAGTCCCTGACCACTCTCTCAGTGAAGAAATTCTTCCTGATGTCCAGTGTAAACTTACCTTGGTACAACTTGTGGCCGTTCCCTCTCATCCTGTCGCTCGTCACTTGGGGGAAGAGCGCAGCACCCGCCCCGTCACATCCTCCTTTCAGGCAGTTGTAGACAGTGATGAGGTCTCCCCTCAGCCTCCTCTTCTCCAAGCTAAACAACCCCAGTTCCCTCAGGCTCTCCTCGTAGGGCTTGTTCTCCAGCCCCCTCACCAGCCTCATTGCCCTTCTTTGCATGCCCTCCAGCCCCCTGTCCCTGCACTCCCTGTTAAAAGGCCCCTCCCCAGCTTCTCCATAGGCTGTTTAATTACAGGGGAATGAGGAGCAGCTGAAGTCACTTGGTCAGTTCAGTCTGGAGAAGAGGAGACTGAGGGGGGATCTCATCGTGCTCTGCAGCTTCCTCACATGGGGAGGAGGAGGAGCAGGAGCTGAGCTCTGCTCTTTGGTGACCAACAACAGGACCCGAGGGCATGGCAGGAAGATGGGCCAGGGGAGGGTTAGGTTGGACATTAGGAAGAGGTTCTTCCCCCAGAGGGTGGTGGAGCCCTGGAACAGCTCCCCAGGGAAGCAGTCACAGCCTGACAACATTCCAGAAGCATTTGACCAATGCCCTCAGCCCCATGGTGTGAATGTTGGGGTTGTCCTGTGCAGGGACAGGAGTTGGATTCAATGATCCCTGTGGGTCCCTTCCAGCTCAGGTCATTCCATGATTCTATGAAGTATCAGCACAGATCCCACTTCCCATACAAGCACTTCTGTTCTCTTCTTCAGAAGCCTGCTGACCTCCAAATGTAGCTGAGGCACTTCCCAAGCAGGTCATGTCCATTAGAAAAGCACAAATTGGTACCTGGAATTTGAGGTGTGCTCCAAAACAGCCCCCCAGGAACAAACAACAGAGGCTAAAAGAGTTGTTAAAGGGAGGGTGCTCAGTCCTAGGAATGTTTATCCCCAGGAAGTCAGAAGAAATCACAGCGCTGCTACTGCGAAGTTCAAAGGAATCCAGGGATGTGTATGGATGTAGGCACACGTATTTAGTCTGCTTCCAAAGGAAAATTCAGCAACTTAACTCTGCCAGGGTAATTATCCTCCTACAAGTACAACTCCTCACAGGAGCACTTGTATGCAGCAGTTTTCTGTTTTATCTCGCGCTGCGTTCAAAGCAAAGCAAAGCAAAGACACTAAACTGTAAAAAGCATCTGTAGGAAGGGACGTGAGTGGGAGTTGTACTGGTAAAATTATAACGCTGCTATAATTATCCTGATCAATTTTCCATATAAAACAGACTTCAGAAGGACTCATTTGTTAAACTATGTAAGCCTCAGCCTTTACTCTAGTGGCGTCTCTGTTCACCAATCAACATAATGAGCACAGGCAATTAAGGGGCACCAGAAACTTGGTTACATTTCCTAAAGGCATTTCCCAATGTCCAAATGCTTGATTTGCAAAACTAATGAGCTGCTAAAGTCCCTTGGCATAAATCAGCACATCTCCACTGGCTTCGGCTGCGACCCTCTTATCCTTACCAGCTGAAGGCCGGGTCCTTTGTAACCATTCTGCTCTGGGAAGCAGAATTATGGGTATTTTCAATATTTACAATTTGATCCTAGAAGTTAATTTGGACAATGTAAGCAGTGGTTGAATTAAACAGCAGCCTCGATGCAACTGCAAACACTTAGGCTAAGGAAAAACCGGCCGTTTCCTACGGCGTGAGCCCTGCACAGGGAGGTGCCATTCAACGCTTTGCCACAACAGCCACGCCTACAGCCCCCAGTTTTCATCCAAGCAAATTTCTTCCCAGAAAACTGCATAAACCCTGCGGGATTTAGCCCCCCCAGAAAGCAGGAGCAAGCGCTGCCTCCTCATTAGCAGTAGGATATAATAGCAGCTGCGGTACATTTGCCATTTGCTAGGTGAATGCCATTTAAATATATAAAAGATTCTGGTACTTGATTGTTCAGCAGCAAAAAGTGAATGGATGTCAAGTCCTTTGCTCACAACTGTGTTGGCTAATGCTGCCCTCAGGGGGTGAGACTCTTTCTAAAACCTGAGGAGTTTACGCCTGATTTGAGCGAAAGTGGTTTGCTCAAAAGCCTCCCTGTATTTAGCGGGTTTGGCCTTCAAGAACCGGCCCTGCTCCTACGAGGGATCTGGTTACGATGCTGTTCAGCAGCATTTTGATCCAGGAAAGTGCAGAGAGTAGAAAGAGTGCAAGGAGCAGTGTTGAAGAGGTGGTGGGTCCTGCCTTAGCAGTGCGACCCCACAGCTTCGTCACCCTGCTCTTACAGCCGCACTCACGCTTGGGAGCAGCACTACTTTGTAAGGAAAGGGGAGTTTGGGATCTGAATTTGGTCCCTAGGTGCTGGCTGCACGCCTCCCCGGGGCTGCTGGCACTCCTCAGGCTTAGGAGGTGTCATTAGGACAACATTGATTATTGGGCTGCCTTCACTGCTCTTTTCTGGCGTGCTCGTTCTTATTGACGATGCTCCAGGCTGCACTGTGCTAATCAAACATCATGCAAAGCAGGACCTGCGTATCCAGAGGCAAACTCCTCAGCTTCTGAGGCAACATTTCTGGCCAACTAAAGCAGATGGATGGAAATCCTAAAGGAAATGGGTAATTTTAAATGACTGATGAATTATGGCTTTCCCATGAGCCTGAAATTGCTGATGTGTTGGTCTTGTGCTGTATCAGAAAGGTGATTGCAGCCCTGCAGCTGAGCTACTGCCATAGGATAGGATAGGATAGACTAGACTAGACTAGACTAGACTAGACTAGACTAGACTAGACTAGAAATTTCCGTTGGAAGGGACCTACAGTGATCATCCAGTCCAACTGCTTGACCACCTCAGGGCTGACCAGAGCTGCAGAGAGTGATGCGGTCTCCCCTCAGCCTCCTCTTCTCCAGGTTAAACAGCCCCAGGTCCCTCAGCCACTCCCAGAACCCCTGTTCTCCAGCCCCTTCCACAGCTCCTTTCCCTTCTCTGGACACACTCCAGCCCCTCAAGGTCTTTCTTGTAGTGAGGTGCCCAAAACTGAACCCAGGATTCAAGATGCAGCATCACCAATGCCGAGTGCAGGGGGACAATCCCTGCCCTGATCCTGCTGCCACTCTATGGCTGATCCGAGCCAGGATGCCATTGGCCTTCTTGGCCACCTGGGCCACTGCTGGCTCATGATCAGCTGCCGTCGACCAGCGACCCCAGGGCCTTCTCTACCAGCAACTTTCCAGACGCTCTTCCTCAAGCCTGGAGCATTGTACAGGGTTGTTGTGGCCCAAGTGCAGGACCTGGTACTTGGCCTTGTTGAATCTCATCCCATTGGCCTTGGCCCATGGATCCAGTTGACTTACACTGTTGATCCAGATCGACTTGCACTGTTGATTTGGGGACTTTTTGAAGAACCTTACACATTTCCAGAAAGAGTTGCATTTTCTGCAGTGTGCAACTAGGCCAAGCTGAATGTCCTTCACAGAACAAGGACACTGGAGTATTTCAGATGCAGAATTTAAAGCATTTTTAATGACCCATTCTTTACTCACATTCATTATTTAGGTCTGACTGTTTCAGAAACCTGACTATTTCTCTTTATCCTTAAAGACAGATACTGAGCTGGAAGATTTTCATCTTGCATTTGCATTGAGTTGACCTCTATCCCTCCTTCTAACATGAACATTGAAATACATGAAGACAAATCCAGAGTCCCTATTCTGTTCTAAAGGGCAAGAGGATAAAGCCTTTCCTGACTGATAAACTGCTGTAATACCACTTACATCTTTATCTCATTGGGCATCTGCACCAGGTTTATCTCTTTGTATCTTGGACTCCTCAGAATCCACCCCACCCTTCCCCTGTGGCACCCTCAGATCTCATCTAACAGTCAGGTATTTTTGATAAAGCAAGACCAACTCTACATAATGTCATGTTTATTCTCAGTGAGCACCCTGGGAGCAACACACAGCCGTAGCTCCTGGAGAAGGTCAGGCCAGGCCATGCAAAGAACCAGCCTAGTTCTGGAGGAGATAAATCAGGAATGGGCAGAGGAACACAGTGGAAGCATAACCTGCTGCACTTTGAATTAACGAGCTCAGTCCATTCTGTGTTCAGATCTTGGGTGCAGTTTTGGGAGCCTCAGTACAAGAAGGACATTGAGAGGCTGGAGCACACCAGGAGGAAGACAACAAAGCTGGGGAAGGGTCTGGAAAACAAGTTTTATGAGGAGCAGCTAAGGGACCTGGGGCTGTTTAATCTGGAGAAGAGGAGGCTGAGGGGAGACCTCATCGCTCTCTGCAGCTCCTGGAAAGGAGGTTGTGGTGAGGTGGGTGCTGGGCTCTTCTCCCAAGTAACAAGTGATGGGACGAGAAGAAATGGCCTCAAGTTGCACCAGGGGAGGGTCAAATTCGATAGTAGGAAAATTTCTTCACTGACAGAGAGTTGAAGCCCTGTCAGAGGCTGCCCAGGGCAGTGGTGGAGTCTCCATCCCTGGAGGTGTTTAAAAGATGGGTGGATGAGTTTCTTAGGGAGATGGTCTAGTAGGGAGACAGGCACGGTTGGACTCGATGATCTCAGAGGTCTCTTCCAACCTTATGATTCTATGATTATTGTGTCACCGTTATCATAATCATCACACACACTGAAAGCAAATATGAACCCGTCAGATTTCTGCAGAAAAAGCTCAACAGGCAAGGTTTGAATCCTGGCACTGGCTACACCTCTGGGTTTCACAGGGTTATGATGGTTTAAATGCGGCAGAATCTGGTCTCTCATTCAATGATTCAATACTTACAGCAGACTCCCAGTACTGAAAGGGGCTCCAGGAAAGCTGGGGAGGGGCTCTTGGTCAGGGAGTGCAGGGACAGGATGAAGGGGGAGGGTTTTCAGCTGAAAGAGGGGAGATGGAGATGAGATCTTAGGGAGAAATGTTTTCCTGTGAGGGTGTGGAGGCCCTGGCCCAGGTTGCCCAGAGCAGTGGTGGCTGCCCCATCCCTGGAGGTGTTCAAGGCCAGGCTGGATGGGGCTTTGAGCCCCTGATCCGATGGGAGATGTCTCTGCCCATGGCAGGGAGGGTTGGAACTGGCTGTGCTTTTAGGTCCCTTCTGACCAAAACCATGCTGTTATTTTGTGATTATCTCACAGGCAGAGAGAGGGAGACACTGAGGTTTCCATGTAGAGCCAGTTGGTTTAGCTCATATTTCTTATTTTACGAGTTTTAAAGTGTTCATTCTAATTCCTTGCTCTGGTAAAGCCTCTAAAGGTTGCACGGCAGAAGCGCACGTAGGAGAATGCCAATCTTCCACAGATTCTGTAGATGGAGATCGTGTTTTCTGACCTGAGCATGGGAGGGGAACACAGGGACAAGTCTCATCCTGCATCTGCAGGTACATAAGAAAAAGCCTTTTACCTTTCTAACAAGTCTGAGCTGCAGCCTGGATTCTGGGAAAAAAATGACTGATGGGGACCCGGCAACCTTTGGTATTTTAGTTCTCATTTTACAGTATCCATAGGTAATTAACATTCTGCAATCTCCTTTAGAAGCTCTTGTGCTCCTTTAGAAATACTCATGTTCTTCTGGCGAAGCTGACAGGCTCTGCCAAGTCATCACAGCACTTCAAAATGTTCCGAATTGCTGTGATCTGGTCAGGAGGAAATGAAAAAGAAATCTTCCCGTTTCTGAGGCACCATCAGGCTCCAGGGGAAAAGTTATGGTTGTACTCCTCAAAAACACAATGAAAATGGGATATTTACTGTAGGATAACATTCAGCCTTAGAGAAGAGAAGGCTCTGGGGAGACCTTAGAGCAGCCTCCCAGGACTGAAAGAGGCTCCAGGAAAGCTGGGGAGGGGCTCTTGATCAGGGAGTGCAGGAATAGGATGAGGGGGAATAGTTTTGAGCTGAAAGAGGGGAGATTGAGATGAGATGTTGGGGAGAAATGTTTTGCTGTGAGGGTGGGGAGGCCCTGGCCCAGGTTTCCCAGAGCAGTGGTGGCTGCCCCATCCCTGGAGGTGTTGAAGGCCAGGTTGGATGTGGCTTTGAGCCCCCTGATCCAGTGGGAGGTGTCCCTGCCCTTGGCAGGGGGTGGAACTGGATGGGCTTTAAGGTCCCTTCCCACCCAAACCATTCAACGATTCCATGATTCACACAACAGTCCCTTGGCTGTTCAAAGGGAAATAAATATATTTGTGGAATTTTTTTTAATACTTTGATTTTTCTTCTTCTGGTGCCTCTATTTCATTTTATATTAAAAAGTCTATTCCCATTCAGTCCACAAAACCCTCCAGGGCATTGGGAAATAGCTTAATAAGTGTAGCAGCCTGGAGAATGGAAGGTGAGTGGTCATGAAGAGAAAGCAATGCTGAAAGTGTTCGTGTACAAATAAACTGATCTGTGCCCTAAACCTTGAGAGCAAAGAACAGGGAACATTACATGTTGGTAAAAGCAAAAACAAAAAACATACCCCCCCCCGCCCCCAACTTTTCTCCTTGACTCAATATTGCTTCTTTGTGTGGGACAGTGTGGCCAAAACCATTTGTGGCTTTGAGGATGTGCACAATTCCCTATATCTGTGGATATTGTTTTGGACAATGTTCTGCAAAGTCATTGTGAAGAAGGTGTAGGAACCACTTGGGAATTTCAGAGTCAGTGTAGGGAAAAACCCTACAAGAATATAAAAGCTGGAAGTGAATTTCAGAACCTATTGTTGGTTTTATTTGGCTGCAAATGAAAATCATGTGCAGAAAATATTCTGTGGGTATTTTATTTTTTTGGTGGATATTTTATTTTATTCTGTGGATATTTTATTTTTTCACTCAAGCTAAGTCATCCTTCAGGTTTAAAAGGCAGAGGAACATTCATCCATGCATGGAAAAGGGAGCCACCCCCTTGGACACTTTGGTCTGGGGAGAACCAGGTGATGGGCTGGGAGGAGAGATCAGGCTGTGAGCAGTCCCTGGGCACGGTGACATCCAACAGCACGAACAGGTTGCACTCCTGTGTGCTCCAGAATTGCAAAGTTCCTCCCTGATAACAGATTTTCTGGGAAACCAGCTCCTTTAGAAGGGATGGAGGACATCAGCAGCGCAGTTCAGGGTGAGACACAGCCCCCTGCTGTCCCTTCGTAGTCTTGCTTAATTTTCCCATGAAACCCAGAGACCGGAGACCCTGCGACTGCAGCCCTGGGCTGAAGGACTTCAGGCTGTGTTTCCAATTGGAGTCAAACGTGGCTGAGGGTATTTCTGCCAGGTCCATTGCAGGATCTCCAGCCTGAAATGCTGGGTGGAGGGGAAATCCATAATGATTTCTCCTGCAGAAACACACTAGAAGTGAAGTGAAAAACAGAAGGCAGGGTTCACACAGAGTGCAAGGAGCTGCCTGGTTGTGCACCTTGGTGCTTTGTTTGTGTAGGTGATGTGTTGAGCTCCACATGGCTCTGAGATGCTGTCAGTGTGTCCCTGGCACATCTCCTTGTCCCCTTGGATCACTTGCTTTGGGACCTGAGCATGCCCAGTGCCCTTCTGCCCACCCAGCACCGGCCCATTGCTCCCACAATGGCACCAACGGGTCAGTGGGCAACTTTTAGTGAGGAAATGGATGGGATAATCTCCCTAAGCAGTGCCTGAGCCTGAGTGGAGCCTTCTTCACACATGGATCATCACCACAGAAACCTGAGCTGCGGCCTCCTTTTGTTAGACAGATCTCCTGCTCTCCAAGTATCAGAGAGGGTGCTGTTCCCCAGGGAAGGAGTAGATGTGGACTCCAAGTACATGGTGTCATGGGAAGAAATGACAAAGTCTGAGAAAAGATGTACAACTCTTCCAGTACTGAAAGGGGCTCCAGGCAAGCTGGGGAGGGGCTCCAGATCAGGGAGTGCAGGGATAGGATGAGGGGGAACGGTTTTCAGCTGAAAGAGGGGAGATTGAGATGAGATCTTAGGAAGAAATTTTTGCTGTGAGGGTGGGGAGGCCCTGGCCCAGGTTGCCCAGAGCAGTGGTCGCTGCCCCATCCCTGGAGGTGTTGAAGGCCAGGCTGGATGGGGCTTTGAGCCCCCTGATCCAGTGGGAGGTGTCCCTGCCCATGGCAGGGGAGTGGAACTGGATGGGCTTTGAGGTCCCTTCCAATGCAAACCATTTCATGATTCTGTGATTCTATGAATCCTGGGCCAGGTTTGGTGTGGGATGTATGGCTTTGAGTATAGGAATTCTTGGATGTGGTGAGGTGTTTGGCTCATATCAGGAGCAAAGTCCTCTCCAATGTCCCCCTGCTCTGCAGGTTTCTCAGAATTTCTATTTATGGGTGATCACAAATTTTTGTATTTCTGGAGTGCCATCTTCTCCTCGAGCTTTGCCCATCTGCCCTGTTCCCTCAGAGAGGTGCTGGAGTTTGACAGTCACAGAAAATCCCTGTCCACCTTGATTTCCTTAGGCAGCTTTCACTTAATTATGTCCTCATTACAATTTTTTTGTCCAGAGTGCACCTTAGTGCCGTGCACACTGGATTCTCACTGACTCACAGCTTAATGGGGTTTTTAACCTTTAAGTAAATATTTTTTATATATAAAGGAAAAAAATAGAGAGGAAAATGGCTTCTGAAGCAGAATTAAAGGGCACAAAGTGGGAAGAGGAGTGTGTTAAGCAGATTTTGCCACCAGGCTCTCCAGATATTGAAACTTTGCTCTGAGACCATCACTTGGCAGCCAGACTAAGTGTGTTGGGGAGCCCAGAAAGGAAGAAATCAAGAGGGAGAAGATTTCACATGGCAAATTGAAAGGTCTTGAAGCAAATTCAGATCCTGATGATCCTGACTGTGGCCTTGAAGTTTCTACCCTGCTCCAGCCTTGTTGGCATGGGTCAAATCAAAGGCTTTTGTCTTCTGTGGATGCTCTGCTGCTGCTCTGGGGTTTTTTTGGCTTGCTAGAATTAGTGGGGAAGTGACCCCAGCAGCTCCAAACCCCAGTGCTCGTCTGCAGCTCTGGCAGCATCTTTCCCGTTCTGCCTCTGAGCTACAAAAGGGCATTTTGGCATCCCAGGGCAGAATTAGTAGGATTCAGGGATGCAGACGGATCAAATGGGTTGGAAGTACATAAAGAGTGAATTAGAAACACAGTCAATTCCAGTTAAAGCACATTTCTGTTCTATATGGGTACCATGGCTTTTTGAGACCTCAGATACAAAGGGAAATTCCAAAAATGAGAAGCAGGAATGTGGAGTATGTGCGATGTCAGGCAGAGTGGTATTTCATGCTCTGGACATCTGATGGTGCAGTTTGAGGAGAGAGGGTGCAACAGTGTTTACTCTGGAAAGAGAGAGAAGAGTTGGAGGCAGAACACGGGACCCCTCAGAGGAGCCGAGGGGGGCGGCAGCAGCGCTGGTTCCAGCTGTGCTGCAGAGGCTGTGCAAACACCGGCTGCGCCGCGGTGGGAGGTGAGGAGCTCCGGGCACCGCAGGGTATCCCTTCTGCCTGGAGGGTGTCTGAGGAGATGGGGAATTCCAGCAGTTTCCCATTTCACTGTCCCAGACCCCGCACCGCATATCCTTCTGGTGAGTTTAGACGCTGCTGTCGCGTCAGCGCTGGGCTGAGAACAACTTGGAGGCTGCCTTGGGAGCAAACTGGCTGCATCAATTCATTAAACACAAACCCGGCTTGAACCTGGCTCTTATCTATCCCTCTATCTTTGCAAGCACATGCCCCGCTCCAGCAAGGTCTGTGTCTCCCCCCGTCCCCTCTGTGAGTGAAGCCAGTCTGCCCTGCCGAGCTCCAATGGGATTTCTCCTTAAGCAGAACAAATCCACGCAGCTCCCGTGGGATCCGTCTCTGGAGAGGGGGAGCACAGATGCCCAGGGCTCACCCTGCAGTGTTGTACGTGAGACTTGAGACACAAAAGGGCAGATGCTGGGGTACAGCAAAACCTCAGCATTGAGGGGCGAAGCATGGAGCGAGCAAGGTGCTGTCCCCCCACCCCCATGGCCCCGAGCGTCCCATCACCAGGGCTGCCAACAGGGGGAGGAACTGGGTCTCCTTGGCTCATGGCCAAAGTATGGTTACTGCCAGTCCCTTCCCATGGGAACAGGAGGAGCAGATTATAGAATCATAGAATCATGGAATGGTTTAGGTTGGAAGGGACCTCAAAGCCCAGCCAGTTCCACCTCCCTGCTATGGGCAGGGACACCTCCCACTGGATCAGGGGGCTCAAAGCCCCATCCAACCTGGCCTTGAACACCTCCAGGGATGGGGCAGCCACCACTGCTCTGGGCAACCTGGGCCAGGGCCTCCCCACCCTCATAATGAAGATTTTTTCCTTATGCCTAATCTGAATCTCCCCTTTCTCATCTGAAAACCATTCCCCCTCACCCTATCCCTGCCATCCCTGATCAAGAGCCCCTCCTCAGCTTTCCTGGAGCCCCTTTCAGTACTGGGAGGCTGCTCTAAGGTCTCCCTGGAGCCTTCTCTTCTCCAGGCTGAGCAACCCCAACTCTCTCAGCCTGTCCTCATAACAGAGGTTCTCCAGCCCTTGGATTATCTTTGCAGCACTCCAGGTGATCTTCCTTCAGGGTCTGCTTGTCCCCGTACCAGACACTCTTTGAAAATCAAGATACTTTTTGATAAAATGCCTTTTTGTCTCGTGAAGGAGCAGCAGTGCCCCCCAAACCAGTGCTTCTGCTGCTGAAACGGCTGAGGTTATCCAAACCAGCACAGATTCTGTGATTGTCACTAATTGTTGAGCCGTGGCAATCAGATGTGTTTTGCCCTTCCTGCAAACCTTCTAAATCCATCTGCCTGGCTGTTTGCCTTTTCCCTATTAAAGTGTTTTGCAGTCGTGCTTTCTAATTCTTACCGCTTTCAGAAAATAGATTAATCTACCAAATAACATCATAAGCAGCAGGGATCTGATAAACTCAATTGGCTAAATGACTGATGGCAGTGCTTGTTCCTAAATTGGAAATCATTAGAGAAGGTGCAGGATTAAATGGACAGTGAGGTTTGATGGTGTGGTCTACACGTGTGTGCAAAAATCTATGTGTGTGTGTATAAGGACTTGCTGGGGTCTTTTTACACCAGCTCAGCACGCAAATATATTTCTTCTGAAATTATGGTCAAACAGCCAAAGTAGAAACAGATGTATTGAAACTATAAATACAGGGCTTAATAAATATTTTATCATCAAATATTTCAAAAATGTAATCTTTAAAAACAGGAGAATTGAGCCTCCAGAGGACCAAAATATTTAATCACTCTCAAGAAATTCTTGAAAGGGAATCTCTCTCGATCAGATTGCTTCTAAATAGAAGAATGAATTTCCAGGTGCTGTGAGCTATATTTATTTTAATCAAAATCAGTCACTCAGTTAAAGGAGAGAGAATAATCAGTGAGGTCATTATTAAGTGAGATAACAACTTCTGAATGAATGCTCTCATTAATCTAATTATAAAATGGAATAATATCTTACTAATCAGGCTGTTAATTGAATCACTGCAAATGTAAGGCTGTAATCACAGTTATTTGAGCCACGCCAGGCTCCTGACAGGGATGCTGTGGGAAGTGAGGAGCGCTCAGGCTCGTGGCCGTGCCGGGGCTGCAGTCCCTGTCTGCACGGTGCACGCTGGCGATGCACGTACAGGCCAGTGGAATATCTCCTGAAGCTCATCCTCACTGAGCTGAAGGGCATTTAAAAATCGTCTGAAAACCCCATAATTACGAAATCTGCACACGGCAGCACTCAGTGCCTGGGGCAGGGGCTGTGTTTGGAGGTTGTGCACTGGGTCAGGCTGATGGTCCCTACTCAATCTCTGCCTCCACTGTTACCCTATGCCTCGGGCACAAAGAAAGAACCCATAAGCATTCCCAATCTTCAAGGACCATTGGGAGCTCCAGCAAGGCCAATTCCTGCTCTGCAGAGAGCTGGGAGCTTGTTGGAAAGGCAACAGTTTTTGGAGGAAGCAGATGCAGCTGAGGTGGAGGCACAGGGGAGGAGACCCCGGGTACCAGCGACAGCCTCTCTGGGATACCTGGTGTGGGAGTCACAGCCAGGGCTCCTGCCACCCAGGCTTCTGCTTGACCTGGACACACCTTTAGAAACAGAAATACCTGGATTTCACATTAGGACTTCAAAGACCCTGGTTACCTTCATACAACACACCAGGCACAATCAGAACCGCCAGCGCTCAGCTCCACCTACCCCAGTACCTTTGCTTTCATTTTATGGCACCTCCCCATTTTCTGCATACCTTATGCATTCCATTAAATGAGGGGGTTTCCTTTATCCAGGCAAGCTGTGCCCTTGGCCTACCCTGACCAGGGGCATCTTGACCCAAGCTCACCAGGGACGTTGCAACCCACCCTCCCCTTTCTCAGTACGATCCACCCTGTCCATCGTTCTGAGAAAACATGTTCTGGACACTGGGGTGGGCAGGGCCTGGCAGGACAGGCAGGTTTCCCAGATCTCATTTCAATCTCCCTTCTTTCAGCTCAAAACCATTCCCCCTCTTCCTATCCCTGCACTCCCTGATGAAGAGGCCCTCCCCTTCCTGGAGCCCTTTTCAGTACTGGAAAGCTGCTCTGAGGTCTTCCTGGAGGAGCATCAGTAAGAGTGAGCACATGCACGTGGAGTGTTGACCTACCACTGAGATGTGATGAGTCTTTCTCAACCTGAATTCCTAAAGGATCTTGTGTCTCCCTTTGTTAAAAGCTGACAGTCCTGACCTGGCTGGTCAGTCTTCTTGCAAAGTGCTGGCAGTTCTGGATTATGAGGGTGCAAATAGACAAGTTTTTGTGCAAGCCTTTGTGTTTCAGTTCCAAACTCTTCATCCAGCCTTGCCCACAGCTACTGCTCCTATTCTCAGCTCCTCTCTTTGCTGCTTGCAAGGCAGGACAGTTTGGAGCAGAATATGCTGCCAGTACACACCACCCTGATCCGAGTCCTCCAGTAACCCAGCAGTGGCAGCTCACTGAGAGGAGGGAGAGCTAAAAATTCTGCCTCTCTAACTGATGCCAGGTGAATGAGGAATGCTTGCTTGTTTTAAAATGTATAGTAATGAAAGCACCTCCTGTACAGGACAGGCTGAGAGCTTTGGGGTTGTTCAGCCTGGGGAAGAGAAGGCTCTGGGGAGACCTTAGAGCAGTCTCCCAGGACTGAAAGGGGCTCCAGGAAAGCTGGGGAGGGGCTCTGGATCAGGGAGGGCAGGGACAGGATGAGGGAGAAGGGTTTTCAGCTGAAAGAGTGGAGATTGAGATGAGATCTTAGGAAGAAATGTTTTGCTGTGAGGGTGGGGAGGCCCTGGCCCAGGTTGCCCAGAGCAGTGGTGGCTGCCCCATCCCTGGAGGTGTTCAAGGCCAGGTTGGATGGGGCTTTGAGCCCCCTGATCCAGTGGGAGGTGTCCCTGCCCATGGCAGGGGGTGGAACTGGATGGGCTTTGAGATCCCTTCCAACCCAAACCATTCCATGATTCTATGATCCTAAATAAACCTGCTGGAGCTGAATACGAAGTTCAAATGAGAAACCTCTGAGTGAGCTTTCCAAGAAGTGTAACAGGTTTTAAATATTTGAGAAGAAAGATAACATTGAACAAATTGTATGAAGTGTGAGCAGCGGCACCACTGCACCAGCAAGGAGCACATTTCAGGGGGAGCAAAGGTTTCTTTCTTTTCTAGGTATTTTCATAAATCCCATCCAGTATCTTTGTGCATTTTTAGTTCCTAAATTCTTTCAAATTTTGACAAAATCATTTATTTCCTTGGGGGCAAAGAAAAAAACCACAGAGAGAGAAAGATCTTTCTTCTACTTATTAATACCTGCTAAGAATTTTCACAGCTATTAGTAGAACCACAGTATTTTATTTCACTGCAGCAGATACAGGAGCCAACTGATGTCATACCAGACGTTTTGAAAATTTCAGTAAAAAGACTTTGCCACAAATAATATGGAAAATGCAGTTCTTTATAACACTCACTCTATTTGCTGTTGTCCATGTAACTGTTCTGCAGCCAGGACATTCATATTTTGAACTATGAGATAAATTTAAATTAACTAAGAAAGGTTCCTTAGAACCTGTTGCAGGAAAAGTCTTCCTTCCTAAAAATTTCAAGTCAGTCCCTCAGGATTATGGAATCATACAATGGTTTGAGTTGGAAGAAACCTCTCTTCTCTAGTTTGAACAAACCCAACTCTCACTCTGTCCTCATATAAGAAGGTCCACAGAGAAGTGAGGAAAGAAGAGCAGGGGTAGGCTGAGGGATTGGGCTGGAAGTTGCACAGAGTCCAATAATAGGCATCATCATTTAATATTTTCTTGGACGAACAGTAAGAATTACCCAGGTGGTTCAAAACCAGTGCTTGCTTTTGAGACTGGCCAAGGCCAGACACACCAGAGGAAGGAAAAGATGCCTTTGCTGGAGGACAGATGTTAGCACAAGGAAGGTGCCACTTGATGGAGCAGCAGACCTGGTCCTGCAGGTAGAGCTCCTCCTCCCGCAGCCTCTACATTGCTTCTAAGCTCTTATTAGAACTTTCCACAAAGGAGGAATTTTCACCCCTTCATAGTAGCTCTGCTTTCTGCAATTCCATGCATCAGGCCATGCTTGGACAACATCTCAATCCTAAGTTCAAGGGAGGATGAATTGGCTGAGCGACTTAGGGAGTTTTCATGAACTTTTGGAATGTCGTGTGCCTGAGTTCAGCAATCAGTCTCACCCTCCTGTGACACTGCATTCAAGCACATCACCCTCTAATACTGAAGTCACTCTCAACCAGGCTTTTCCAGCGGAGATCAAAGCTGCAGTTCAGGAACACTGGGTGCAGTTTGTGAACATTGAAATTCAAGATACGAGACTATGAAATGGGAGATTTGGCCAAGATGAATGCCTGATTGCCCAAATCAGTGCTAATATATAGAAAGAATTATAAGTGCATGATTCTCTTGCCAAGCTTTGCCCCAGACCCTGCTGAAAGCTTGAATAATTTCATGGAAAGCATCCAGAGGCAATGGTCCAAAATCCAGGCTGATTTAATTTGGCTTGTTAAGGGAATGGATTGCCAGGCTGTGGTGGTTTCTTACTTACTGGAGATGGGTTTAGTCTTGTTACAGTCATCCACCACAACCACCTCTGCTCTCTGGGAGCTGGTACCATTTGTGGGTTTGCATAACACGATATCTGGGGGTGGAAACGTCCTCACCTTTAACGAGCTGGAAGATTTCACTCAAAGCCACTTGACGTGAAGTGTCATCAAGATGCCACAAAAACAGCTCTCCTCCGTGAGATGGTGAGGCTGAACAGATCACACAAAAGACAAAGATGCCTCAGAAGGGACTGCTGGGCCCTGGTGGGCTTGGGTCTTTGACTGTTGGAGTGAACCAAGCATCTGCAGGGTCACAGCTCTCATTTATCTAAGCCCTGCCACAAACAGGTGCTTTTTTAGTTTGTTGGTCATTGTGTCCCTCGAGTTCCTCTGCACTGCAGCACTCACTTTTGAAGGAAAATATGGATTTTGAATAAACCAGGCTCCTTCATCACCTGACATGGTCTTCAAACTGAGGAAGACAAAATCCAAAGCTGTTACACTGGTCAGCAGAGAGCATCCTCGGGCAGCACCGCTCTGCAGGAGCACCCGGCTGTGCTGTCTGAGGACACACTCTCAGCACACAGAGCAAACAAAGCCTTCCTGCCTGATTTTAAGGCTGCTGTGTAAGCAGAGGAACAGCACGTGACCCGGGCTCCCTTGGCACCAACAAAGGATCACAGAATCATAGAATCATAGAAACTTCCTGTTGGAAAAGGCCTTTGAGGTCATTGAGTCCAACCGCCCCCATCATCCACTAAACCCTGTCCCTCAAAAACTCATCTACCCCCTTTTTAAACCCCTCCAGGGATGGTGACTCAACCACCATCAACCACCAAGAAGCTTAGCTGAGGTGTGACATCACGGCAAACTGCCATTTCCTTGTGCAAGGTGGAGGCAGCATCCTGGTGTCCTTGTCCCAGTCCGTGAGCTGGATCGCTGCAGTGCCAAGGAGTGCCTCCCAGTAACATCAGCCCCCTGGTGCAGCTCTTTGTACCCTTAACCCCAGCAACCGATGCCTCTGGCCCCACTGCAGGGCCCCATCCTACACCTTAGCTTATCCCACTTCATCACCCCCCCTCTGCTGCCCCAAAGCCCCTCCACCCATGGACTGCAGCCCCTTCAGTGCTCCTGGCCTTCCCTCCTCCCCTCGTTTCCAGTGCAGCTCCCTGACCCAGGTCCCCAGGGAGATGTCCCCTGCCTCTCCTGCCAGCCCAGACAACCCTCACAGCAGTGCCTGGGAGATGCATTGCCCTCACCCTGCCTCACATCCCCCTGCCCCAGCTCTGCCCACAGCAGCAACGCTCTGGCTCCTGCTCAGCCGGGGGGGAACCCAGTGCTGAGCTGCACGGCAGGGACAGAGGGGAACCGTGGTGGGGCTGGAGCCTGCAGCTCCAGGGAGCATCAGTATCCAGGGACTGGTACTGACACCATGGAAAAATCTCTGCAGAAGGCACTGAAAAGGCACTCAGGGCTGAATCTTGGTGCGTTTGCTGCCATCAGCTCAGCTGAATCGCTGGGGTGGCTGTGGGTCTGCCAGATGAAGGGTGAAACACTTAAGATAAAGAAGATCCAGCATTATAAAACATTCCCTTCCACCATTTACCACATCACATAACACTGATACTCTCACTATTTTGCCTCAGGGAAGGTACGATGGGTTAAAATTAGCAAGGAGTCTGTATCCATCGCGAGCTCCTAATTAACCAGGCTGGGCCGTACTGCTCCAGCCAGATAATTCCCCAATATTTAGCCATTAGTTCTTCCCAATTTGGCCTGCTGCTGCTTCTGGCAAGTTTTGTCTCATAAACAATTATGCTGAATGCCAGATGTCCCAACAGACTGCTCGACTTCCACTGTGGCTGCCTCATCAGGCCAGCTTTGCTGGAGCTGGGGAGACAGTTTGACATCTGACATCCATGTGTGTCTAAAGCAAAGGGTCAGCCAGAATCCCAGCAAGGACCTGTAAATCACAGCAGCTTCATGGGCTGAACACACACATTGGTATCACAGCTATTTTCTGACAAGCCAGCACCCACATTCCGTGCTCCACGGAGACCACTGCGCATCCAAACCCCCCCATCAGCCTCTTCTTCAACCTGAGTTTGATTTGCACAGATAAAAGGTTTGGAGATGGTGACCTGGATAGGGGGAAGGGGCAGAGTCTCTATCAGTATAAATTTGATATTTCACTCTGCAGAGAAAACTGAAATAAGAATGCAGAAAACAGAGGCCTGGGTGGTCTTTTCTGCCATCCTCCTGTGTGAAAGAGCCCTTGAGGAGCCACAGAGCTTTTACCTGCAGACCCCCAGCACAACCATGGATAGAATCAATGGAATCATGGAATCAGTAAGGTTGGAAAAGGCTTCTAAGCTCATCCAGTCGATCACCAGCCCCACCCTACTGTGCCCACAAACCATGTCATGAAGGGCCATGGCTACAGGTTTTGAACCCTCCAGGGATGGGGACTCCCTGGGCAGCCTCTGACAGTGCCTGACAATCCTTTCAGTGATGAAATATTTCCTGATATCCAATCTAAACCTCTCTGGGTGCAACTTGAAGCCATTTTCTCTTGTCCCATCTCTTGTTACTTGAGAGAAGAGCCCAGAACCCACCTTGCTACAACCTTGGTCATCTTGTGGGCAAGATTTACACCTCCAGCACAGGATGTCCCCAGTTCAACTCCAGGAGCAGTGGGACTGACACTGGTGCCCTGGAGACCCCTCTGCAGGGCCACCTGAGCGGGGCATAATCACGGTGGGTGGTACCTTTCACATTTCATGACACCACCTCAGCCAGGTGGATTTTGCTGGGATTCTGGGAATTGTCCCACAGACAGTTCATCCCACAGTGGGAATGCAAAGTGGTCAGTGGGGTCCTCCTCTGTGCTCTCCCTCTGGAATTCCCTCCCTCCATTGGGCTGCTCCTGGGACCGTGGATATTCAGCAGCTCAGGATCAAGTCACTGCACTTTGCCACATTTCTCCAGGCCTGTCTTGGTGGCCCAGCTGGTGTCTTCACAGCTTCTACCACAGGAACACAGGAGACATTGGGCCAAAGAACTGTTTTGTTGTTTATTTTAAAGCAAACATCACTAAAGGGTTGCTCATTGCACGAAGAAACTTTTAGAGTTGAAAAGGCTTGATTCACATTAATGCAGTTGCCGGGCTGAGATTCCCTGGAAGAGAGTCTCATGGGATTTAGAAGAGAAGCAAAGAAATGTGCATTTGAATATAATATTCTTTCAGATTGCCACGTACAACGCTGCAGTGTTTTTATGCTTAATGTGGCAGCTTGCTTTTATTTTAAAATAAACAAGTGCAGGTTAAATGGAAAGGCACTTGACAGACACCTTCATTTCTCACTGGAGAAACAGAGAAAAAGCCCAGGTAAATTCCTGAGAGAAGAGCATTTTCAGACAAAAGGCTTCATATTCCTGAGCTGCTGCAGGCAGCTGAGATTAATTGATTGAGGTGTAAGAGTTCAAGCTGGCTGTAGGGCAAATAGTGTGGTGGCACCAGTGGGTGCTGACTGTGGACACACAGGGGTGGCACACAGGAAAACCAAACTCTTAGAGTTTGGCTGTGACACTTTGCTGGGGTTTTTAAGCAAATTGAGAAGTAGAGGAGCTTTTCTACTCTGTTGTCATTGCTAAAATACTCCACTTGTCTCCACCCCTGTCCTAGCTCGTACTCCCAGCAAACAAAAGTTAGCAGCACTTCCTCCTGTCATGAAAATCTTGTCATTTAGGTCCTATTTCAACTCTCTGTTATTCACAGAAAATCAGGGAGCCCCTTGAAATGGCACAAAATGTGCTTGTGAGAAAAGTTAGGCACCTCTGTGGTCCTTCCTAGGCACTGTCCTCTCTCAGGTTCTTCTTGGAATGCACTGAAGGGAAATGATATTTCTTGGTCCCAACACTGGAACTGTTTTGGTACCAGCAGAGAGGTTGGACATCTTCCATCAGAGTCAGCACCGCGCTCTGGCAGGCAAGATGCAGTTCACAACGTGCTGCTTCAGGCTGGACCACCCCAGGTGTCCCTGCCTGTGACAGGCAAAAATCCCCCTATCAACGGGGAGTGATAGAGCATTACATTTGGATTTGGCTGGCAGAGCCAGTCACTAATCAATCACTTCATTTTGAATTATCTTAGTTCATATAAATGAAGGGCTCACTTTATTGTCTGCAAATAGGACTCTCCATCTCAAAGGGCAGAGGATAAAAAGCCAAATGTACGAAGAAGACTGTCCTGAGCAGCTCAGGAACACAAGTGAGGAAGCAGTGGGAATGTGTTGAAATGAAAAGTATCTGGCATGGGCTTCCAAAGCAAGTGGAAAAATCCTGGAGGACTGGGCTCCAGCTTTAACACAATGAACATCATCCAAAATCTGGGACCAAAAAAAAAAAAAAAGGGCTGCAAGGACAGGAAGAAAGAACTGAGCAGCAAATAAAGCTGCATCTTGAATCTCAGAAAGCACGGGGAAAAAGTGAGAATTGGTAAAAGTCAAGCTGAGTTAAAACTAAATTGAAGCAAATTGTAAAGGACTCGTTTGTGTTATGAACAAAAAGAGAAGAAAGATGAGGGTTTGCTGATCAGTAATGGTGAAGATTAAAGATCTTCTGCATACAGCCCCAAAGCTACATAGATAGATATTTGTGTCATGTAATGAAGAAAGCACTGAATGCAGACAGAGCACAGGATGCTGCTGTGAACGAGGGTGTGAAAATGGAGCTGATCCCATCCCCAGAGGAGCAACTGTGGAACAACTCAATGCACTGGAGCGGGGGGGGGGGGATAATCCCAACCTCTAACAGCTAAAAATAACCAGAACATCAAATTGCAGGTCCAGTAACAATTATTTCAAATAAATCTGCTAAGCTGAGGGTGGCACTGGAGGAACAAAGAGTGGGCAGGGGAGTTCCCAGGGCAAAGGAAAAGAGCGAACTGGCACCGATCAGCCGGCGAGTTTGATCCCTGCGGTATCTGAGCTGTTAGAGCCAATTTGGGCAGGGAAGAATTAAAGGTGTGGGATAAATGAAAAGAGGCTAGAGCTCAATAGGGGTTTATTAAGCTAGATGGTGCAAGACTAACCTGACAATTTTGAATAAAAAAGGGGTTTTCTAGATAAATATAGTACCTCTAACCACTCACAATGGAGGAAAGCTTTTGATTCTGCATTGTATAGGAAAAGATTATCTAAGCTACAGTGAAGGACAATCAGGACCTGTCTGAAAGGGGGCTTAGGAGACAAGTTAGGGCAAAGCCTTCCCTTGCAGCCTCCCAGGACTGAAAGGGGCTCCAGGAAAGCTGGGGAGGGGCTCTTGATCAGGGAGGGCAGGGACAGGATGAGGGGGAACGGTTTCGAGCTGAAAGAGGGGAGATTGAGAGGAGATCTTAGGAAGAAATATTTTCCCTTCCTAAGGGAACCACAGGGATGCTGGGGAAGGGCTGCTCATCCTCTCTTCTGCACCATTCCCTGTGATTTGCAGTCCCAGACCTCCACCTCCACTCTGCAGACAGCACGTAGGGTGCGGATGGGTTTTCAGGCAGTGTAGCTGCACCCTCATGAACTTGTTTAAAATTAGATTTTTTCATTCCTGTGGCCTATAACACAGATAAATCTGTCCACATGAACAATAAAATACATACCTAGCCAGACTGCCATCCCTCCCAACCTTCAATGTTGCTCCAAACCAGAGAGGTACTAGAGCTGTTCAACCAAACAACTTTATACATTAGCCTAGCAATATATTTCCCTTAATGGCATCCGAAGAAATGATTGACCTATTTGAGATTCAGTTGCCAAAAAGTATATATAGAAGCATCAATCTGAGACAAGGAACTCAACTTGGAAAATTTCAGACCAAACACTCAAGATCTGGCAAGGTTTTTAGCAACTCTGAACAATGTTTTAAACCGGAGCTGTCAGACAACCTGAAATGTAAAGTGGTTCTGCCAACTCCTCTGGTAATAAAAATAAATGATCACTTTTTGCTTTCTGAATTGTTATATGCAGATGAGTGGATGCAATATACAATGTCCTATGTCCTAAACTCCATCTTCATTTAGTTTCTAAAGTCCCTATAATACGTTGCATAAATATAAGGGTAAAACTAATAAATACTGATGATTGCATAATGGTGAAAAGTTTTCAAGCATGCAAAAAGCAGAGAAATTGTTATTTTGGCATTAATCAGTGAGCAGGCTCAGAGCATGTCAGAGTTGTGACAGACATAGGATCATCACCACCAGACATGGCAAGAACTTTCTCCTAACATGAAGCTACTGGGGGAGAGGGGGGCAGAAATCCTTTTTTTCCTAGCTACAGATTATAAGAAATGTTTAAAATTTGTGTGGTAACAATAGTGGCTGAAATTTTTTTATGTAACCAACTACAAGATGTTGAAGAAAGATTTTCAGTGTAAAATTCACCCTCACATAATCCAGCTGAGAATGATGGGGCACTTAGTTCTGGCTAAGAGGGTTCAGTGAGGCACGGGTCTGCTGGGATGCTGGGGAAGGGATGCTCATCCTCACTTTTGCACCATTCACTGTGATTTGCAGTCCCAGACCTCCACCTCAACTCTGCAGACAGCGCTTTGCTGAGGAACACATCCAAAACCTATCAATGGATACTGAGCTTTCCTGCTCTTACATGCTATGAAGACAGGCTGAGAGAGTTGGGGTTGTTCAACTTGGAGAGGAGAAGGCTCTGGGGAGATTTTAGAGCAGCCTCCCAGTACTGAAAGGGGCTCCAGGAAAGCTGGGGAGGGGCTCTTGGTGAGGGAGTGAAGGGACAGGATGAGGGGGAATGGTTTTCAGCTGAAAGAGGGGAGATTGAGATGAGATCTTAGGGAGAAATATTTTCCTGTGAGGGTGGGGAGGCCCTGGCCCAGGTTTCCCAGAGCAGTGGTGGCTGCCCCATCCCTGGAGGTGTTCAAGGCCAGGTTGGATGGGGCTTTGAGCCCCCTGATCCAGTGGGAGGTGTTTCTGCCCTTGGCAGGGGTCTTGGAACTGCATGGGCTTTGAGGTCCCTTCCAACCCAATCCATTCCATGATCCTATGATTGTGCCAATGGGTGGGAATAAGGGACAAGTGTCCACTACTGTTGCCTCAAAATACCCTTCATTCGGGATGTTTTAATAGGGGCATCATTCACCAGTCCCCAGTACCTCCAGGGCTCTGGTCCAGAGAGAAAGGAGTCGAGTCTTGCTGGAAGCTGCTCGTTTCGTTGCTAAAGCTCCATCCTGGGATGTCATGGAGCTGAATAACTGGGTCTTCCCTGGCAAGGCCCAAGGCAGGCCGAGCGTTCACAGCTGTCCCTCATGGTTTGCAACCACAGGACAAGAGCAGCCGGTGGCCCCGGCAGCCGCTGCTGTGCTGCTGCCACCTTGCAGGGTGGGCACGGGAACCCTTGAGAACATCTGCTGGGGCTTCACCCAAAAGGGAAATCTGTAGCAAGGCAAACCCAATGGAAGCACCAAAGGATGGAGGTGAGGAGAGGGCAAGGAGAGGGCAGCACAAGAGGGGTCGGCTTGGCTTGACAGCGGTGTGCTGAGCTGGGGCCACTGCCAAAAGATGTGGATTCCTCCTCCCAGGATCCTCCAGGCGAGCACAGAGCTGCCAGCAGGGCAGGAGAGGGGACAGTGCTGGGACAGCAGCAGGGCATGCAGGATGTCCACACACGGGTTCGCTGGGGGATGAAATGCAACCCCTGGGTGTTTCCCGCAACGGCGTCACCTTTGCATTTAAAAATGACAAAAGCACTAATTAGAATTTTCTTTCTGCATTTGGCTTTGGAAAAAAAAAATTAAAAATGTATAAGTCCCTCTGTACTGTGAATGTATATTTTATTGCTGGATAATTGGGAACTTCATTCGTTCCCTGGGTGCCGAAGTGACAGGCTTTTCATGTGATACAGACACTAATGCATTGCAATACAGCTCTCCTTTTTATTCCAAGATGCTCCTTACTGAACACATGCAACGCTCCCTCAAAAGGACTCGTGCACAAAGCCCCTCTTTTGAGGGAATGCTGACCACTGTAGCATCACTGAAAGGCAAGAGTCTGATTGCAGCAGAAGCAGGGGCGGAAATTTGGAGATGGAGAAAGTATTAATTATGTTAATCCCAAACCCCAGGGTATAATTGCTGCTGCTCTCAAACAAAATGTTACTTTTATCTAAATTACTAAAGTGGGAAAAGCACAATCCAGTTTAATTTAGCACTGGTGCTCCCAAGCAGACGTGCAGGGGAAGGCGCCGCGAGGGCTCCGGGCACAACCACTGCTCCCTTCGCTTCGAGAAACAGAGAATTCCCAGGCTCCAAAAGTGGCTGACCCAGCTCCATCAGAGCCAGGAGGAAGAGATGAGGATGGAGCAAACTTCTAGGAGGAAGATCACGACACTGTGAGGGACAGGAGATTTCCAGCCCTCGCCTTTTCCCTTCTTCTGCCAGAATTCAAGCCCCGTGTTCCCTGAGGGACCCAAAGAAGGTTCTCTTCTGCAAGCTGCTGAGAGCAGGTGTGCTTCATTTTCCTCCTGGTGGCTCCTGCCTTTTAGAGGCTGGGCACTGACTGGTGATTTCTCTGTTCTGAGGCAAAGAAAAATTATATATACGTGGCCCAGAAGTGTAGTATTTTTAGGCAGAAGGTGCTGAAAACTTCCCAACCCAGGGGGATGTTGACATCCAGCTTCACAGGGCACTCCAGCCTGGACATTGGGTGTAAATCCCTGGATGCAGCAGCATCTCCCTGCTCATCTCCCCTTACCAGGAATGCTGGCCACGTCACCTGGGCTTCCCTCTCCAGTTCTGCCTTCCCCTGGCTCATCCAGCTGCTGCCTCTCCAGCCTCCAGCCCAGACCTGGTCATAACAGAGCTCGGATCTCCAGGCACCTCATTTCGCACCTCTAAGTGTAAAAATTGTTAAGAGTTTGGAGTTGGTGGAGGCAAAACTTAGACATTCAGTGGTAGAAAAGTGAATTGTGAGATGGTCTGGTCATGGTTAGAGGTAGGGAAGGGCTTAGCTCTGCCTGTGTGCAAGCTGGGCCAGCCACACCTGAGGACCTTTGTCCATCTAGAGATAACAGAGTGCTGGGAATATCAGGGACAATTCATTAGGTAAGGTTTAAGGTTTAGGTTCTCAGGCCCTGGCAGAGGCTGCCCAGGGCAGTGGTGGAGTCGCCATCCCTGGAGGTGTTTAAAACACGGGGAGATGGGGTGCTCAGGGATGTGGTTTAGTAGTGGACAGGGACGTTTGGTCTCAATGATCTCAAAGGTTCTTTTCACCCTAACAATTCTATGATTCTGAAACAAAAGATGCAATACCCTCACTCCAGGCACTGTTTTCCTGACCAAACCTGACTGTGATCTCACCAGGATCAAAAAGCCTGATAGGTGGAGCCTTCAATGCAACAGAGTGAAGGGAAAGCCAAGTGCCTGTGCAGACACCATCACGAGCTGGTCCTGTCCTCAAAGCATGTCTCAATGATGCTTCTTCAGTGATTCATGATAAGCTCATTAGAACATGGAGTTACTGGGGAAAAAAACACCCTGCCCACCAAGCAATTCTCTTGTGTCACTGTTGACTCAGAAGTGACACCAGCACACATTTTAAAAAGTGCATTTTTAATTCTTAAAAACTGTTGACAAATACGTGTCCCAGTTTTTTAAAAGGCTGATTGTATTTTTAGTTTTCTAAACAGATTAAAAATCAGCTTTCTCCTTTGTTGTCAGAAATTCTAATTCACTGCTGTCCACTACTGTAATTACTGCTGCTGTTGGAATACCCAGCTGAGGAGCCCTGCACTGTGGAAGGCGCCAAACTCACATCAGGATGGAGTAAGAACAGAAGAAGTGACATCCTGGTTCAGATCCAGCATCCTTATTATGTGTCCCTGCCAATACTCACCATGGGATGCTCAAAGGGACAAATATGGAATGGCATTCCCAGGATTGTTCTGCATCCCTGTGTTTCACACAATAGCTTTCCTGCCCATAAACTGGTTTCTCTGCTTTCTGAACCTGTTTGACTGTTGGACTCCGTGATGTGCTCAGACACAGTATTTTGGAGAGTGATTGTGCATTATGGGAGAGCTGGGGTTGTTCAGCCTGGAGAAGAGAAGGCTCTGGGGAGACCTTAGAGCAGCCTCCCAGGACTGAAAGGGGCTCCAGGAAAGCTGGGGAGGGGCTCTTGATCAGGGAGGACAGGGATAGGATGAGGGGGAATGGTTTTGAGCTGAGAGGGGAGATTGAGATGAGATGTGAGGGAGAAATGTTTTTCTGTGAGGGTGGGGAGGCCCTGGTCCAGGTTGCCCAGAGCAGTGGTGGCTGCCCCATCCCTGGAGGTGTTCAAGGCCAGGTTGGATGGGGCTTTGAGCCCCCTGATCCAGTGGGAGGTGTCCCTGCCCATGGCAGGGGGGTGGAACTGGATGGGCTTTGAGGTCCCCTCCAATCATCCTACGAGTCTATGAATGTTTTCATTTCCTTCACATCATTTAAATGGCTATTTTACCATATAAGGAAGGACTTTTCTTTTTATCCCATGACTGGGGAAAGCTCATTGAAAGCTTTTTGGAAACTCAGGTACTCAGAGCTACATCTCTTCTCACCTCCAGTGTCTAGGAGTGCTCCATTGGTCAATTTTTGAATGAGACACCAACTTATTCTGCCTTATGTGCCTGCTAATTTTGCTTTTTATTATAGTGTTTTCCAGGTTTCCTTGCAAAAAATCAGGCTCCCATTTCACAGGTTTCTATTTCTCCTTCAATTCTCTTTAATAAACTGGCAAGAAATTCTCCACCTCTTATTTTCTGGTTCCTAGGTGGATTGAAGTGACAGATTACTCAGCACTGTAAATAGACTGGAATTTCATGTTTTTCATTCCTTCACAGCTCTTTGGAAAATACCATCTGGTCTTGATGAATTTTTGTTATTCGATTTTTAATTTCAAGCCTAAAATATAAACCAACTCCTTATACTCATCTCTGGTAACGAAAATTTCCCACGTGGGAACATGAGTAAATTCCTCTATTTAGCTTCCCTGCTGTGCCCTTTCTTCCACTGTTTTCCCACTGAATCCTGATCTCCCAGGAGCTGCACAACCCTAAGGCTTAAACTCACCTTCTAATGCTTGAACAAATTATTATTGCTTGTTTTCATGTCTTTAGCAAGTTCTTCTCAACCACATTTTTGGCCCATGTTAGTGGTGTTTTACATTAACTTGCCAGAGTTTATTTTTCTCATTTAAAAGCTACCCTTTTAGTTCTAGTGACTTCTTTTATGCTGCTGCATAACCACGGCCAGAACAGTTTTTGTCCATTTAAAGTTTTCTAATAATGGTCCAGATCTTCTGATGCAATGTCTTTCAAAAGGAACCCCACCACTTTCAATCATTTTATCCTCCAGCCACTCCTTTCAATTCCCTTTTAACCACTCTCCTCACTTTTCCGTAGCTTCCCTTTAAACTTTACCAGAGCGATTGCTGCCTTTTCCCCTCTCTCCTATTGAGTATTGAACTTCAGTCTATTCTGACCACTCTGGTGGAGATGCTTTTTGATGGTTAGAGCTTGAACCAGGTCTCCTGGACTGTTCAAGGCTAAATCAAAGGTTGCTTCTCCTCTTTCCTGTTCTCCAAAGAAACAGTCACTCACACTGCCTGAAGATGTAGCCTCAGCACCTCACCCCTTTGTACCAGTCACCAAGCACCAGAGGGGGAATTGAGGCATACTTTTATTTTCATGTTTTCAGCCCTGAGAGACCAACTGACTGCAGTCAGTGCTTGGTGACCCTGTGCACCATCAGGGAGTTGTTCCCTACCCACAGAGTGCAGTGCGTGGCCACCGTGCCGTTTCTTCCCACACGTGCATGGAATTTCAGTCCAAGGGAACTGCGAGCTGCTTATACAGTGAACCTCTTCACCACATTGATCTTTAGGATCTCCTTGGTGTCTCTTCTCCACTGATATCAGTTACTCTGTCATTACTGTATGAATGACACTCAAGTATCAACGTCCCACTGATCGCTCTCACTGTCAGGTACCGACAAAGCCTAAGTCAGTACCTTCTTTTTGAATTGAACCTCCAGTTCATCTGTCTCAATCTTTAAAATATCTGCAGTCTTGTGTTCAATTCTGGAGTCCTCAGCACAGGAAGGATCTGCTGGAACGACTCCAGAGGAGGCCACAGAGATGATCCGAGGGCTGGAGAACCTCTGCTGGAGAACCACAGGCTGAGAGAGTTGGGGTTGTTCAGCCTGGAGAAGAGAAGGCTCCAGGGAGACCTTGGAGCAGCCTCCCAGGACTGAAAGGGGCTCCAGGAAAGCTGGGGAGGGGCTCTTGATCAGGGAGTGCAGGGACAGGATGGGGGGGAATGGATTTATACTGAGAGAGCGAGACTGAGATGAGATCTTAGGAAGTGGGAGAGGCTGGTGGGGTTCAACTCACGGTTACTACAATGCACCTACAGCCCCCTAACACTGCTGTCATGAGGCCCTGGCACAGGTTGCCCAGGAAAATTGTGGATGCCCCCTCCCTGGAGGAGTTCGAGGCCAGGCTGGATGGGACCTTGTATAGCCTGGTCTAATGGGAGGTGTCCCTGCCAATGGAAGGGGGTTGGACCTGGCTGGGCTTTGAGGTGCCTTCCAAGCCAAACCATTCCATGGTTCTTCCATGGTACATCTCTCAGATAGCAATAACAGAACAGAAATCCAAATCTTACTGGAAAAATGAAAATTATATGTGCTGTGCTTGGGTTGGATTTGTTAAAAGCTCTTAAGAATGAATGTGACAAATCAGAGTTAATCCCCAAAAATGACTAGCTGCAGCTTTCTCAAAAGCACTTGATAAGATTGCTTGAGAATTTTGATGTCCTGCCAATATTTTTTCCCAGCAAAAGAAAATTTAAAAATTGAGTCAAAACACTCTAGAAAACTCTTTGCTGTTTCTAACAGTTTTGTGAAGATCAGAACCCTAACCATTTTCAACAGGGAAAAGACTCTCTTTTTGTATGTCTATTTTTATATTTTTAATAGTATGAAATGAACTATTGGCTTACCTGAGCCAAATCGCTATGGAGTAGAAGAAATTAAGCCTGGGGACCAAGTACCAGAAACCAGTTTGTATAGAGAAGACTGACTGCTGATACAAGAGCCACAGGAGAATCAAATGCAATGGAGACTGTGCAGAAATTACTCCCATGAGACCTCACCTGGACCCCTGCATTCAATTCTGGAGTCCTCAGCATAGGAAGGACAGGGCTCTATTGGAGTGAGTCCAGAGGAGGGCACAAAGATGATCCAAGGGCTGGAGCACCTCCTGTACAGGGACAGGCTGAGAGAGTTGGGGTTGTCCAGGCTGAGAGAGTTGGGGTTGTCCAGGCTGGAGAAGAGAAGGCTCTGGGGAGACCTTAGAGCAGCCTCCCAGGACTGAAAGGGGCTCCAGGAAAGCTGGGGAGGGGCTCTTGATCAGGGAGTGCAGGGACAGGATGGGGGGGAATGGTTTTCAGCTGCAAGATGGAAGACTGGGATAAGATCTTAGGGAGAAATGTTTTGCTGTGAGGCTGAGGGCCCTGGCCCAGGTTGCCCAGAGCAGTGGTTCTGCCCCATCCCTGGAGGTGTCCAAGGCCAGGTTGGATGGGGCTTTGAGCCCCCTGATCCAGTGGGAGGTGTCCCTGCCCATGGCAGGGGGGTGGAACTGGATGGGCTTTGATGTCTCTTCCAACCCAACCCGGTCTATAATGTTACTAAATGATGTCTTTAAGTGATAAAACACTAAATTAAAGGGAAAATTTTTTAGAAGTGAAATATTTACACACAAAATGCATGCGAGGAACGTGACAGGAACAGAAATGGACAAAGACCTGAGCAGCTGAGAGGTTGCCTCTCAAAAACATCTGTCTTGTTTAACACAAGATACCTGTGCTGCCCTGACCCTTCTCCTGCCATAGCCCAGTCGGGGGGTTAAAGACTTCAACACATTGTGGGCTCTCTGTGGAAATGGGCAAGGCTGGGGCCCTTCCCTAAAGCAGCTGCAGTGACACTTGATTAGCCATTTATTCCATTAATGCTGGATTTCTTTTTCTCTGAGAAATTAACTCAGAACAGTTTGTTTTGTATAAATGTGCTCTGTTATTACAAAATGTACTTATCATGGGAACATTTCTATCCACTGATGGCTTTTGAACTATTCACAGTGGTGTTTTTCTTCCACTACTCATTATTTGTGGTGAATAAGCCATCACACGTCACCTGGTGTTGCTTTGGCTCCGTGACTGGGTGACTGAAGGGTTTATAGATAGGTGGAGGGAAAGCAGGTTATTTTTGAGCTGGCCAAGCAACCACAAGCAGAATAAATGCCAGCACACGTGCCCTGCAAAGGGAGCTCCCATAACATTGCTGCTTGATGCTAAAGAAATCAAAAGCACACTGAAAATCTCACAGCAAAATAGCAAAGATAACTTCCTGCCTACATCTTGGTCAATAAAAGCTTTTAATTTAAATAACAGACAATTTTAACATTAACCAGTGTTAATTAAAAGGGATCAAAGGAAAACATAAGATTGCAGCTGGATCTCCAGTTTGCACAACCAAGCCTGGTTCCATCCATGGCCGCAACGTTGGACTGGCACTGCTTTCCACACCTTGGACTCAGCCTTAGGAAGGGATGTGTTCATCTTGCAGGATTCAGGGAGAGAATCAGCTTCAAAGGACCACTAAATGCTCCTGGATGGAAGGGGATGAACCTCTCTGTAGACCCTGACAGCAGCATCTGTCCATGCAGAGGGAAGCTCTGAGCTGTAGAAGGAATGAGGTACCAAGAGCCTGGGAGAACACCCACACTGAATGAGCAGCCTCAGGTTCTGAACTGCTTCTCTGCAACTGAGACCCTGGGCTGGCAGCTCTCCATCAACCTCTGTCAGCTCTGAGGACCCAAATGTGCTGTTAAATATCTTTCATTAGAAGAGGCCCCTTTACCCTTGGCACATCCAGGTGGGAAAGCAATTTTCCACTGCCATTCTCCACAGCATTTTTCACCCTTTGCCTTGAGATCCATCCCTCGCTACGAGAAAGGACTTTGCCCCTGCAAAAAGGCAAATCCCAGTGTTTGGGTAGAGTATGTCTTCCAGAAAAGAAGCTGAGGCCTGAACAGGAGCTGTGAGGAGACAGAGGACAATCACCTTCCCTCAGAACTTTGTGCCAGTGTTTAATCACCTCCATTGTTAAAACCTTGAGGCTTATTTAGTCTGAATTTCTCCAGCTTCAGCTCCCAGCCATTAGTTCTTATTACACCTTTCTCCATTAAATTAAAGAGCCCTTTAGTACCTGGTATTTTATCCCCATGAAGGTACTTACATGCTAATCAAGTCACCTCTCACATTTCCTTTCGACAATCTAAACAGACTGTGCTTTTAAAATCATTCACTGTAGGGTAGTTTCTTGCATCCCTAAATTATTTTTGTGGTTCTTTTCTGAACCTTCTCCAGTTCCTGTACCTTGTTACAAGGGTGACCATCAGACTGGCATCTCATAATCCAGCCTTGATGAGAGTGCTGGCACGCAGAGAGAAGATACTATTCCTTACTTTTACTTGTCCCTGTGTTAACACACACATCCTGGGCTGCACCCAGAGCAGTGGGACCAGCAGGGCAGGGAGGGGATTCTGCCCCTCTGCTCCACTCTGGTGAGACCCCACCTGAAGCCCCACATTCAGTTCAGGAGTACTCAGCACAGGAAGGACCTGGAGCTGTTGGAGCGAGTACAGAAGAGGCCACAAAGATGATCCCAGGGTTGGAGCACCTCCTGTACAAGGACAGGCTGAGAGAGTTGGGGTTGTTCAGCCTGGAGAAGAGAAGGCTCCAGGAAGACCTTAGAGCAGCCTCCCAGGACTGAAAGGGGCTCCAGGAAAGCTGGGGAGGGGCTCTTGATCAGGGAGTGCAGGGACAGGATGAGGGGGAATGGTTTTCAGCTGAAAGAGGGGAGATTGAGATGAGATCTTAGGGAGAAATGTTTTTTGCTGTGAGGGTGGGGAGGCCCTGGCCCAGGTTGCCCAGAGCAGTGGTGGCTGCCCCATCCCTGGAGGTGTTCAAGGCCAGGCTGGATGGGGCTTTGAGCCCCCTGATCCAGGTGTCCTTGTTCATTGCAGGGGGGTTGGAAGCAGAGACAGAGTTCAGGACATATCAATCCAAGTGGTTTTCAGCTGTGTTCAGCTGGGAGGCTTGGAAACAAGTGGTTAGAAAAGCAAGGTATTGGTAGCCTGATTGCACTCACAGATGGTCCTACTTTAGCTGTACTGGGTGGGCTAATACCAGTATTTTTGCTGACTCAGCAAAAGCCACAATATGTCTAAAAAGTGCAGAAAAGGGTTGAAGAAATGTCAGCCAACTGCCTTGGCCAGCTCTAAACCCCCACATGTAAGCATCACTGGTAGCTCTTAGGTCTTCACTCTGTTGAAGAGACATTTCCATTCAGCCTTGCCTGGTGCTCTCCAGCTGCCTGACAACTCCTTGCCCTCTGAGCCAGGGTCACCTCCCTGCACCTCCCCTGCAAGGTGCATCAACAGCTCCTCGGAACTGCTTCTTCACATGAGTTTTCCTTCCTTGAGGAGCATGTGAAGATGTCTTTTTAAGATCTAGGTAAAACAAGGTGGTTTGGCATCCTCAGCATCTTGTTGTAAAGATTGCATTTTTTCAGTGGCAAATTAATTGATTGATCAAAATCTTCTGGCATTTTCCAGCTGCTTTGTCACAGGGGTCACTTCTTTGGCACCCTCGTGCTAAGCCTTCATCCTGAGCCACTGCTGCCAGGAAATTCATTATTTAACCAGGGAGTTTCAAAGCAAGGTCTGGGGTTCCCTGTGCCATGGCCTCTGATGGGTTTTCCAGCCAGCTGGTGACATTTTCCTCCTGCAGCTCCTGCAGCTTGGCCAAGGAGAGCTGCAAAGGGAAGAACCCCAGGCAGCTTTCCTGGAATGAGCTCTCTGAGCTGTCACAACCTGCTCCAGGTTTCCAGCTTCAGGGAGGACTGGAGAAATGGAGGTGCTCCACGCTGGCCCTGCAGCCACCCATCCTTCAGGCTGATGCAGACGAGCACCACAGCCCCTTTGCCATCTCTCTCAGCTGGAGCCTGGTGACCTCTGCATATGTGGAACATAAATGTTAAGTAAAGAAGGCTCAAATGTACCTTCCTCATGGTCTGAGTCCGCTCAAGTTTGCTGTAGGCAGGAGGAGGGGTTAAATCACAATCTATTGCTATTGCCATCAGAAAATGGGTGTGCACACAGGCTGTCCCTCTGAGGGATGTCCCACAGACCTTGCCCATCCACATCACCCCTCGCTGTCGCAAACTCAGGTCTCTGTTTCAGGGTGCACCCACTGAGTCATTTTGCCAGGCTGGGGCAGTGCCACACGTCACGGCGCAGCGCAGGTGAAACCAGCACGTCCCCAGCATGTGGGGGTGCGAGAGATGGAGGTGGCCAAGTGCCCCTGGGGCAACCTGACCAACACTCCAGATGTGTCCCAGCAGGCCCTGTAAGGTTTCTGACCCAGAATTGTTTCACATCTCTCACACCTCCTCCTCTACCTGATGCAATTGTCACCAGCACAGCCTCTCATTTCTCCCTACCAAGAAATGGCATCATAGCTCTGGGAGGTCAAGGAGAATCCATCTCAAATCAACATCTGGATCAAAATGACAGCTGTTTGATGCTTCCCACCATGTTTCCTTGTAATTTTTACCTCCAAAAATTGCAGCTGAGCTGTTTCAGGTAATTTTCCTTAGCCTTAGGCTGCTGCTCTGGGGAGTAATTGGTCCATATTACACTGGACTGCTGGGTGTCCTCATGGAGGGGGCAGTCAGTGGAGGTGCACAGCCTTTTGAAGCCAAGCCCTTCACCCCCAGGTCTCCCCGTGGGGCTTGGAAAACCAGAACACTCAGATCTGAGGAGCACATTTCCTCCCTCCACGGGAGATACTCTTGGCTGCTCTGTCCCTTTCTCCATGGGATGTTGGGTGAACGTCCCCTTTGGGACTTCTCTGTGCTTGTCCTTGTGCCCGTTCAGCGTACGGTGTCGTGTCAGTGACATTCAGTTCAGTCTGAGGAAAGGTGCAGCATGGACTCTTTTCCCTATCAGCCAGGTCTCTTTCAGCTTGCCAAAGCCAATGGAGAACAAGCTCAAGCTTGTTTGAAAGAGTCACTTCAACCACACTAAAAATGCCTTTGCATTGATTGGATTGATTTGACTGGACTGGTTTAACTCTACTTGGTAGAAACAACCTAAAACCTCCTAAGTGAGAATATTTGCTTCTCCAAATCTTCCAGAGCAGAGAAGAACAAAGAAAGCAACCATCTCAATGACCTTTAGACAGACGTGTGTCCTGTAAGCAGTCTGTAATCCAGAAGGCACTGTACAGTGTCACATGTTGAGCTCCTATAATTAAAGTGTTTCCATTGTAAACTCAATTTTTAAGGGTTTATAACTTTTCTTAAGGGAGTGAACAGCAATGACCTGTTTCTGCATTCTAAGCAGGTTTTAAGGTCATTATGTGAGCGTTAACATTCTGTTACAGTGTATTGCAATGAAATGAGTCTTTCAGAGTAAAAGTATTTCACAGTATGGGCAAAAATGAGCATATTCATCTTAATTTTCACATCTACTTAATTTCAGGAGCTTTTATAATTAAATGTTTGGTTGCACTGGCAAATAGAGGAAGCAAATCCTTGTCATCATGAAAACTATCCTATTCCATCTGCGTGGAATGAAAATAGCTTCACATGGAGCTTCTCCTTAAGAAGCCAAATGATGATTTTTCCATGCTGGAGGAGCAGATGGGTGTTATTTTCTCAGCATACTCATAGGCACTGGATGCTGCTCCCCAGCTGGTGTCTACCAATCACCTGCATGATAAGGTGCACTTCCAAAGGTAATTGCATGTTTTCCTGCGTGGCTGGATTGAGGTCTGGTACGGCACCAGGAGTGGCCAAACACTCCTGGGGAACTGAAGTTAAAATAGAGCTGTAATGAGTGAGAAGCAGAGTGGCTGTCATGGGGATCAAGCCATGCCCTGCTCTTTACAGCTGCACAGGGGGACCAGGATGCACAGTCTTCTGCTTCCCATGGGTGAAGGGTATGAGGCACCACACAAACCACCTTTCCCACAGGTAGGTGACTCCATTCTCTTAAGGGAAAGAGCTGCCAAGGTGACCGCAAAGTGCATCGAGAAGAGTCTGGTTCAGTCATTGTCCTTTTTCTCAAAGGGGACCACCAAACCTTCAAGGCCAGGTTGGATGGAGCTTTGAGCACCTCGATCCAGTGGGAGGTGTCCCTGCCCACGGCAGGGCTGGAACTGGATGGGTTTTAAGGTCCCTCCCAGCCCAAACTGTTCTATGATATTTTGTATAGCTCAGGTGTGTGGCTGCAGAGCAATTCAGGGCCGTGCTTAAGTTTCTCTTCTCTCAGATGTGTTATTCTACTCATGGTTAGAACTTCTTTTCCTTTAGGAAACCACCACACCAGTGTGAGAATAGTGGACTGTTCCCAGAGATACTGGGTCTTGCCACACAGTTGCCCATGTGCAATTGGTGAGCCCAAAACTGGAAATCATAACACACTGGGGTGCTCCTCTGTCAAAGGGTTGTTGACGTGTTGGACAGGCCAGAGAGAATGAGAATGATTCAAAGGCTGGGAAACAGAATTATAACTAAAAATAACCACTCAACCTTTTTTATCAGTCCACAAGAAGTAACTCATAGAATCACAGAATCATTAAGGTTGGAAAAGACCTCTAACCTCATCCAGTCAAACCATCAGCCCAGCCCCACCGTGCCAACTAAACCATGTCATGAAGACAGATTTCTAGTTCACACATAGGGACACAGACCATGCTGACACAGACCACAGGCACCTCCTTGGCATCCTTTGCAACCTGCAGATTCCTAGGAGCCTGTCATTTTCCATCTCTCACTCCACACTGCTTCCTCCCCTACCCAGCCACACCCATCTTCCTCCTTCACCTTTGGGTCTTCCCTGAGACATCCTGGGACAAGCATCACACATTTCCCAGACCCTGAATGACCATCATCTCCCTGGAAGGTCTGGGTACACCCAAGCAGTCCTGCCCTACATCCTGCAAGGATTCCTGCAGTGCTGGGGTCCTCTTCATTCCTGAAACAAGAAGAGGTTTATTGACAGAGATCAGCTGGAAGCAGGCAGAGAAATACTGGGTTTCCAGTGAGTAAGAAAAGAAGTGTTAGGCTGGGATGAAATCACTGAACAAATCTTCATTTCATCTCCAGTTCTATAGCTCCTGTGTTTGTGTGCACAGTGCCACCAAGGTCTTAGCAAGGATTTGCAGGACAACACTTAGCAAGTGGCTCGTGAGAATTAGGAGGTTTTCCAAGGAAAGCAAGAGGAAAGCTATTTCTGAGCCCTTCAACTCACTGCCTCCTACAGCCCCGTGCTTAGAATCATAGAATCATGGAATGTCCTGAGCTGGAAGGGACCCACAAAGTTCACTGAGTCCAATGGGGGACAACCCCAACATTCACCCTGTTTGGCTGACGGCCTTGGCCAAATGCTTCTGGAATATTGTCAGGCTGTGACTGCTTCCCTGGGGAGCTGTTCCAAGGCTCTGCCACCCTCTGAGGGAAGAACCTTTTCTCCATGTCCAACCTGACCCTCCCCTGGCCCATCTTCCTGCCATTCCCTCGGGTCCTGTCCTTGGTCACCAGAGGGAAGAGCTCAGCACCTGCTCCTCTTCCTCTCCTTGTGAGGAAACAGTGGAGTGCAATGAGGTCTCTCCTCAGTCTCCTCTTCTCCAGGCTGAACAGAGCAAGTGACTTCAGCCACTCCTCACGTGGTTTGCCCTCTAAACCCTTCACCAACTTTGTGGCCTCCTCTGGACACTTCTTCCCTTGAGCATCTTTGCTCTGAGCAATGGACCAGCTGGGTGTTACTGCAACCAGATGAGGAATGACCTCACCTCTAGGGAAGGAATCACCTTGTTCCCTGGGAAAATGATGAAGAAAGGAGTAAAGAAGAGTTTGTGGCTGAGTGCACAGGACCCATGGGTGCAGGGGGGCTGTCCCAGGGCAGGGTCCTGCCTGGGTTTGTAAAAGCTCACACCAATGCCCTGGGCTCGGACAGGGAGCAGCACAGAGCACAGTCTCTCTTCAAACGTTCATCAGAGTTCACATGGTTAACTGGAATATTTCTCCTCCTACAGCTTTAATTCATTCAGTGTAGTTCAGAAGCTTCTGATAATAAGGACCTAATTTATAATTAGGCTTTATCAGTAATCAGTTAATTTATAGAACCCTAATTCTCATGAAGGTATTTCAGAGGCTTTGCTTATTATATTGTGGAGCTAATGCCCATAGACAACCAAATCACAATGATAGGATGGAAACAAATTTCAGGGTAATCCTGCTCTATAACTGCTTTAGCTATTTGCTTCAGATTTTGTGTATCATTTGTGCAAGCAGCCAGGCACAAGGGTGCTTCATCCAGACATGCCTGGAGTAGTGTAGCAGCACCAGGCAACTGTCCCTGTGCGTTTACCCAGCCGCCTCCTGGGGGTTTCCAGAGGACTGATACGTGCTGAGGAGTGAGTCCCACACAAGGGAAGGGAGGGAGGGATGCAGCCAGGGCTGGGTGGAGAGAAACATCACCTCCAATTCCGAATCGACAGCCCATGGAGAACCACAGGAAGCTTCTCATAGGCTTCAGGTCTGATGGTTCCAGCACTGCCAGTCTGGATCAGCAGAAGTTCCCCAAAACTCCCAACTGGTGGGTATTTCTGGTGGAGCTGAATCCCTAGGTGAGGGGGTCACTTTTCTCTTCTGGGATGCATTCCCGAATTGTTCCAGCACTTTCTGCAACCATATCACCCTCTCCACCCCTCTCTACCTTCTCATCAGCTCTCAGCATGCTCTCAGACCTTTCCACAACCCTGACTCCTGGTTCCTCACCCAGGCAGCACATTGCTCTCACATCATTCCCTTCAAAGCACTGAGGAAAAATCCAGACAAACCCTCTCTCCCTATCCCTCTTTAGGCCCTTTCAAACCACATTGCTGTCCACTCATGCTTCATTCATTCTTGCTCCATCCATTTTTCCAAATGAAGTGCAATCCACAAATATTGGGGCTGTGTTTGCTTTCAGAGAACTGGTAAGTACTGTCAGACCAAGCCCTAAGGAGCCCAGGCTGTTCCCTTGCAGTGCAAGGCTCTCCTTGCTTGACTGTAATTTCTCCAGCCCTTAAGCCCTCTGAGAGCTCCCAGCCAACCAGTTTTGATTAAATTTCAATTAACCTCTCTGAGCAAAGCGTTGTGTGTTGTGAAGTCGCCAGGAGGGCTGCATTAAAGTAGGAAGAGAGCAGCTCCCCCCTGAGGCACTGGGTTCTGGGACCGTGCGGCCCCAGGACAGCCCCGCCGGGCTCTGAACCCCGTGGCTGCTCCCAGTGGTGGCAGGGTCGATAGAAGGCTGGCGAGGGCTGAGCTGGTGGGAGCTGGAAGGAATCATCATCCCACCAGCGACCTCCTGGCCTGGAGAATTCCGGGGCCAGCACAGGGGGTGGTGTTGCCCCCGTGGCACGGCATCGCCCCAGAGCCCAGCCCCGCCCTCGGCCCCGGGAGGATGCAGAGCACGCAGTGAGCCTTGGTCCACAGTTCCCAATCCCTCCCTTCAGCTCCTGACTTCCTTTGGTTTTCTCTCATGAGTGCCTCACTCATTATTTCTACTTGTTTGACTGAAATTCCTCGTGTGAAGAGAGATTTTTGTAAGTCATTCGGGGTCTCAGCTCCAGCAGCTGTGAATCACCATCCATTTCATCTCTCTTCCACAGGCACTGCTTTCCCCATCGTCCTCCTCCTCCTTTGGCCCAGGGGTATTTTTATTTTCCACCCGTGGGACAGCAGTGCAGCTCACGCTGTTTCCCATCCCCTGCCTTCTCCCTCTGAACTCCACTGTTCCTTGCTCACATCCCTCCCACTCCCCCACGCCCTTTTAGGACAGGTATTCTTTTATCCTCAAACCTACGAGCTGCCTTTTCCTGATGCCCCATTGGCCAGTTCTCCTTCCTTCACTCCTTCCATCACACAAATGGGTGATTCAGAAGACCCACCTGGGTGGATGTGCAGAGCACAGGCTGGTTGGCAGCAGCTTCTGTCATTGCCAGCCACAAATCCAGATGACAAGGCATGAAGCTTGAAAAACAGTTTTATTTAGACTGGCAGAACATTCCAATCACAATCTTCCACATTTCATACTTCTGCCTTTACTTCCTTGCTCACAGCAGAGAAAAACACTTTGGCTCACGCCCCCTGGCACAGTAAAATGCATGGAAAACTGCAAGTGAGTTCTTCCCTTCGGAGCAGCCTCACGGTGTGTGGAAGCTGCATTATCAAGGCTCGTGCCTATGGTCTTGTGACCATGAAGAAACCACCCACATCTGCAGGGAAACCTGGTTTTGTTCCACACCAAGGTGAAAAGGCAGCTCCAGCGTGTTGCTCCACCAGCAGCGCAGCTTAGCCAGAGCTGTCATGATTCCACGCTGTGAAACAGAGCTCTCTGCTCCCTCTTTCCATCCCAGAGCCTTTGCAGAGGCAGGGACACTTGAGGCAGTGCCTCTTCTTGCCTGGTGTCTCCTCTCTCCTCCATCCCATGCTGTACTTGGCCGTCTGTTTATATGGCAAAGAGAGGAAGGGACAAGACTCACCTCGATGAGCTCAAAGCACCGCATCCCGCAGAGATGAGATGAGCTGGGAAAGGAACAGTGTAGAAACTGGTCATTCTGCTGTGATTTCAGTTCACAGATGGGCTTGGGCACACCGAGATGGGGATGGGGATCAGGTACCAGAGGGGTTCTGTAGAGGATTCCAGCTCCAGCTGACCAGACCTGAGCGCTTACAGCCAGGCAAGTTGTATTTTACACCTTTTGCTTGGTGTTGGAGTTCTTGTTCATACAAAGCCAAGAAAACTCCTGACACAGAGAGGATTTCTCTGTAGTGCTGGAAGTGTGCGGTGGAAATGCAGCTCTTTGCCTGCCCCTGGATGTGCCAGCTGTGCCAAAGAGGCAGCGAGGAGCCCTGGCTCTCAGCAGGCTCCACCAGAGTCAGCAGGGCTGGTCTCCAGGGGTGGCTGAATCAGACTTTACTCCCTAGGTGTCTGGATTGGGTGTCCAGTCCCACATGTGTAGCAGCAGAGGCAAATCACACTGACCCTGCTCTGGAAAGGCAGTTCTGCCCCATTTCAGGGTCCCTGACAGTCTCTATCACAGCAGGCTCAGCACAGGCACCGTTAGCTCCTGCATGTCAGGTTGTCTGACTGGCACTTCTGCCTCACCTGCTTCAGGCTGAACCTTTCCCTGCAGTCTCTTCCGATGGCATCTTGGTGACAGCTTTCAAGTGAGCCAAGTGGGGATCCAAGCCAAGCAGCAGAGCGTGGCCATGGTGAGCACACTGGTCTCAGAGCCTGGTGGAGCAGCTTCTCTGGTTTCCCACTGCTTTGCTACAGCAACTGCGTATTTTGCAACAGCTCCAGCACAAGAGGTGCAACAGCTTCTCTGCAGGTATCAAACAGACCAGCTCACAGAGGGCTCAACTATTTGCATGTTCCTCTCTTCCTGGAACTTCATAGAATCATGGAATGGTTCAGGATGGAAAGGACCTCAAAGCCCATCCAGTTCCACCCCCCTGCCCTGGGCAGGGACACCTCCCACTGGATCAGGGGGCTCAAAGCCCCAGACAACCTGGCCTTGAACACCTCCAGGGATGGGGCAGCCACCACTTCCCTGGGCAACCTGGGAACTGGATGGGCTTTAAGGTCCCTTCCAACCCAAACCATTCCATGATTCTGTGACTTTAGCAGAGACTATTAACATAGAATAAAACTTCTCTTTGGAGATGCCCATTCTTGAAAGCTTGACCCTGGCTTGAGAGTCCCTGCTGCAGAAAGCCACAAGGAGAGGACCTGAGGTTTGTGAGCAATGGTGGGGTCTCCTGGCAAGCAGGCGTGGGCAGATGATGATGGAAAGGGTGCAGTGGTGTGTGGAGGAGGAACTCAGAGGAACCACCAAGGGGACAAAGCTTCAGCTGTCCCTAGTCACGACATGGTGCACCTACGTGGTGGGGTCTGCCTGGCTCATATTTGTGTCTGTCACAAAAAAGGTATGATTTTAACTTAAACCAGTGTCTAATTGGTTAAAAGTAAACAAAGGAAACTTGGCCCCAGATTTAATGAAAGGATCTATAGGCAGATTTGCATCATTTAAAGATGCCATTTTTCAGCCAACAACTGTCTACATGACTGGGCTTCATCAGTTTGACCCAGTGCAAAACCTTTTGGTATGTGCTCTCTGGAAAAAAGGTTCACAAAATGCGATGCTCCAGCTGAGATATAAGTAAACACAGTCCTGCCCAATTACTGCAGCTTAATGAGTTACCACTCATCAGTTGAGCTGCAGGAACTGCCCTTGTGTGTTCCCTCTTTGAAATAAAATGTACTCACAAAAACCACCCTAAGAGGCTTTGGGTAGGGATTCTTGTTTGAGCAAAGCTTCACAATGGCTGGTGCTGGGATTGTCAAGAATTAGAGGGTTGCATTGCTGATATTTTCCTCCTGTCCTTGCCTCCAGTTGAGTCTCTACTTCACAGACTCGCTCCAAACAGCATCCCTGAGCTTTTATCTGCAGGTGACAAACAGAGGCGTACAAACCGGATTGGCAGGAACACAAAGGCAGCTTTCATCTCATCACTGCACGAGGCACTTACAGTAACTTCTCATGGAAAAAAAGAGATTATGCATCAACATCATGAGCATAAAGACAATTTAAAAGGGATGTTAAGAAACTTCATGTCAGGAAAATATAGAACATCTGCAAACAGATGAGTATTCACTAATAAGATACGTCAACAATCTTGGAGGAAAGAGGCTGTTTTCTTGCAGAGACAGGCCCGGAGAATATCCCAAAGGGGGTTTTAACAGGCTGAAGTGCTCCTTGTGGTCAGAAGAATTAGCTGGCTGCGTGCCATGGGTAGGGTTGTTCAGCTGGGTTTGTTTCACCTGCTGAAAGCTCTTTGCTGCCTCTCAGCCACATCTCCCAGCTTCGTGCAGGGTGGGGAGGCCCTGGCACAGGTTGACCAGAGCAATGGTGGCTGCCCCATCCCTGGAGGTGTTCAAGGCCAGGTTGGATGGGGCTTTGAGCCCCCTGATGCAGTGGGAGGTGTCCCTGCCCATGGCAGGGGGTGGGACTGGATGGGCTTTTAGGTCCCTTCCAACCCAAACTGTTCCATGATCCTGTGCTTCTACAAGGGCTGCCCCAGGACCCTGACAGGAACTGTTCTAGAACATTTGTGGACTTGACATACAGGAAACAGTTCATGGTGTTTTACCACCATTCTTGGCAGGACCAGGGGCTCAGCAAGGAATGAAAGAAGTGGCAAGGCAGTTGCAGGCTGTAACCCACTCCTGGATGGTGCTGTGACCGGTGATGTTAGGCAGGAGCATGCACAGCAATTGTTATTATGATAATCCAGAATGACAGGGAAGACTCTACCACTAAATAAAAGCTGGCTTAACTGGTTATTAGTCTACTAATTAATGGAAAACTAATGACAACGCATGTTCACGCCCAGTTGTCAGTAAACACTACTTAGACTTCTGCAGCTGATGCTTTAGAGGAGCTTACATCCACCAGGAAAGCCCTAAGCTGAGTTCCTGTGCTAGGACAAACACTGCCAGACCTGCCAGGGTGACAGAGTGCCTGGGATTCCCCAGCTGTCTTCACCTCTTCAGGGCTCTCTGCTTTTCCCTCTGCCAGCTGGAAACAGCCTGTGTGCCAGCTGGTGGGATTCCTAACTTCTCTGCCATGTGCCTCTATTTGAACTCATTGCCTTCTGCTGCATTGACAGTCATCAAAGAGCTGGCTCAGAGGTTTCCCATGGTTCAGGTGTCACCACCAGGCTCACCTGAGACATCCTGAGGTGAGCCATGCCCCACTGGATTTTGCTTACATCCTCACTGATGACCACGTGTGAGGCAAAAGTGGCCTCCTCGGGCAGAGTTATCCAAACGGCTGCTGGGTTTGCAGCATTGTCCATTTGTGATGCGCTTTTTCAGAAAGCTCCCTGCTGCTGCTCTGTGCCAGGATGCCTGAACAGGCTGTTCTGCACGTTCTCCAGCTGCTTTTTAAACTCAGGGCAGCCAAAGATGTCCTGGTAGATGAGAACCTGGGGAAACTGGTGGATTTGGACCTGTGCTACGTAGAGCGTTTTACCCCTTGAGCTGGAGGCCAGCAGGTGGGCACTGTCACTGCTCCTCTGGTTTTACCCTGAAGCCATGTGTGATCTGAATCTCAGCACAGTCTGGAGCCTGTCCCTAAAAAGTGCCTTTCTGCAGGTGCTCAAGGAAGGTGCTTAAGTTCAGGGTATACCCTGCTCTTTGAGAATGAATGAAGCAGCCCAGTGCTGAGACACAGCCCCAGAGCTCTGCAGTGTGGGCAGCTACTGTAGCATTGCAAACCCTGCTCTGAAGTCCAGGTGCTAAATTTCAAGCACTGGCTGCTGCCACAGGACACCTCGAGCAGTGCAAGTCCCGTTGCTGCAGAAGAAACTGAGCTCCTCAAGTGAAGATCCTGTCACCTCCAGCCACTTGTTGCTCCCTGTTTGTCCTTTCCACTCTGATGGCAGAAAGAACGGTGTCAACTCGCTTTGCCTGCATGGATTTGGGAGTGCTCCCACCGCCCCTGGGTCTAGCAGGGCTGGAAGATGTGCAGGAACAAGGAGCTGGAGAAGTGGCCACATTTTTCACCACTCCAACCAGTTGAAAGTAAGCTCATCCCTAGCAAACAGGACCAGTAGAGACAGCGGAACGTTGAGGGGGGATGGACAATCCAAACCATCTGAGCACAAGCTGCTTCCTGCATGAGTTGGCTCATCAGAAGGGAATATTTCAACTGAAAACGCAGTGGGCATGAAGGGTGTGAATTCTCTGACTCGCAGCAGATGCCTGGTGCTGTTTTAAGCACCACCTAGATGTTTGGCAGCGATTCCTCTCGACTACCCCAAACACCAGCAAGATGCTGTGTCTGTGAGTGACTGCATTTAGCACACTCGGAGCAGAAGGATGTCGACGCCGTCTGCCTCGGGCTGGCTCACCAAAACAGCCCAGGGTGAGACTTGCTGAGATTCATCTCCTCGAAGTGTCTCCCAGTCCTTGCTGGTTTACCAGCCTCCTGCTGCTATTTGTCAAAATAGCTGTTTCTCCCAGACCTGTTTTTTAACTTAAGGGGTGCCTTTCTATGAGCTGAGGCTGCAACAAAGCAGTCTGCTCCCTGGACAGGCAGGGACCTTCCCAAAGACACACGGATTGCCAGGAAGGCAGGAGCTGTACTTGTGTCCTTCAAGGCGTGTGGCACCAGCCAACTGGCCCCATCCAGCCCCAGTGGTGGAGTGGAGCTGGGCTGCAGGAGGCAAAGGTGCTCAGCGCACAGCGATGGCAAAGCTGCACCTTCGCTTTCGGCGCTGTCTGATCCCAAGGTCTTCCTCCGGCCATGGCACACGGGGCGTGTCTGTGGGTGAGCACTGGGAGACGGGGAGACCCATCAAAGGGCTTCTGGCAGAAGTGACTTCTGGCTGGTGCAAAGGAGGAGGAGTGTGTGCAGGAGAGAGTGTGCAAGGTGACTGCGTGTGCAAGGTGCCTGTGAAGGGCTCCTCTGACTTTCGACCACCTTGTCAGCATGGAGGTGGCTGTGGGTGTCCCCAGGAAGCAGACTGCATGGGAGCCCTGACAGCTGAAAAGCCTTTTGTGGACCAGCCGGTCTACACATCCAGACCAAACCCAAGCACCTAGCTTAGGAAAAGTCATCTCTCTTTACTTGGAGAAATTCCACCCAAGATAGTTACAAGCACTGAGACACCGATGCAGAAAACTCTTCCTCTATGTTAACCGTTTGGGGCTCTTCCTTTCTACACTGAAATGACACAGATGAAGATCTTAAGTACGTGGTACTTCCTGCCATCAACTGCCTTTCCCAAGTTTTGACTGAATTTCTACTTAATGAATCCAGCTTTGTCATTTAGGGGATGTTCCGGCAATAAGATATGACAAAGTGTGAATTATAGTACAATAATTCATGCCTGGAGCACTGTCAGGCACAAGGCTGAGAGCCGAGTGCCGTCCATGCAGCTCAGCATGAATTATTGCACCATAATTCAAGCCCTGAGGAAACAATAAGGGACCAGCCAGAGACTATCAATACAGAAAAAAAAGGGGGGGTCAAATCTATTAATTTTATTTAGGTTGCTGGATTAATAGGAAAAAAATATCCTCTTTGCCACATTCTTTTCTATCTGTCTTCACATTTTCCTTGCAGAGAAGTCAAATTAAAAGAAACCCGGCTGAATGTGAAATGGGAGAGGGGATGGTCCAGGCTGCTGGAGGGAGAGCGAGTGGCTGTGGGCAGAGCAGCCGGCAGCAGGCACCTACCTGCTCGTTTTCCCCCCTTCCCTGCTTTAAATATTCCATACCTGTCACGGGATCCCTAAAGCACTTTGGAAACTTAGCACAGAGTAGGAACACGCATCGCGTCACCTGCCTGGGCAACGCGGCGCAGCTCGGGGGAGGCGAGGTGGGAGTGTGTTACAGGAGGTGGGACCTGAAGCAAAGGGTGTGCTGTGAGCTGTGTCTGCTGTCCAACCTGAAGATGACCTTCCCCTTCAAAACTCTTTACTGTGAGGGTGGGGAGGCCCTGGCCCAGGTTGCCCAGAGCAGTGGTGGCTGCCCCATCCCTGGAGGTGTTCCAGGCCAGGTTGGATGGGGCTTTGAGCCCCCTGATCCAGTGGGAGGTGACCCTGCCCATGGCAGGGGGGTGGAACTGGATGAGCTTTGAGGTCCCTTCCAATCCAAACCATTCCATGATTCTATGATTCACCCAGATGAATAAACCTGAGGGACTGCAGAAAGTGAGCAATGAATCTACAGCAGCAAAAGCCTTTGGTCAGCTCTTAGGCTGCTTCCACCTTTGACTACTTTTTTTGCCCAGTAGGGTACAAAGCAGAGACTCTAGAAAAGCATTTGCTGAACATTTAAAGGCTGGTTTTGCAGGTTTTGTGTAGTCAGTCTGCAGAAGGTCACACTTGTGAAATCTTTTTGTTTTTTTTAATTTAATCTGAGAAAACAGCCCTTGGTTTTATTCAGCTGGAGTCCAAAAATAAACCAGCCAATCCTCCAGGGCTCTGCGAGAGGTGATCTGCCTCCAGGAGCCCCTAAAAACAACTCTATTTTGCAGTAGACTGGATCCAGTTTGACCATATTTAGGTTCTACAAATCCAAATGCCCTAAAATTTCCTTGCAAGATTTCTTCTGTTGAGCAAGGAAGCAACTCCTCACCCTGCAGGAGGTCCCTCTCTCCATATGTCTCTTGATTTCTTTGTAGGGCTGTGTCCAGTCCCTCCACTGTAATGACAGACCTGGGACAGCCCTGAAGAAGAGGGAGCCCTTTTCTTCCTAGAGTTGGCCACCTCTGAAACAGGGGCTGTTGGTGAGTCGGGGTTGGGTGCTGACTGTGGTGGACCCAGAGCAAAGGTCAGTTTAAGGTTATCCAGGGCAAATTTTAAGCCATCATTTGGACCTCAGTTGCCCAGTCAGTACGGACCTCATTTTGAAATATCCCCAGGTTAATTGATTGCTGCTTCAGACAGTAATTGATTTTCAAATAATTATTCTAATTATCTTTCATCCTGCTATCTTCCCTCTGCTCAGGCTGTCTGACACAGCCTTGAAAATATTTCCTGGCAGAATCCCACACAAGAGGTTGATTTTTTTGTCCATCTGGAAGGAGCACAGGACCCACCACGAAGTCTACCAGCAATGGAGCAAGGGGTGACACACACAGCCTGCGACAGGGCTGCCAAGCCATGATGCAGTATTTATCATGAATGGAAGTTGGTGGAGTGTCCATGCCAACTCTCTGGACACCCAGGACAGACACTCTGCATGTTGGTTTCCACCAGCCTTGGGAGGACCCACTGTGTGAAAGCTGAAGAGCCCAGATGAGCTCAGCTGCTCCTGACCTCCCGGGTTTATATGTGTCCCTGTCCACACTGGGACAGAAAGCTTCAGCAGATTCACCTTAGCCCTCAAGCCTGCAGGAGACACCAGCTGTAATCCACAGGATCAGGGAATGGTTTGGATTGGAAGGGATCTTAAAGTCCATCCAGTTCTCACCCCCCTGCCATGGGAAGGGACACTTCCCACCGGATCAGGGGGAGAAGTCTCATCCAGCCTGGCCTTGAACACCTCCAGGGATGGGGCAGCCACCACTGCTCTGGGCAACCTGGGCCAGGACCTCCCCACCCTCACAGCAAAGCATTTCTCCCTAAGATCTCCTCTCAATCTCCCCTCTTACACCTTAAAGCCAGTACCCAGCCCTGGTTCTGCTGATAATAAAGGTCTCCCTGTGAAACTGACTATGATTGTTACAGATTTATTTACCATTTCACTTACGACATCGTTTCAATCTGCCAAACAGGAACAGAACTTCTTTCCCATGATCTACACAGGCAAAAGATGCAATCTCAGCTCCAAAGACTAAAGACAGTCAGCCTTTTTTTCAGTCTAAAACAACCAGCAGGAACTAATAATGGATAGAAATACAGTGACAAAGTGTTGTATTTTGTTAGTTGTAGTTAGTTGTATTCAGTAAGACTGATTTTATAAATCACCAGGTTGCATTACGCTTCTCAAAATTTTGAATTACACCAACTGATAAAAAATAGTTGAAAATGTCTTCAATTTAACACATTACAGCTGGGCTGGATTGGATTCCTTCCATTCTTCTGCTGGAGACACAATTTTGAAGCTCTTCCTTTCACACCCATGGATTTGTGCTTGCCTGGCATTGCAGAATTAAGGGGATGGATAAGTTGGAGGGTCCTATGAAGGGCTGGAGGATCTTCTGTTGGAGTGAGTCCAGAGGAGGCCATGAATATGATCCCAGGAGCACCTCCTGTACAAGAACAGGCTGAGAGAGTTGGGGGTTGTTCAGCCTGGAGTAGAGAAGGCTCCAGGGAGACCTTAGAGCAGCCTCCCAGTACTGAAAGGGGCTCCAGGAAAGCTGGGGAGGGGCTCTTGATCAGGGAGTGCAGGGATGGGATGAGGGGGAACAGTTTTGAGCTGAAAGAGGGGAGATTGAGATGAGATCTCGGGGAGAAATGTTTTGCTGTGAGGGTGGGGAGGCCCTGGCCCAGGTTGCCCAGAGAAGTGGTGGCTGCCCCATCCCTGGAGGTGTTCAAGGCCAGGTTGGATGGGGCTTTGAGCCCCCTGATCCAGTGGGAGGTGTCCCTTCCCATGGCAGGGGGTGGAACTGGATGAGCTTTGAGGTCCCTTCCAATCCAAACTATTCCATGACTCCATGATTCTACCTCATTGCTTCTTGCAAGGATAAATATATTGGAGACTGCAAGATGTTCTGCTATTTTAATAATGGTGGTTATACAAATAGTTTTGGTTTTAGATTATAAATAATCATGATCTTGTCTGCCTTTTATCAAAGAGCAGGCCATAAGGCAGCAGCTGCCCCTAAATAAAATCTATACAGAATCAGATCCAGTGATTCCCCATGGTTTTTAACACATGTTTTTTCAGTGTTCTAAGTCTGATGATGGGGACAAGCTCAGAGAAAGGGGAAATCTATGGTGTGGTTCACAGCCACGATGTACAGGGGGGAAAACATTTGTGTTCCAGAGCCCAGGCAACGTGCAATGAGCCATCCAAGACACAGCCCTAAGCCCCCCCCAGGAACAAGGCTTTTGTAGACTCTACATTTAAGCTTCCTCCAATGCCCCGAGGAGCTTATGAGCTGCTTGACCAAGATAATGACACTCTGACATTTTTGGATCTGCTCGGTGTCACTGTTATTAATTCAATGATAATTTTATCATTTTTATCACCTTTCTCAAGCAGTCTGTGCATACCACAATTAGGGTTCTTTTTCTTGTTGTTAATAACAGCTCCCATTATCTAGAACTCATCAGCTGGATTTTTCTTTAATGCACTTGGCTTCCTTTATCAATTTTCTACCACTCAGAAATGTTAAATTATCTTGATTACTAGTTTTCCCCCGTTCTTTTTCCCATTCTTTGTCTGCTGTTTCTTTTTCTAAGTGCTTCTTTCAATTTCACCTAGAAAGACCCAAAAATCAAACATCATTCTTTTAAAATTATAGTGGAAATAGAACTTTCCATCCAGGTTGTGAACTCGTAGGGGGAACTTTTCTTTTTTCTCTCATTTACTTCTGTGTTTATTTTGCTTCCCAGCGAGTTTCACTCGTCTCTTTATTCAGCTTCACAGATCCAGGGAAAAGCACCAGGTATATATTACTGGTTGGGACTGTCTTTTATTATCCCATAATTAATGTAATCAGGTCATGATCACTGGTTTCTAGGCAACCACCGATTTCTAGTTCAATGATCAATTTATCTTTATCCATCATAGTAAGATCTAAACCAGAATTACCTCACGTTAGGTGCCATCCCTTTTGTGTTCGAAAATTATCATATATAATTTTCAGAGATGCCACTGATGTTTTATTGCTGCCTGCGGGGGGTCTCCAATTTCACCTCCCACAACAATGCCCTGTGGAAAAGGGCAACTTTTTCTTTTGGTTCCCTGCTCCCAGCATGGGGGGTGTTGGCACCGACCCCCCCGGAACGCAGGGGTGGTCAATACCTCGCGCCACGAGAGAGGCACTGCTGGCCAGAACAGCCAGAATCACCCCCACCACTCATTTATGGCCAGATAAGAAAGCACAGCTACTTCTTCTCCTTATCTTCCTCCTCATCGTCTTCAATGTGCTTATGACTCCCTGTAATTCTTCTCATGGATAACGATAGAATCACAGAATGGTTTGAGTTGGAAGGCTGCTCCAAGGTCTCCCCGGAGCCAAGCAGAGAACAAGCTTGGTGTAGGTCTCCACTGTGGCTCACGTAGGAGAAACAGAGGGTTTGTCTACAGCAGGATGGGTCCCACTCCCAGCAAAGCCACGGCCACGTCACCACTAGCGCTGTGTCCATCCCCAAGTGTCCACCCGAGCCTACAGTCAGGTTTTCCACCCCGTACTGACCACTGTGCTTCCACAGCCACAGACACTGGCCTCGCCCCTGACCTCCAGCTCCAGTGCCCCAGGGTGGGTCAGTGATGAGGTAGAGGTGTTTGAAGTGGTTCTCCTACACAGACCCAGCATGAGACAACAGCCCCAGGGTACACGACAGGCTTCAAAATGGTTGGAACTGGATTCAGTCTGTAAACCCACAACGATTTTGCCATCACACTTCAGTGATTGTTCAACTCTCCTGCTGCAAACGACTGAAGGTGGATCCTGTGCCTGCAAACAGCCACGAATCTCCATTTGATTTCAAAGTCTACTGCTGTCTTATTCACTGTTTGCTTTTCTACAGGATCAGAGATTCCCCCTTGGGAACAGGGCTTCCTTGACAGCCTTGGCACAAACATCAAATAGGATGGTCCCTGCCTCAAAGAGCCCCCAGTCTTTCCCGCAAGTGGAGAAGGAAGAAAGATGACTTCAGTTGCGTTTAATCAAATTTAAAGTTGCTGATTTTTTGCCAAGGTGTTCGGCTCTCTGGATAACCCAGGTTAATCCAAAGCATTTCAGAGCAGGTTTCATCTCCACTTGTTGCAGGTGGAGCTGGTAGCAATGCTGCTCACAGAGCTGTGGGATGGGTCTCCTGTGCCTGACGGTCCTCCCTGCTTGGAGGGAGGATTTCAGTTCAGCAGCTTTGGGATCCTTCAGCTTTTGGTGCCTCCTCAAAGACATCAACAATGTAATGCAACATGGGCCTGACATTTTAGCAAATATTGAGACACACTTGTCCCCACCTGAGCAAACCAACCTGACACTCGTGTGTTTCTCATAGAATCACAGAATCATTTAGTTGGAAAAGACCTTTAAGATCATCGAGTCCAACCAGTAACAAACCACTGCCAAGTCCACCACTAAGCACCACATCTCCACATCTTTTAAACACCCCTGACAGAGGCTCCCAATGCAGAGATGGGGCAGAGATGCTGAGGCTGGAGCTTCCTGGCCTTGGGACAGTGTGATCCCTGCGGACACCCTGCACATCATCCCCCGTGAGCTCAGCCACAGCACTTGCTCGCTATGAATTCTGAACTAATCCCTTGGAGTGCTGCAGAGGCAGGAGAGCCCCAGGGTACCCCTTGCCCAGAGCCAAGGGGTGCAGACCTCCACATCCAAAGGCGAGGGACCAGCCTTGGATCAGAGCCTGCTGCTCATTTCTGACCTCGCTCCGCAGCGCAGCCCCATGGGGGGTCGGGGTCTCGGCTCAGCGAGGGTTTGTCTTGCTCTGCAATGTAAAATACAGGTTTCCAGAATGCCAAAAAGGTAATTTAAATGTTAAAACATTTGTGATTGCATAAATTGCACGTATTATTCCAATTGAATTGTAGTGGGATTAATCTGACCTTAATAGAATACTACTAATAATTTATATTATTATCTTTAATAATATTAATTCTACTTAATTTTTTCCCATTTATGTTGTTCATTTAAGGGCAGCTCCACTGAGCTCTGGAGCATTTAGCTCTTGGTATGCGGCAGTCACTTATCATTTGCACAAGTGGGGATTCCACTAGGCAATTTCCAGCGAAATAAAGATCATCTTTCAGTGAAAGGAACTTTAAAAAAATTAAAGTATTAAATGAGTAGATATTAACGTGTCATATTTAGAATATAAAACAACCCATAATCTGTTCTGAAGTCTCTTCCACCTAAACATATACTTTTTTTCCTTCTAGAGGGATCTTTCATTCTGCTGTTTAACTTATTAGGTGCTACTGTTCTACTGTTAAAATACAACTGTTAAGATCATAACTTTAGGGAAATCAAACCCTTGGCAGTGCGATAGCAACGTCTGAGCAGAGCATCCCAGTTTGTTGGTGATGAATTGGAACGGCGCATTTCATTAGAATTTATATCGCAAGCCAAGGGATGAAGCATTATTTCATTAAGTATCTTGAAATTTCACCAACCTAATGAAGCTGTCAAAATTCTATTAATAAAGCACTGGAAATATTTATTTATTTGTTTGTCAGTGTGTGTTTGCCATTATTTAATGTTGGATTTGCAATTTGTTAATTTATGAGCACAGGCCCGTTGGGGCTGGAGGTGAAAGGCTCAGGGCTCGGCACAGGAACCAGAGGGTCTGGCACAGCTGAGGAGCTGCTCCATCCCACAGCAGGCGGGGGTTGCCAGGCCTGCTTCATGGGGAGGGGCAAAAATCCCTAATTCCTAGGCACCAAATCATGGGTGCTCAGGAACAGAATGTGATTCTCTCTCTCTTGAAGCTAATCTTCATAAAATTATAGAATGGTTTGGGTTGGAAGCCCATCCAGTTCCACCCCCCTGCCATGGGCAGGGACACCTCCCACTGGATCAGGGGGCTCAAAGCCCCATCCAACCTGGCCTTGAACACCTCCAGGGATGGGGCAGCCACCACTGCTCTGGGCAACCTGGGCCAGGGCCTCCCCGCCCTCACAGCAAAATATTTCTTCCTAAGATCTCATCTCAATCTCCCCTCTTTCAGCTGAAAACTGTTCCCCCTCATCCTATCCCTGCACTCCCTGATCAAGAGCCCCTCCCCAGCTTTCCTGGAGCCCCTTTCAGTACTGGGAGGCTGCTCTAAGATCTTCCCAGGGTCTTCTCTTCTCCAAGCTGAACAACCCAACTCTCTCAGCCTGTCCTCATACGGGTGTTGCTCCCGCCCTCAGATCACCTTTGTGGCCTCCTCTGGACTCCCTCCAACAGCTCCAGGTCCTTCCTGTGCTGAGGACTCCAGAATGGGACACAGGTCTCCAGGTGGGGTCTCACCAGAGTAGAGCAGAGGGGCAGACCCCCCTCCCTTGCTCTGCTGGTCCCACTGCTCTGGATGCAGCCCAGGACACGGGTGGCACAGCTCGGTTTGGTCAAGGAGAGCGACAGCTGCCACTTCATTTTTAAATGCATTTTTAAGTGTGTCCTTTTCTGACTGACTCAGTTTTACCATTTTTTTTCTCAGTTCATCTTTGAAGGGTGGAAACTCCAGCAAGAGCTGAGCAATCACCACTGGTTATCACCACTAAGGAAATCCCAGGTTTTACTGGGCACCATTCGGTGAGGATCTGCGATTTTTTTCCCAGTTGTACAACCGGATTGGGCACAGCCTGGCTTTACCTGGGCTGGGTCAGCAGCTGCAGCACGATTATAAAGGATGTTAGGTTTTGGGTCAGACTCTTTGTCTTGACTAAGCCTGTGGAAGTTTACGGGCTCTTTTCAGAGGCGCTGCTGTCTGCGGCGCCACGGTACAAAAGGTTTTACTGGTGTGCGCCTGGGCTGGACACATTACTCAGGTGTTGGGAAGCTGTGAGTGGACGGTCTGGAACACCCCAGATGAGTGCTAATAAAATTAATTATACAGGTTCAGGCACGTATTCAGTATATTCTATTTGTGATGGTTAAATATAGTTAGGAGATATTTCCCTTCTCCAGCCTGCTCTCCCCCGGCCCACACGCGATGCACTAAAGGTGCTATAATGACTTTAAAAGACAACTCACGCTCATTATTGACACTGACGCTTACAGCCCGACCCTCCCACGTCTGGCTGCTTCGTGTGGCTCCACATCAGCCACAAAGCTCCAGAGCTCACTGCTCTGGAGGCACCCCAGCAGACGCAGGCTGGGCTTGTGCTGGATCCCTGCTGTTGGGGACCACAGCGGCTGCGAGAAAGGCGCATCCTTATGGAAAACTGAAGGGAAGTGTTGCAAACCAGCCTCGCTCAATAATCGTTCAGTTCACAGAACCGTAGAATCTTTAAGATTGAGAAAGGCCTCTAAGATTGTCCAGCCCAACCCCACCGTGCTGAATAAACCATGTCCCAAAGTGCCACAGCCACACGGTTTTTGAAATCCTCCAGGGATGGAGACTCCACCACTGCCCTGGGCAGCCTCTGCCAGGGCTTCACCACTCTTTCAGTAAAGAATTTTTCCTAACTTCTAATCTGAACCTCTCCTGGCACAACCTGAGGCCATTTCCTCTTGTCCCATCACTTGTTACTGGGGAGTTAGGAAGTATAATCTCCTAAGAGTCCATTCATTGTAAAACAAATTCTCTGAGAGATATTTATGTATAAGATTTCGGTGATGATTAATTACAGGGGAAGGTTGCAGGGTCTGCATTATTCCGTTAATAGGATCGTCAGGAAAAAAAAAAAGACAGCTCTGACACAACACATTAGATTTGTTAAAGGACCGATTTTTAATTAGTTTTAACTGATAAGTTAATTAATGAATTTGCAAATACATTCGCAGGACAAGTATTCGATACTCAAAAAGTAGACGCTGGGCTTTTGCGGGGAATGCTCTTTAACAAAGGGATTGTGAGCCCGCCTGAAGTGCGAAATTCAACAGAGCCGTAACTGCGGAGCCCTAAATAGCGATTTCCATAATTACACAATTAAAGCAGAAAGACTCAATTTAAGGCATGCAAATATTCTTAATTCTACTCTGCCATGACACTGTAAAGAAGAGGCAGATGAAGCTGATTATGGGCCCAGAAAGCTACAATTGCCCTCTCACACTCAGTCGACGGCTGCGTGTTACGGCAGAGCGGAGTCGGGATTTCCTCAGTGAACAGCGTGCACTGATTTTAAGCACAACTTTAACTTCCAATTTCTTCCACTTGTACTACTTAGCATGGGGATAACTGCAAATCACTTTAATCTAATTTACCCACAAATAGTGAAGATACATCTCCCAGTATAAACTCCTTCTTAACAGAACATCTCTCCAGGAATATCAATACCACATGTGATTTTTCAATTAAAGCAGAAACTCAACCTTTTCTGTCTGAGGAACACTTTGTTATCTTTTTCAAAGCTTACAGCACCTGATGTGTGGATAAAAAAATCCGTCTTCTGGGGATTTTCAGCTAAATCTATTATTTAAATCCCATTTATTAAGGTTCTTTGCTTCAGTGTCTGAATTTTCTTGGACACCTTTTTCCTGCCAAATACAATCCTTGGCTTAATGCACATCCTGAGCCAAACCCCGAGCACACAGTTCCGCTGCCGTGCAGCCAACGTGCATGTGCCAGCCCTGAACATCTCCTGGGGTTATCAGCCAGGCTGACTGCACCCAGGGACTTCATCCACGCCACGGGATGTTCTCCATCTCTCCAGCATGTAGTTTGTGGATGAGGCAGACTGCCCACGCTCTGCTCACAGCCCTAACACCCAAACATTGCCTCTGGCACAGCCCTGAGAGGGCAGACGGGCTCCCAGCATCCCTTGACAAAGGCCGGTGGCTGAGCACTTCCAGATGCCATACGACCTGGGAGACCCACAAGTAGGGGTCAGCTGCCACTGCACCTCCAGTTAAAGGCAGGGTAGATCCCTGTGCTGGGAGATGGGTGGTGAACACTGTCCAGAGAGGTGGTAGATGAACCCCTGGCAAAATTCAAGGTCAGGTTGGATGGGGATCTGAGCAAACCTATCTCATTGAAGATGACCCTTCTCACTGCAAGGGGGTTGGACTGGACGACCTTCATGGTCCCTCCCAACCCAACCCATTCTATGATTCTATCGAGGTGGCTGTTGTGTTATTTGTTGAAGGCAGAGGAAAGGGATCTTTGTTGTATCAATAAACCTCTTGCCGTCAGGAAAACCGTTTGTATGGTCATTAAAGGGTGGGTAAGAGGAGCGCACGGCGTGGGATTTTACTGCTTTGCAGTTTGCACTGCAGAGTGTCCTGTTAATACAACCATAATGCTTTTAAAACCAAAGGTTTCTTTTTTTTTATATAGGTAAAATACACGCTCACATGCTTATAAATGCTCCACTCCCTTGCGTCTGCTCCCGAAACTCAGCCATGACCCGAGAGGAGCCCAGCTCTGGCCTCTTCAGAAATGCCCTCAGAACAGGTAGAGCGAAGCCCCACCTGCATCCCGAATCCCACCACCCACTCCGCTTGTCCTGGTGCTCAAACACAGCCCGAGGCTTTCACCGGAATCTCTCTAGGACGGGGGTTTATTGTCATCACCCAACCAGAGCCAATACTATCAACTCAGCCACTGCTGTTTGTGAAGAGGATTTGATGTGAATTAAGAACTTGCTACTTATCCTGCAGGGAAAAAGTATTGGATCTAAAGCCACCTGGTTTAGGGGCTCCTCTTCCACACAAGTGGTTATTTTGGCCTCCCACCACTGAAAGGGGATCCAGGAAATCTGGGGAGGGGCTCTTGATCAGGGAGTGCAGGGGTAGGATGAGGGGGAACAGTTTCAAACTAAGGGAGGGGAGATTTAGGCTGGATATAAGGAAGAAATTCTTCACCTTGAGGGTAGTGAGGCACCGGCACAGGTTGCCCAGAGAAGTAGTAGAGGCCACATCCTTTGGAAGCATCCAAGGTCAGGTTGGATGGGGTTCTGAGCAACCTCATCTGGCTGAAGATGTCCCTGCTCCTGCAGGGGGGTTGGACTCAAGGGGCTTTAAAGGACCCTTCCAATCGAAAGCTTTCTATGCTTCTATGGTTCTATTTGATGCATTATTGGTACCAACCCATCACAGGGAGCATCACTCTGTGTTGGACCCAAGAACATTGCAGACCCTTCAGAGGGACCTGTAGGCATTGACAGCAAGTGCCTGGAGTACGTGTGGTCCCAGCAAATGAGGGGATGCAGAGGATCACAGCTAGAAAGGGAAGGAGCAGTTCAGTGCTGACAAGGACAAATACAATCCAACGTTTCCTTTTATATAACCATTGGCAAACACTTCTGATGAGCTCTAATGCCTCTGAGTGAAGCAAATAGACAGCGCCGGGGTCAGGAAGAGTGAAATGGGGATTTTTTTTTTTTTGCTGGGTTCACAAATATCTCTGCAGATAGTGGTGATTATAAATAGTCCTTTTGCCATTTCCTCATTGTGGTTTGCCGACTCTGCCCTATTTATACCATCGCACGAGAGGTGTTCAGCGCTTCGCTCCGGCGTGGGGCTCGACTCCAGCACTTCAGACACAGATCACGGAAACAGAGGGATCCCCAGGTCCCATCAGGACAATACTGGTGGAGATGTGCAAGTGCTGTGGTGGGATTAAGGGGATTGTGAGCTCTATATTTACTTGAGCAGGCTGCTATCAATAATTTCCTCCTTCATTCTATTGAGCAACCGCCCCGCAAAAAGGTTCCTCGCTGGAAACAGAACCCAAGTGCCTTGTGCAGAACTCCCACCGCCTTGCTGGGCTCCACCTCCAGTGTCATGGCTTTATCCTGCGACACGGAGTTAGTTGTGCTCTGTAACAGCTTCCAGGGATGAAGTGACATCTTTTCCCAAGTGGTTCACCCAACAGCCTTCTCCTCATACCAGCATCCTTAACAGAGCAGCTCAAGCAGACGTCTACCCCACAGCAGGCCAACTCCCAGGGTGCTCCATGGGCTCGTGGCTGCAACACTCGTACAGAACAGAAGCTGTTTGTGCTGCCTGGCTTAAAACCACGCAGAGACTGCACACCAAAAGATTGTCAAGCTTGCAGAACCAGCCCTCGTGTGCATGTGTATTATGACAATCTTCCATTACATTATCACACTGGTTAATTGCAGCTGGGACCCAGCCTCCTCCAGGACACAGGAGATGGGTTCCTATCAGGAATCTACTCCTGATTCCTACCAGGAGCTTACTCCTGGTTCCTACCAGGACAGCACTTCCAGTCTGCAATGGCTACAGAGCTTCCCTGAGAACAGGGAAGCATAACTGTTTCACCATTGCACAGGCAAGAAAGCAAAGAGAAGCCATTGAGTCACCTATGACGAGCCTGGTACTGCATAGACATCAAGGTTCCAGGAGGAATTCCAAGGCTTCCAGGCTGAGAATCCTGTGGAGTTGTGAGCACTGCTGTACCCTCCACTCACAGCCATCAGAAACTGGAATAGGAAGAGAAAAGAGATTGTTCTTTATTGGAAGGTCGGGTTTGAAATGTGCTGGAGAGATCTTGTGGCTGAAATGGGCCCATTGGTAGCTGTCACTCAGTGAAGGTCTGAGGGCCCTAGAAAAGTAAAGCTGAGGGCTTTCAGGCTCTGGTCACTGCTCATGGGGAAGTCTGGAAAGATAAAATGGAAGCTGGGTACCAGTCAGGACAGAAATGCCCACTGAATGCTACCAGCCTGGCACAGCTGAAAGGTCTGGCCCTAAGATGCAGGAGAAAAGGCCACCCCATCATAAGAGACTTCAGCACCACCTCCTGATATTTGTTACATGGAAATAGCAGCACAAATGTGCGCTGGTTTTCGAGGGACAGTTTCACAAAGCCAGGACCAACCAGCAGCCAAATCCCTTGGGAGGGGGAGGAAAGGTTTACACTCCAAGATCTGACCAAGAACTGCCACCTCTCTCCTGTGGCACCCCAACCCTGTGGCACAACGCGATGGCCAAGTCAGTTGGGCAGGCAAAGCAGACTGTAAGGCCACTGCAAAAATACACTGCCCTTCCAGAGGGAAGAAAGACCCCCAAAGAAGGTAAAGGGATGATTTTCCTATGTGGTTCATGGACACGGGATGGCCGGTGCCTCTTCCATGGTACAAACCGAATGGAAGCCAAGCAGGGTTAGGCTAGAAGTGAGCCATGGTTTTGTCTTACAGCACTGGAGGTGAGGAATGGTTGGCCAAGGCACCATGAGCTATGATGGATCCTCCATAGCTGAAGACGCTTAAAAGCAGGAAGGAGGGCAGCAAGCGAGTTTCCCAAAGGCTGTTGAGGACATCTCCATGTATTTTCTCATCCCGCAGACTCCACATTAGAAAGGGTTTTTTTACAAACCTTCCTCAAGCTCTATTTTTTTATTGCATGTCCTTCCAGTACTGAAAGGGGCTCCAGGAAAGCTGGGGAGGGACTCTGGATCAGGGAGTGCAGGGATAGGGTGAGGGGGAAGGGTTTACAGCTGAAAGAGGGGAGATTGAGATGAGACTTCAGGAAGAAATGTTTTGCTGTGAGGGTGGGGAGGCCCTGGCCCAGGTTGCCCAGAGCAGTGGTGGCTGCCCCATCCCTGGAGGTGTTCAAGGCCAAGTTGGATGGGGCTTTGAGCCCCCTGATCCAGTGGGAGGTGTCCCTGCCCATGGCAGGGGGGTGGGACTGGATGGGCTTTAGGGTCCCTTCCAACCCAAACCGCTCCTTGATTCTATGATTCTATTTTTTACAACACCCAGTTCTGGTTTATTGTGGTCCTATTCTGGCCCTCCAGGATTCCTTCTGGCTCCTTTTCGTGCCAACACTGGGGGTGAAAGAACCTCAGGAGTGTTTTTTGCCTCTTGACTTCCCACATCCCTTCTAAGCTCATTCGGAAAACATCTTCCCGTGCTCAACGTCTCCACCAGTTCCCTTGCCCCTTTGTTTTTATTTAGCTCTGTAATTACATTATTTGGCTGCACAGCCTTTTGGAATGAAATCTGCGTGAAAGATATTAAGAGAAATAAATTTGTGTTTTGCAATATCTTTGAAGATATCTTTGGTTTGGGCAACGAGAACAAAATTAGCGCTCAGCTCTCCACGACTTTCTAGCTTTGTGGAGCTCTTGGGAAAGTGGGATTCATGGGCAGGGCAGGGAAATCCAGGGGTTTAGGTTATTTTATTAGTACTATTAATAACTATTTTTTTTGGCAGTGCTTCAGAAGGGAGAAAACCACCAGGTACGCAGGAGATGCAATTATGTTTGTAGTTAACACTGCACATTTTCCAAGGGAAGAAAACCAGGTTTTTTATCATTTTTAGAGGTAAACCCAAAGTTTGTCAGGTGGCACTGAGTGTCATGAGCACGTGCTGAGGAAAAGCTCTTTGTGGTGTGAGATGGTGTCAGGATGAGGATAGGGAAAGACTTCCCTCTGCTTTGGATCATCGCTAAATAGCTCCTGGACATGGGGGAACCAACACTCGGGAGCTTCAGGCTGAGTGGTTGGAGGGGCTCGGAGATGAGGAAGGGGAGCCCAGGCAGGGATGACGCTGCCCAGAGCCTGCTGCCATCCCTTTCCTCGCACCCCGATTCCATTTGGTTCCCTTTCGTCCCAGGGCTCGTCGTCTTTAGAACTGTGTCCCCTCCTGAGGGGCTGAAGATGCCGGGAGACCCCCTGTACCCACCTAAGCCACAGCCCTTGGGGCCAGGGGTGACTTGGGGGTGCTGGGAGACCTTCAGCTCCCACCCTGTACACAGCCCTCGGGGCCAAGGTTCTATATGGGGGTGGAGGGTACAACACTGGAGGGGGTCCTGGGATATACTGGAGGATCCTGGGACATAACTGGGAGTCACCAGGGAGACACTGACTGGATTGTGGGAGATACTGGGGGATACTGGAGGGCGTTCTAGGATATACTGGGGGGCACTGGGAGGGACAGGGGGTGCCAGACTTTCTGCTCCGATCCTGACCAAGGTCCTCGGGGCTGGGGGTGCTGTACTGGACCCCCTGCTCCCATTCTGGCCACAGCCCTTGGGGCTTGTGGGTGCTGGCCCCCTGCTCCCTACCTCATGGATCTCTTGATCTCCACGTCCTGGATCTCTTGCTCCCACCCTGGCCACAGACCTCTGGTATGGGAGTGCTGTCCTGAACCACCAGCTCCCACCCTGGCCACAAACCTCAGGGCTGGGGGCGACTCAGGGGTGCTGGACCCCCTGCTCCCATTCCACCCAGAGCTCTTGGGGCCAGGGGTGCCATCCTAGACCCCCTGCTCCCACCCTGGTCACTGCTTTCGGGGCTGGCTTGGGGGACCCCCTGCTCCCACCCTCAGTGATGATGTCCCAAATGCCTGCTCCCACCTCTGGGGCTTGGGCTGGGGTCTGCACCCCCTGTACATCCCCCTTCCCCAATCCTGCCCCACAGCGTGGAGAGGCCCCATAGCACAGAGCAGCCTCCCTAGCCCCATAGCAGCCCCATAGCAGACCCTCCAGCCCCACAGCTCGGAGCAGCGTTAAGCAGACCCCTAGCAGCCCCATAGCTTGGAGCAGCGCGGAGCAACCTCCCCAGCCCCATAGCGTGGAGCAGCCCCACAGCTCAGAGCAGTGCAGAGCAGTCTCCCCGAGCCCCATAGCTGGGAGCTGCCCCGGCAAAAATGGGGGCCGAGTCTGCCCCCCCGAACTCCACAGGAGCCTCATAGCGCAGAGCAGCTCTCCCAACCCCATCTCGAAGAGCTGCCCTCTCCAGCCCCATAGAGCGGATCTGCCCCCTCCAAGCCCCACAGCAGCCCCACAGCGCGGAGCTGATCCCTCGAGTCCCGTGGCTGCCCCCCCTCCAGCCCCATAGCGCGGAGCTGATCCCATCCAGCCCCATAGCGCGGAGCTGATCCCTCGAGTCCCGTGGCTGCCCCCCCTCCAGCCCCATAGCGCGGAGCTGATCCCATCCAGCCCCATAGCGCGGAGCTGATCCCATCCAGCCCCATAGCGCGGAGCTGCCCACTCTCGTCCCACAGCAACCCCATAGTTTCAGAGGTGCCCCCCTCCAGCCCCACAGCAGCCCCATAGCGCAGAGCTGCCCCCTCGAGTCCCACAGCGCGGAGCTGCCCAGCCCGGTGGGGGCGGAGGGCAGCGCGGGGCCGGCGGGGCGGACTCAGCCCCCCTTTCCGCCGCGGCTGCGATCGCGCGGTGCGGCGGGCGCTGCCCCCGGCGCGGCTCGAGATGGCGGCGGCGCGGAGGTGGTGGCGGCGGCGGGAGGCGCCCGCCCCTCGCTGCGCGCCGCGCGGCTGAGGCAGCGCCCGCGCCCGCGGCGGCCGCCCCGGCCCATGCCCCCGGCGGCGAGGGGGGCTGCGGCAGCGCGGCGAGCCGCCCACCCCGCTGCGAGGGCGGAAAGCGGCGACAGGGCGGCTTTGTGCGCGGCGGAGCGCAGGCCGCGCCGGGAAGCGGCTCCATGAACCGCACGGACGGCTCCGCGGCGGCGGCGCAGGTAACGCGGGGCCGGAGGGGGAAAGTTGCGCAGCGCGGAGCCGCCGTGGCGGAGCTCGGAGCCCGCGGAGCTCGGAGCCCGGAGCCCCCCCGCAGCCCCACGGAGCTCGGACCCCCCGGAGCGTGGAGCTCGAAACCCGCGGAGCTCGGAGCGCCCCCGGCTCCCGGCGCTCGGAGCTCCGCGGAGCTCGGGGGGCCCCTCCGCTCCCCCCGCAAACAAAGCGGCCCCGGCGGCCATGGCAGAGCGGGAGCGATGGTCCGGGAGCGATGATCCCGGAGCGGTGATCCCGGAGCGATGGTCCCGCTCCCCCCAGCGCGCGGGGCTTCGCCCTCTATTTTTTTTTTAAATTATTTTCATCTCCCCCCAATTTTTTTTTCTTCTTCCTTAATTTTCCTCCCTGATCGCCGCGGATGTGGTGTTTTTTAATGTGTTTTTTTTTTTTCCATTACACGTCGCCCCCTAGAGGAGAATATTCCCTAAATTAAAAAAAAAAATTAAAATTTAAAAAAATAGGGAATATTTTACTATTTCGTAGATTTTTACCCAAATTTGGGGCTGGCGAGGCGAGCAGGGCCCCCCCCATCCTCAGATCTCCCCCCCTATCTCCCCGTTATCTCATCCCCATCCCCGCGGGGGGAAAGCGCAGGGAATCGGAAAATGAAAATTCAACTGGAATTTGAATGAATTCAGGTTTCCCCCCCCCTCTCCCCAACCCTTTTTCTTGAAGGATAAAGGAGCCGGGAGCAGCTGGGAAAGGAAAGTGTGGAAGTTTGCGATGGGGGGGCAGGGGAGGGTCCGTGATGAGTTTGGGAAAGTGGGGAAAAAAAAAAAATCCCTGTTTCAGAGCAATTAGGAATTGGACTTAATTGTAATTTTGAACTTGTGCTCTGCCAGCCCGGGGTGGTTTTACTGCAGTGCTTAAAGTTATTTGTTCCAAACGAGGAGTTTTTTTTCGCAGGAAAATCCAAGCAGGGAGGAAAATTCGCTGTGGACACACCCAAATTTTTTTTTTTCCCCCATTTTTCTTTTTTTTTTTTTTTTGGGTGATTTTGGATTTCATGGAAAACTGCTCCCAAACAATGAGGGGCTGAGCAGGGGCCAGGGAAACACGAGGGCAAGCAGAATTAAAGAGTGGAATGGCAGTTTTCTTCTTGAATTTCTTGGCTTTTCCTGCTGGTTCTCCTGGCATCATTAAACCAGAGTTTCCAGCATTTAATTTCCGACTTCTTTTGTACAGAAAAAAATTTCCATAGGAGGGATTTTAGTTTTGTTTTTTTTTTTTTAACAGACACAGAGTAACAACTCCAGAGACAGAAATCTGGTATTTACCCAGGTTTATTAGCTCCGCCATGATATTATGAATATGCATAATTAACCAGATTGGGAAAAAAATAATTGCAGATTTAGTAATTTTGATTTTTTTTTCAACTAAAGTGCCTTTAAAGGGCTTAGCATTGATATTTTTTAACAATTTCACAATCTTTTTTGTCTCCTTGACTCTGGCTGCAAAATCTTCCTGGAGTTTAAATTGAAAAATCTTTTATTTTCATAATTTTCGTAGGTTTTGTTGTTTCTGGTTTTTTTTTTAAGCTGTTGGGTTGCAATTCTGTGCCAGCGAGTTCTGTGCACAGCCTGGTTTATTATTGTAGGGTTGCCCTTGAATCCTAGGGGCTTGGTATTGATCTTTTTAAAAATAAATAACAAAAGAGCACAGAAACAGGCATTGTTTGGAGAAAAAAAAAGCAATATAGAGAGATCCATGGCTTTTCCACCCAAAAGCGGGGGAGGGAGAGGAAGGGAAGGATTAGGTCAACATTGAGTTTTACCAACCTTGACACAGTCTCCTCTCTAAAATGGGGACAAAATAGCAAGATGGCTGGCTCCACAGCTGCAGCACTTTGGGTTTTTTTTTTTAGTTGGAAAAAAAAAAGGCATTTTGAAATTTTGAACTCAGCCTGGAATCGTTGGAGCTGCAAACGCCCAAATCCAGGCGCTTCCAACCAAAATTAAATTTCAATCCGGAATGAATTTTAAAATCTGAATCTCAAAACCTTGAGAAGTTTGGTTATTTTCTATTTTAATTTTTTTTTTCCTGTTTTAATTTTTGTTTCACTGGAAGGTAATTTTTTTTTCTGGGAATTGGGCAGGAGGGGCTGGGGAATTCTGGATTCAGAGGCTTTTTTCACCCTCCTCCTTTATTTATTTCAAGGTTTGAGTTGTTCGAAGAGGGGGGGCGATGGAAAAAAATTTGCAAAGCCGGAAAACTCTTGGCTGGAGGAGAAAATACTCAGAAATGTCAACCTAATTTCTTTATTCTTGCATTTATTCCCCCCCCTACACCCCGAGAAGGACCCAGCCCTCTTCCCGAGTTGTTTTTATAGCAAATAATAGAGTGGGGTGGCACGTGGGGGGCCAAATTACACACAGTGTCCTACATGGAATTAAACAATCGTGGAAAATATTTGGTTCATGGTTTCATCCAGGAAGCCTTAATGCTTTTCCATATTCTTATACTCCAGGAATTCCCATCCTTGAGCTGCACCCCATAACTTTCGCTCACTCTGTGATTATACCCCGAGAAATTGGGTAGTTGGAAATTTTTGGTTTTTTTTTTTTAAGGTTAAATCTGTTTTTTTCCGAGCAGAGAGGTCTTGATGCTCCTTTTCCCTGCCCAGCCCTGCTCCCTCACCCTGGGATGTGGGGAGAAGCCCCCCTTTGGGACTGGAGGGATGCGGTGGTGGGTGCTTTTTAATAACAAATCGTGACACTTTGGGTCCGGGTGACAACATTTGACACTCATTCCTCTGAAGTTTATCCTCAAATAGAGGAGCTGAACCTGGGGAAGGCCCCGGGTGGGCTCTGTGTTAACCCCTTCCGTGCCGGTGTGGGAAGAAGTGCGTGCTCCGTCGCGGCGTGCCGTGGGTTGCGTCTCCTCTGCAGAGGTGGGAAGGCGCGCGCTGCCGTAGCGCTCGGGATGCTCTCACGCCGTCGGGGCGCGCGCCGCAACCTTCAACTCCCTTCTCTATCCATTTCTTTTCAACAACGGCTTCCATTATACGTGAAAAACTGCGCTTGAGGTTACACGGGGTTCAGAATCCAACCCTTCCGTGCGCAGTGCCCTTCAGGAGGAGCCTCCTCCTCCTGCCAGAAAAATTCTTCATAATTTTTCGTCGCTGTCTGGATTTCTTTTTTCTTTCTTTTTTTTCCTCCTGGAAAGTTGGTCAATATTTATCATTTTAAACATCGCTGCCTGGCAGGGGGAGGGGAGGATGGGAGCCCGCACAGCGATGCCGACAGATTTCTTTTGACAGAACTGAAATGGATTTTTTTTAAAAAAAGGAAAATTTCAAGTACTTCATCCTCAGCAAGGATGAAAATAGACATATTTTTATGCCTGGATGAAAATAGACACAATATTATTAAAGTAGTAGATAATATTGACACAGGCGCTGTATAAATCCCCACGATGCTGTTCGCGTAACTCCAGAATAATTTAAATATCCATTGCTTCCATAATGGAACAGGAGATCAGTTCGGTTCCTGGGCGCAGTCACAGGCAAGTTTGTGATTACACAAGCGCTGTAGCGTGATTGGCATTCGGAAAATTCGATCAATTTAATTTTTTTAATTTTTTGTTGTTGTTGTTGGGGGGGTTGAAACCCCCTGTAAGGCCCAGGCTGATACAAATTCCGGATTTGTGTCCGCTTCTTTAAGTGCTGTGCCTGTGGAAGGGTTCAGGGGTGTGGAGGGGTTGGTTGCTGGGCTCCTCCCAGCTGGTCCCAACTGCCCAGCTCAGAATCATGGAGTCACAGAATCACAGAATCATTTAGGTTGGAAAAGACCTTTAAGATCATGGAGTCCAACTGTAAATGCAGCGCTGCCAGCTCCACCACTAAACCATAGAATTATGGAATCATTGACATTGGAAAAGAAGCTCCTCCAGTCCAACCGTCAGCCCAGTCCCACCGTGCCTGCTAAACCATGTCATCGAGTGCCACAGCCACACGCTTTTTGAGCCCCTCCAGGGATGGAGACTCCACTGCTGCCTTGGGCAACCTCTGCCAGGGCTTGACAACCCTTCCCATGAAGGAATTTTTCCTGATACCCAATCTAAACCTCCCCTGGTGCAATGTGAGGCTGTTCCTCTCCTCCTGTCACCCTGTGGCCCAGGGCCGTGCTGGCTCCCGGCAGGAGAGCGTTGTTGGGAATTACACCTTTCGTGATCCATGGGGTTGAGTTGAGCCGCAGGTGTTCCCAGGTTGATCATCTCTGGCATTAATCAGATTTTGGATTTTTTTATATATATATATATAAATAATATATATCTATGTTATTGGCATGGGGAGCACGTGGTCACTCTGCCCTGGTGGCTGCTGTGGGACTCTGTTGGTGCATGAAGGGTGTTGCGTGTTCCAGAGGGATTTTGGGATTCTGCCTGGACCTGCTGGTGCGACGAAGGGTGCTGTGGTGGCTCCAGCTCACGCTCCGGTTCCCGTGCTCAGTTAATTGTACGCTGGTGGTGCCTGGGGTTGTAGAGTGGGCAGGGTTTGTCCCACAGTCATGGGTGCTGTGTGCAGGATGAGGCCACAGCTGTTCGTACTTGATGGGCACCAAAGGGGAGGGCGAGGGGAAGAGGCTCCTGGCAGGGACTGCGACCGCGGCGGGAGGTTGCGGTTGCTTTTTGGTAAAGGACGTGGTTGTAAACGGCACCGGGGTGTAAATCTTTCTTGTAATTCCTAAATTTCTGAGCATCTGGTTTATGCGTATTTAGAATTTTGCATTTATGGATTCAGTTTGGCCACACTGTGTTTTCTGGAGATGAAGTTTCTAATTTTTGAAGGTCTTTTATGGATTAATTGCTAGTCATCACCCTCCTTTTGGCTTTTGTTTGGTTCCCTGAATGTCTCTTGATTATTTTGTGCGATGTGATGCCAATTTAGTGGTTAACTAGTATGCAAACTACATCTGGACGTGTTGACTTTGCATTAACAATCGTTGATTTGTCTGGAGCAAGGGAATAGAAATGAATGATGCTGTTTACCACGGATGGTGTATGAAAAATAACCATTTGCGATGTGGCTCTCGTCGGTGGCACGCGGCTCTGGTGCCACTTGTCATAGTGGCTCTGCCTCGCCGGCACTCGTGTGAGGGCTGGATCTTTAAATTGTGGCACCAGGAGTGGAATGAGGGATCCGGGAAGGCAGCGACGTGTGGAGTACGGTCAAGGGGCTGACTACATGCTCAGCGTGGGAGATGACAGCACGTGGCTCCTGGTTCCTCTGGTTGGCTCTGGTGACAGGAGGAGCGGGTACAGCTGTAGCAGACAGGGATTGGAAAGAAGTTAATGTATATAATCTATAATATAATCTAATGTAATATAATATATATTGTAATATATGATATATAACACACGGTATAAGACATAATACAATATATAACATGTAACATACAATATAATTCACAACAGATGATATGTAATGTGATACCTAACATATAATACGTAACAGATAAATATAGAGAGAACTTTTCTCTTGGGGACTTGGTCATAGAAGGATAGAATCATGGAATGGGTTGAGTTGAAAGGAACCTTAAAGCCCATCCAGTTCCAGCCCCCTGCCCTGGGCAGGGACACCTCCCACTGGATCAGGGGGCTCAAAGTCCCAGACAACCTGGCCTTGAACACCTCCAGGGGTGGGGCAGCCACCACTGCTGTGGGCAGCCTGGGCCAGGACCTGTTTCCAGTGCTCCTGTTTGTTTTGCATCTACGTTTGGCTGACGTAGTGTGAAAAATGATGCTGGACGTGGAAAACGGGCAGCTGGAGGTTTTACCTGCGCTGGTTATGGGCTGGTGCAGGGAAACACGAGTGTTGGCGTGTGGAGCAGAGGCTGGGGCTGCCAAAACTCTTGAGGAGTTGTTATATATACAAGGGATCAATGTGTTTGTACATGTTTATGTATATGGATGTGTCTGAGCCTCCACTCATCGATGGAGAGTGTGGATCTCTGGTGAGTGCAGGATGCTGTGTGGGCTTTGGGTCTGTCCCAGCGAGTGGCTCAGCAGCACTTGGGTCAGACCCCCAACCCATTGGTTGAATGGCTGTGGAAGTCATTGAAATTCACTGTCAGTGAATTTTCCTCCTTTAGCGCTGGTGCTCAGGAGTCACTTGGTTCTCTAGGTAGACCTTGCAGCGTTTCCTTGGGGAAGAACGTGGTCGTGTTGGTGGGTTATCACATGAGCAACCGGCAGGAGAGAGAAGAGGGGTGTTTGTCAGCCCTCTCTACTGACGGGGAGCTGAGCGGGCGCTCTCGCTGATGGACCAAACGTGGTCACGTCCCCATTCTGCTGCCCCGATGGCACTGCCGTGTTTCCAGGGCCTTCAAGTTTTAATACTTGATGTGATTCCATTTTACTACATACGCTCAGACTGCAAGTAACTTTTCACAAGCTGTTTTTTCACTCTGTGTGGGTGTAGGTATCCTCTCCTGCCCAAAAATAGCAACCGGAGTGAGTTTTCAGAAGAAGCTGGGTGTGCGTGCGTCGAAGGCCCGTCATTTAGGTTCTGCTTCCAGTATGTTGAGCACAATTTTAGCACAAGTATTTAATTGCTTTAGACCTATTTTTAGACATATTAAACCTCAGTTTTCAAAACTCGGCAACCAAAGCCAACAGCTCTGCCGGTGTGGGAGAGCCTGGAGGAGAACCTGAAGCGACGTGGGTTGACCACGTTGGGAGCAGAGCGCGGTTGTGGCCCTGGGCCAGGGCTCGGGGCGCCGCGGAGCCTTCAGGGTGCGCACTTGACGTTGAGTTGTCCGTGTTTTGGTGAGGGTTTTTTTTTTTATTACTATTTTAATTACTTGGCTGCGCGAGGGGAGAATGAATGAAATCCTATTTCAGCAGATTTGTGTGAATTTATATGAAGTCTTCAGGCTGTTCGGGTAGTTTGGAAGCTGAGCTGAGCGCAGCCTGGGGAGCAGCGTGTGGACGGCCCTGGTGGGTTCCTGGCATGAAACCCAAGAACAGCTACTGCTTTCCAGGTGTAAATCTGTCAGTTGAGTTCTGATGCATTTTGGTCCATGGGCTGCAAATCCTGAGCTTTACCGGCATTTGGGATGTTTGTAATTTTGAGGGTAGGACGGGAAGGTTGTGAGGACACAGCATCGTTTTTGCTGGCAACAAAACACCTTTTTGGATTTCTCTACGCATTTTTGAATCTCGTATGGGGAGGCACAGCTGGATTTGGGACAGGCTGGGAGCAGAATGGAATTGAAAACCCCTTTGGGAATCAGCAAGATTTCTCTGGGCGTCAGGTGATGCAGCTGATGGGAGCCCACGTCAGGCTCTCGAGATGCCCAGATGAATCTTTGGGATGACAGTGGTGGCAGTGACACGGGGGACAGACTGGCACCCGGCAGTGGGTGACACTGGGGTGCTGGGATGGGTGCTTGGCAGTGGCATGAGCTGGTGGGGCCGGTGTGGGCTGGCAGGGCTGGGAATGAACTTGTCCAGTGAAAGAGTTAATAATTGAACACCAGGAAGACTGTCTTGGGTGAATTATGGCTCTGCCATGTTTAGATGGCATTGGGGCATCACCTGTCTGGCTGTGGTTAATACAGCCAAGGCGTATGATGTGTTAACTCCAAGGTTGGGATATTTTTATCTTCTTATGTGTCTTGATTTTTGAAGCCTATAAATTTGGCTGGATGGTGGTAACAGCAGATAGAATTAGTATTTCTTCTTGATTGGGTTTGTTAGGATGCTGCCAGAGACTGCCTTGGAGGGGACCCGCTCTGCCACGAGTTGGGGAGGATACTGGGTGAGAAACGAAATGTGCAGATGTGTTCAAATGAACTGCGTTAGGTGGAGGCAGAACGCATCAGGAGTGAGTTTGTGAGGTCCAGGTTGTATCACACATGGGCTGAGAGCAGAGTGCAATTCCTGGTCCTGGAAGTGGCTCGCAGACGTTGGAGGCCACTGGAGCATCCTCAGCACAAGTCATAGATGAGAAAAAACACCCTAGAATTGACAAAAAGAAGAGACCTTTCTCCTGAAGCCTTGCATGTATTTACAGTTATTTTTTTTGTGCTGTGGTCTTAGTTGATTTAGTTGTTAAAAAGTAGATTTGCTAAGAAAGCTCCATTTGCTCTTGGTTTCTGGTAGCGTGGAGGAGATTGCAGTCACTGTGCTTTCCTCCTTTTCTGGAGAGTTTCTTGGCTTGCTTCTCCAGCATCGAAACTGTTTGTGATTGTAGTTCGTTATGTGATATTTAAAATGTATAAAATGAAATGTTCCTGTCTACTTGAAGCAGACACATGTCTACATTTTACAAATTAACCTAATTAAATATATATGTTGAAATTTATGGTACTCAGCTCCTAGCGTACAGTCCACAATTAGCATCCGTGGAGCCAGGAAGGAATTTTCCATTTGTATCTTGACTTTTCCTCATAGGATGTGTGGTTTAGGGTTTTTTTTTTTTTAAATCTTCAGTGCTTTAATTTTTGTTCTGCTTAGGAATTCACTCAGGGACTCGTCCTGCAGGGATTTAGGCTTGTGGTTAAATTTCCCCACAAGTGGCTCTGAAGTCAATAAAATGGTACCCAATTCTTCTACTTCACCCTGTCCCGTTGGCTGTGCAGGACAGAAGGATTTTGTTCTGTTAAGAGACAACTATCACGAGCAAAATATCAGTCTGGAGGAAAAATGGCATTGGAATATTTACATTTTTCAAGCTTCTTCCTTCCTCCCACCCAAAAATAGCAAAAAAAATTATCTGTCTCCTCTGGATTTACATGATTTTCAAGGGTTCGGCCAGGGTTGTTTCTGAAACGCTCGGTCCCTCTGCCGTAACTCCCTATGGCAGGAGAACTCTTAAGCAATGAATACAAGGAATGTATTCCATTAATCCACACTTATTTAGAAATACCCTGGCACCAGGAATAACACATTTCAGTTTCTTTTCTGCCAAAGTGTTTTTTCTTTTTTTAATATTTCAAGTTTGATTGCGTTATAATCGTTTGTTATATAAATAATCATTTGCTCTATTTTGCATATCAATAGTTGAATCCATTTGATTCACAAAAAGCCTTTTTCCCCTCATAAACATCCCCACTGTTCCATCCCAGAAGGTAGTCTTTATTAACAAAACCAGCGCAGTCCGTGACGTTCCCAGCTCAGCTATTTTAATGATCCCACAAACCCCAAAAAGCAGTAGGAAATTTTTCAAAAGCAAACTTGCAGAAACAGTATTTTTAGGACATTGCAACTTAGAAACTTTTTCCCCAGTTATTTTTGTTAGGTTTTTCCAAGCAGACATTGCAGTGAATTGTAAACTCAAAGAATTTGGGACTGTTCATTCTTTCTAGAGACAGTTGAGGGATTTCCAGGTTGATTTGAAGAGCATCCCCTGGCGAAGCCAAGGACCCAGCAGGATCGCCGGGCCCGTTACTGGTTTCTGAACTATTAATAATTCTTGGGAAGGTGAGATGTTGGACCATAACTATTTTTTCCCTCTTGGACACCTTGGCGAATCCATCCTCCAGTATTTTCCTTCGACTTTCCATGTTGCTGTGTTACCCCATGTCTCTATTTTAAGGCAGAAGGAATTTTGTTCCAAGCTGCGGCTCCGGATCTGTCCCTTTGCAGGAGCTCTGTGTTCCAGTGCTGTGCCTGCAGGAGGTTATGGAATCATAGAATGCTTTGGGCTGGAAGGGACCTTACAGGTCATCCAGCTCCCCTGGATCGTAGAGTCATAAAATCTTAGAATGGTTTGGGTTGGAAGGGACATGGTATCAGAGTATCACAAAGTTGGAAAAGATCTTTGAGATCGTCAAGTCCAACCTGTGACCCAACACTAACACCTACTCGTCGTCTAAACCATGGCACTCAGTGCCTCACCCAGTCTGCTTTTAAACACCTCCAGGGACGATGACTCCACCACCTCCCTGGGCAGCTCATTCCAATGGCCAATCACCCTTTCAGTGAAAACTTTTTTTTGTAATATCAAGCCTAAACATCCCCTGACCTCAAAACCCATCCAGTTCCACCCCCCTGCCGTGGGCAGGGACACCTCCCACTGGATCAGGGGGCTCAAAAGCCCCATTCAGCCTGGTCTTGAACACCTCCAGGGATGGGGCAGCCACCACTGCTCTGGGCAACCTGGGCCAGGGCCTCCCCACCCTCACAGCAAAACATTTCTTCCGTATATCCAGCCTAGATCTCTCCTCTTCCGTGTGAAAACCATTCCCCCTTATCCTATCCCTGCCCTCCCTGATCAAGAGCCCCTCCCCAGCTTTCCTGGAGCCCCTTTCAGTACTGAGAGTCTGCTTTAAGGTCTCCCTGGAGCCTTCTCTTCTCCAGGCTGGACAACTCCAACTCTCTCAGCCTCTGCTCATATGGGAGGTGCTCCAGCCCTCAGTTCATCTCCATGGTCCTTGGTTTCTCCTATCCTCCCTCAATGTTTTGGTGCCCTCTCCTTTATAGATTGCTTTTTCATATGAGGTACTGGAGCCCTCAGCAGCCTTGGTTCCTGTTCCTCCGTCTCCAGTTGCTGAATGGTGCCTGACTGTGTAAATCAGAAGAAAATAGTGTTGCAGACTCTTCTGAGTTTTCCTGGGAGCCTGCAGGCTCGCCAGTAAGCTCTGCAGGGCAGGAACTGCCTCACACCTGTCCCCAGTTTAACTCAAGGTACTGGACACACCATTTACTAGTAGCAGCTTTATTTTCCGCCCTGGCAGGTAGAACATCCCACTCTTTCTTTCCCATATTTGCTTCAGAGTGCTGTGCCCTCCCTTTGGAGGCTCCTGGGATCTCGTGTCCTGGTGTCTTGCCAGGGGAGGTTTAGATGAGATTTTAGGGAAAATTTTTTTACTGCAAGAGTGGTGAAGCCCTGGCAGAGGCTGCCCAGGACAGTGGTGGAGTCTCCATCCCTGGAGGGGTTCAAAAACCGTGTAGACATGGCACTTGGGGACAGGGTTTAGTTGGCATGGTGGGGTTGAGCTGGTGGTAGAACTGGATGTTCTTCTCCAACCTTTGTGATCCTATGATTCTGTTCTTTTTCCCAGGATGCGCTGCAGTCCCTGGTTCTGTGGATTTTCAGTAGCCTGGCGTTACCGAGGGGATGATTTGGATAATTGCAGCGTCTGCAGTTTATTTAGGCAAATAGGACTGTGAAAAATATTTGCTTTCCCTTGCTTGTGAGCTTTAGCTTTGTGCTGTGGAAGCAACAACCAGCTGACCTGCCTGCCCCTCTCTTTACCCGTTCTTGCTCGCTGCTCCCCGGGGCTGTTCCTGGGCACCCTTCACACCTGCAGGAGTTTCTCCTGCTGGGTTGCCCTTGTTGCTCTCCTTCACTTCCTTTCTTCCCGTTTCATTTCTGCAGTGGCTCTGGAGGAGGGATCATCAGAACTGTGCACGGTGTGCGTCGGCACGTTTTCTGCTTTGGTTCTCATCGTCAGTTGTTGCCTTCCTGGCTCCTGTTGAACACGTGCTGGAGAAGTGTCCTTGGTTCTCCTTGATTGCTTTTGTGAATCCTGCTGTCCAGTTGGGATACCCTGATTCTGTGTATGCTCTTGTCTTTCCCCTGATGTATTCCATTCTCCAGCTCTTCCTTGGTGCGCAGAGCAGATCTCTGCAGGATCCCACTGTGATATCAAACGACTTCTGCCCTTTATTTTCCATCTAAAAATCAGTTGTAAATCGATGAGGTGACTTCTTTCTCCTGGCTGTGTGGAAGTGTTGTGAGTGTGCGTGGTGGGAGAGGAAACTCGTGTAAAGCTTTCTTTGGAAACCCATGGATGTTACACGGCTCATTCACCCTTTTCCACTTGCGTGTTGACCCTTGCTCACCATCTGCATGGCTGAGCAAGTGACAGCCACGCACGGGGGCTGAGTTGGCTCCTGGCATTTCCTTTTTATCTGTGTCAACACTTTTTGTAATGTTTATTTTTTAAATTACTGTTTATAATGATTTTTGTGCTACAAACATAGAATCATGGGGTCATTAAGGTTGGAAAAGATCTCTAAGATCAACCAGTCCAGGTTCATAGCTCCTTGGATCTCTTCTGTAACTCTTCTGAACCGGTGGAGCCTTCTCTTCCTTCAGTGACCTGTCTGTTAACATCTTTCTCTGGCTGTGGTTTTCAGGCTGTCTGTGTAGCTTCCTTGAGTTTAAATACTTGTAATTTTGATTTCTTTCTGAAGGTGTCTGTTTCTAAAGACCTTTTTCACTGCTCTTCCACTTTGCTGATCTTTTCAACTTTGCTGATCTGAGCCCCCTCTGGGAGGTGATAACCGTCTCCTCCCAAGTTCTCCACTGATCCTGCAAGCCCTTTAGCCTGCTCCATTAGTAATCTTTTTTGAGTTTGAGCACCTTTTTCTTTAGTTAAGTGTTATTGTAATGTGCTTTTTCTGTGGGTTTTGTGTTCTGAAGACTTGGTTTTGGCTGCAGTCTGGACTGGACTTGGTGGTCATCTCCTGGGTCCCATCTGTGTGGGCAGCCCCAGAGGGGACAGGAGCTGAACATGGGCTGAGTGCTGCATGGAGACTGCACCTCCATCCCTGGCAGTGCCTCGTTCCCTCCTGCTTGTGCCGAAGCTCCTTGTCCATAAGGAGTGGAGCGGGGCTTGGGGAGAGCTGCGTTCCACAGTGTGTGGGGAGAGGTCCTAGCTGGGACATTCAGGCTCACTTCTGCATCCAGCCTGCTTCCACACTGGCAAATCTGTGGGATCAACTGAATTCTCCTGTGACTGATACTGTGTGTCCTGCCTTGGTAGCCTCTCTGGTTTCCCTTGGCATTCTGAGCATCCTTCTCCGCCCACTGATGCCGTAGCTGTTCTCAGATGGGTTTCCAGTCCATAAAGGTTCCCTGCTCCCTATTGACATAACAGTCACATTTAATTTATTGGGCTGCACTTTGTTTTTCTGTAAGCTCAACTCCATCATTCCTGCATCTTTTGGATATGGACTGTCTTTGTTTCCTACTGGAATTTTCATGATGTTTTTCAGGGATAAAGTATGTTTATGACCTCCTCAATAGAAAATGCTTCACCTAAACTGGATGTTCCCCTTCCCATGTTTGATTTTCTCAGACTTTAGTTTAAATAGGCCTTTATATGGTACCATCTGGTTTCATTTCGGATTTGATGGCATCTGGCTTTCCTGTAGGGGCTCCATTTCCTTTGGCATAAACCCTCTTCAGACCACACCTTGCGTCCCTCAGCCTGCCTGGCTGTGCAGGTGGGACCTCATGGGATTTTATGGAAAGGGTCCATGTGGTTTTACTTCTTCAGGATCTGCTGTGCTCTGCGTCATCCACAGGTGCTTTTTAGCAAAGGATCCTTGCTGCCACACAGTGAGAACCGTAGGGTTTAAAGTTGCTCCAGAGCGAGGATGCAGGTTGTGTCGTGCAGGACTCTGTGTCCCGTCTCATTGCTGGTGGATGCCCTCCTGCAGCCGTGTGCTGAGCTCCAGCGCCAGCCCCGGAGTGCTGTGCTGGTGAGAATGAAAAAAGAGAAAAAAGGGGAGTAATAAAAGGCAGAGCTGACAGTTATCCTTGAGTTAGAAGTTATCAAGTGCAGAAAAGTGATAAAGGAAGTTAAAAACACCAGGGAGAAAATCAGTGACTGTCAGTGCAAGAACAGTGTTTGTGTTCGGAACAAAAGAAATTCTAATAATGGTTTGTGTAGACTGATCACACTGAGAAGAGAAAATGCATAATGAAGCAGAAAAACTAGACATGTTTAATAAATATTGCTGTTCCCTATTTGTAAGGAAGAGGAGTGATACGCTGAGAGCCTGTGTGTGAGAGAGCTTCCAGGTCCAGTGCAAGCCAGGGCGGGTGCTGAGCAGAGGCTGTGAGGTGGCACACGAGGAGGAGGTTCACTGGGGGCTCTTGTGGGGTATGGCCGTTGGGTTCTGTCTTTTTTGTCCTCCTGTGCCATTTGGATATAGAGAGAACGTTCCAGAAGAACAGGTGAATGCTGTTGTTGTCCCATCATAGCCTGATATCCACCTGGGAACGAGGACGGACAAAGCATGGGGGAGGAGGTGAGGGAAATCTCCCGTCGCAGTCGTTCGTCAGCAGATGGGATGGAAGCTGTGCCGTTTGCCAAGCTGGGGAACGGTGTTGGTGTCACCAAAACACCCTCTGGTAGCGTCGTGCTGGTGTGCAGCTGGTTGTGGGTGGGGTCTCGGTGCTCATCACGTGCATCGCTGGTGGCCCCTTGGCGTTCAGCCCCACAGTGCTGGGAGTCGGTTGTCACGCTTGCAGGTGTCCCAAGGGTTGGCAGTGCGGGACAGAGGGAGTGTGGCTGTTCAGAGGGGTTTCAGGTGTTGGTTAGCATCCATCGGATGAACTTGGATATGGTGAATCATAGGAGGTGAGAGCTGGAGAAGTGCTTTTGGGAGACCAGGGAAAGAGCAGAGGTGCCAAACCAGGCTTTGGGATGGGAAAGGGACACCTGCTGTGGTGCAAGCAATGGCACCGGCTCTGTGGGAATGGGGTGAAGCCAGCCACAGGGATGCAGAGCAAGAGAGCTGTGTGGAAACAGCCATTCTGGCTTCTCCTATTGCTTGTGCTTCAATAGGGGATCCCTGTTATCACTTCTCTTATTTTTCTAAGAGATATTGAAAAGCTGGAGAAGACCCAGACCATGTGAGTTGAGTGAGGCCATCGAGGAGTCAGAGGAAACACTCATTGGTATTTATTCCTAAATGTCTGGAGCTGTGCACTGTATTTTGAGGAACTCTCCCTGACAATAAGAGTCTGAACCCCCCTCACTTGTTGATTTTATCTGCGTGGAGCCGGTTCTCCAAGCATTAAAAAAAAAAAGCAGGTACCAGAGCCCTTCAATTTTGCAAACTGTGTAGCAAGAAACAATACCTGGAAGCTGGATCCAGACATTCCGATGACAAAATGAAGACGCGAAAATATTTTTAAGAGTAGGAGGTGGAAATTATGAACAGCAGGGGAGGTTGGCCGTTAGAACAACTGCTGAGTGGATGCTGTGGATCTCCACGTTGCTGCTTCTTCCCTGCATTTATGGAATAGGTTTTTTGGGGGTTTCTGGCAGGGTGTGGCATTTAAACGGGGGAATCGCTGTTTTGGGGTGAAGAATGGCTGCTCTGTGACTTAGACAGAAGATCTGGCTTTCTGTCTTTCTTCTTTGGTATCCTGTTTCCTGGTGTCCAGCAGCAGATGGTCGGGGAAGGATTAAAAGGAACAGAGAAAATACTGAGTGAGCTTCCCTTTAATACTCTCTCCCTCAAATTACTCTCATGTGCTCTTGTACCTGGGAATATGTAACCCTGGAGTGCAGCGCGGACTGGGTTCCACCTGGCTGGAGAGCAGCTCTTTGGACAAGGACCTGAGGGTGTTGGTGAACAACAGACTCAACATGAGCAAACCTTGTGCTGCAGCAGCAAAGATGGCCAACAGGATGCTGGGGTGTGTCAAGGGCATCACCAGCAGAGATAAAGAAGTCATTATCCCACTCTACTCAGTGCTCGTCAGGCTGTGCGTGGAGTGCTGTGTCCAGTTTTGGTCTGTGCTGTAAAAAGAGGATGTGAAGGCTGAAGAGGTCCTACAGAAGGGCCACTGAGATGATAAGAACTGGGAAACCTTCCATATGAAGTAAGGCTGAGAGAACTGGGTTTGTTCAATCTTGAGAAGACTTGGGGGAGACCTTATCACCATGTACCAGTACATAAAGGGTGTCTGCCAAGAGGCTGGAGACTCCCTTCTTACAAGGAGTCACATGGAAAAGGCAAGGGGTAATGAGGATATAGTTGCTTCTGGGGAGATGCCAATTGGATTCCAGAAGAAAATTGTTCACCACGAGAACAGTGAAACATTGGAATAATCTCCCCAGTGAAGCAGTGGATTCCTCTACACTGGACACTTTTAAGGCTCAGTTGTCAGGGTGCTGGGCCATCTCGTTTAAACCATAGATCACCTAAAAGGTTGGACCAGATGATCCTTGAGGTCCCTTCCAGTCTGGAATTCTGTGGTTCTGTGAAAACCTCCTCTGCCAGCACTGGACAGATGTGTGTGCCCACACACACCCTTGCATGAAGCTCAAGTACCTGACACTGTTTTTTCCTACCTGCCACTGTGTTTTCCCTCTAGTAAAGCTATAACTGGTGACATCCATAGATAATCTCCTGTAACCTGGAGCACAAAGGCTGTTTGTTTACCTTTTCAGGCAGGGAATGATAATGAGTAACATATTTAGGGAACACATGGGACGCAGTCATTAATAATCTACTTAATATGGTCTCATTAATAGAGTAGTGGTCAACGGCTCGATGTCCAGATGGAGATCCACGACAAGCAGTGTCCCTCAGGGGTCCATACTGGCACCAGTGCTGTTTAATTTTTTCGTTGATGATAGAGACAGCAGAAGTTTCAGCAAGTTTCCAGATGACACCAAGGTGAGTGGTGCAGTTGTCACACCAGAAGGATGGGATGGCATCCAGAGGGACCTGGACAAGGTGGAGAAGAGGGCCTATGTGAACCTTATGAGGTTCAACATGGCCAAGTGCAAGGTACTACACCTGGGTTGGGGCAATCTGCGGTTTCATTACAGGCTGGGGGACAGTGTGATTGAGAGCAGCCCTGGGGGAAGGACTTGGGGTGCTGATTGATGAGAAACTTGACACGAGCTGGCAACGTGTGCTCACAGCCCAGAAAGCCAGCAGTGTCCTGAATTGCATCCAAGGCAGCGTGACCAGCAGGGGGAGGGAGGGGATTCTGCCCCTCTGCTCTGGTGAGACCTCACCTGGAGCCCTGTGTCCAGTTCTGGAATCCCCAGCATAAGAAGGATATGAAACTCTTGGAACAGGTCCAGAGGAGACCACAAAGGTGATCCGAGGGCTGGAGCACCTCTGCTATGAGGACAGGTTGGGAGAGCTGGGGCTGTTCTGCCTGGAGAAGAGAAGGCTCCGGGGAGACCTTAGAGCAGCCTCCCAGTACCTGAAGTGGCTACAAGGAAGTTGGGGAGGGACTTCTAACAAGGGTCTGGAGTCATAGGATGAGGGGGAATGGCTTTAAATTGGGAGGGGGAAGATTTATATTAGACATTAGGAAGAAATTCTCCATAGTGGTGGTGGGGAGACCCTGGCCCAGGCTGCCCTGGGAAAGTGTGGCTGCCCCATCCCTGGAAGTGTTCAAGGCCAGGTTGGATGGGGCTTTGAGCCTCCTGATCCAGTGGGAGGTGTCCCTGCCCATGGGAGGGGGCTTGGGACTGGATGGGCTTCTAAGGTCTCTTCCAACCCAAATCATGATTCTATGATGCTATTTCACTGCCTGTAAAGAAAGGAAGGGTTCTGTGCAAGGGAACAGCAGCCAGGAGGGGATGAGGGCACGTGGCGTGGGCTGTGCGGAGAGTAGCACCACTGCCACACACAGCTGGGCACCTCGTTCTGGCAGCTGGAGTTGGCAACCCCAAGACAAACACACGGTGGGTTGTAACTGGATGATCTTTAAGGTCCCTTTCCAACCCAACCCATTCTATGATTCTATAAATATTCCTAACTCAAAAGTGTTAGGGAAGGCAGTGGAGAGAAGTTGCTGAGAGCAATGTTGTGCTTTGGGGTCTAGAGAGTTCGTTTCCTCTCCCGGATACAAGGGAAACGCATTGTAGAGAAAATGAGAGGTATTTACAAACCACTGTAGAGATCAGAGAGGAAATTTCCCCCAGTTAACTCTGAAATCAGGCAAAAAGCAGCAGCGGAGCTGAGGTGGCGAAGTGCAGATGTAAACAGTGCGTGGAGCGGGGCTTTCTGAAAGGATAAACAGTCTGGGAAGGAGGAGGATGGGAAGATCTGTTAAAATAAGCAGAAGGCAGTTAAAAGGATAATTAGGAACGCAAAAAGAAATAGAGAAGATCTAATTGCTAAGAATATTTTGACTTCAAAGGGTTCTTTAGATTGAGTCAGAGAAGGCAGGAGCTGGCAGAGGGAACTTGTCCACTGGAGATGGTGATGGCAAGTGGAGGTGGGAGATGCGGAACTGCATGTCTGTAAATGAGCTGTTTGATGCCTCTGATAGGTGTTCAGTGCCTCTGGTGGGTGTTCAGTGCCTCTGATGGGTGTTCAGTGCCTCCGGTGGGTGTTCAGTGCCTCTGGCAGATGTTTTAATCTCTGGTACGTGCAGGGCATACAGGTGTCCAGGAGCCAGCTGTGTGACTTGCTGGGAACTCCACCATCAGCAAAAGGAGTTGTGAAACACTTGGGAACATTCGTTTTGTGCAGATATCATTTTTAAACTCAGTTATGTGCAGGTTGCCAAGAACTTTGAAGCCTTCTTGTTGCATGATAGAAATGCCACGTTGTGCCCTCACCTACCATGACCTCCTGCCATGGACAGGCCTGGAGAATTGGCTTTTTCATATGACCTTTTCAACTCTTGGGTACATATATACACATGTGTGTCTGTGCATATATTTGTATATCTTTTCTGAGTGTGTATATATAAATATTTGGCACAGAAACACAAGGTTTGTCACCTAGAGGTGTATGTTCCTGGTGAAAATGACCACTGTTATGTATGCTTTGCCTCCAAAATCGTCCTTTTCTAAGCTCCTCAGGCACGTAAATCAGAAAAAAAGAAAAATGCATTCTGGCCTGAGTGTTGAACATAAAAACCTGGGGACAATTTATGCAGTTGCATGGTAAGCACGCTGGATTTTCTTTTTTATGGTCTGCAGAAGGGGCCTGGGAGCTTTGATCAAAGTTGCTTTTCCCAGCAAGCTGCCCTTGCAGTAGAGCTGGAGTGTTGTGAACTCCTTTGCACGCATTTGTTGATGTGTTTTGGAGGGAAGGATTATCATAGAATCGTAGAATGTCCTGGGTTGGAAGAGACCCACAAGGGTCATCGAGTCCAGCTCCTGTCCCTGCACAGGACAACCCCAACATTCACCCCGTGGGGCTGAGGGCCTTGGCCAAATGCTTCTGGGATATTGTCAGGCTGTGACTGCTTCCCTGGGGAGCTGTTCCAGTGCTCCAACACCCTCTGGGCAAAGAATCTTTTCCCAATGTCCAACCTCACCCTCCCCTGGCCCATCTTCCTGCCATTCCCTCAGGTCCTGTCATTGGTCACCAGAGAGAAGAGCTCAGCACCTGCTCCTCCTCCTCCCCTTGTGAGGAAGCAGTGAACTGCTGTGAGGTTTCCCCCTCAGTCTTCTCCAGGCTGAACAGACCAAGTGACTTCAGCCTCTCCTCACATGGCTTCCCTTCCAGACCCTTCACCAACCCCGTGCCCTCCTCTGGACACTCTCCAGTAGTTTGATGTCCTTTTTATTCTGTGGCCCCAGAACTGCCGCCAGTGCTCAAGGTGGGACCTCACCAGTGCAGAGCAGAGAGGGACAATCCCCTCCCTTGACCGGCTGGTGATGCTGTGCTGGATGTCCCCCAGGACACGGTTGAATGAACGGATTAGCAGTGCCAGAAGATCTTGATTTGATTTTCGTGTTTATGAGGATGGGTTCCAGGTGTTACTATGCTGGATGAGCTGTCACAGCCTGCGGCAGCGAGGCTGTCCTAGCGATGGACACCTCCCATGTGGTCCATGCTTCGCTGCTGCCTGCTCAAAGGCATTTCTGGAGCCCAGGGTTTGAGTTCCTGCTTTTCACCCAGCTGTCACCATAATCTGCATTTCAACAGCTTTGGGAGGAAATCAGCAGTGTTCCGGACGCCGCTCTCGGGTTGTTCTCCCGGGGTGCTGTGGTTACCTCGCCAGCAGCCTGGGTTTCCATGTCCGCGTGCGCCGGGCGGCTGCTGTCACATCTTGACTGGAGGGTGGAATTTGCCTCCTAGGGAATGTGACCAGATCTATTGTTTGTAGATTATGGCTCGTCCCATAAAACACTGCAGCATTGACACAGAGTGTTTCAGCCCCACAGCCCACCCTGTGTTTGTTTTGGGGTTGCCAACTCCAGCTGCCAGAACGAGGTGCCCAGCTGTGTGTGGCAGTGGTACCACTCTCCACACAGCCCACGCCACGTGTCCTCATCCCAGAGAGGCCCCTGGGCCTCCTGGCTGCTGTTCCCTTGCACAGAACCCTTCCTTTCTTTACAGGCAGTGAAAATAGCATCATAGAATCATGATTTGGGTTGGAAGAGTCCTTAAAAGCTCATCCAGTCCCACCCCCCTGCCATGGGCAGGGCCACTTCCCACTGGGTCAGGGGGCTCCAAGTCCCATCCAACCTGGCCTTGAACATCTCCAGGGATGGGGCAGCCACCACTGCTCTGGGCAGCCTGGGCCAGGGCTTCCCCACCCTCATTATGAAAAATTTCTTCGTAATGTCTAGTATAAATCTTCTCCCAATTTAAAGCTGTTCCACCTCGTCCTGTCATCACTTGCCCTTCTGAAAAGCCCCTCCTCACCTTTCCTGGAGCCCGTTTCAGTACTGGGAGGCTGCTCTAAGGTGTCCCCAGAGCCTTCTCTTCTCCAGGCGGAACAGCCCCAACTCTCTCAGCCTGTCCTTGTATGGGAGGTGCTCCCATCATCTTGGATCATCTTTGTAGCCTCCTCTGGACCTGTTCCAAGAGTTTAATATTCTTCTTAGGCAGGGGATTCCAGAGCTGGACACAGGACTCCACATTAGGTCTCGTGACAGCGGAGTAGAGGGAGAGAAACAGCCAAATCCTTGTTCAGGAGGAATGAGCTGTGGGGTGGGAGGGTGGCAGCAGCACCCTGGATTCACACCCTGCGGCTGGGATGTAACCAGATAAGGAGTCTGTGATGGCAGCAGGATGATACTCTTTAAACTGTTCAATTTCTAATAGAGTGGATCGATCTCTTAAGTGTTGAATACTTAAGTTTTCAAATGAGATTTGAGAGGTTTCGTATTGAATGTTATTAGTCCAGATAAGAAGTTATAGTCTTCAAAGTGAAAGAGCTCTTCACTTAGAGAAAGAGCTTAATATTGATATCTGGCAAGTCCCAACAGGTCCAGAGTGGATGTCTTCCATGTGCCCACACTGTTTTAATATTAAACCCTTTTATTTTCACCTGCATTAAGTGCTAATGAGAGCAGGGTGTCTTTGAGGCTGCACGGGCAATAAAGCAAGACGAGAGCACGCCACATCTGTCATTGTGCTCTGCTTTCTGCTTTTCCTCCAGTCTGATATCCTTCAACTTTATATTTCGTTTGACCAAATTATGATCAGAGAGGAAAGTGGTAATTTGACTCAAGGGGAGAAAAGTTAAATTAAAGTATAAAAACCTATATGTGGGAGATATTTGTGCAAAAGTAATGTAGATCTTGAGGAAAAGCTTTTGTAAATCAGCAGATGTGATCCGTGGCAAAGGAAGTTGTGTTGTTCTGGAAAAAGAAAGGGAGGTCTACAGAGTCCTGGAGCCATCACCCTGGACACAGGTGAGATGAAAGTGGGAGATCCAGATGGAGGGAATGGTTTGCTGATGAGATGTGGGTACTGCAGCAAAGGCCAGAGCTGGCACCGCTGCTGTTCGCGGATCCTCTGGAGAGGGAAGGGAACACACTGCTCGTGAGCATACCTGCGGCAGAGGACCTGCTCTCCTGCCAGCTCCTCTGAGTAGTTTTATGTGGTGCAGACTCAGGATCTATAACTTGCTTGGATGGTGGCTGAGAAGACATTATGGCTGGTGTTTGGATGTGAGAGGGTGTGGTAGTACCCGGTCTTAAGTCCCCGTGTCTGAGGTGTTGCCTCAGGTGCCCTCCATGAACTGTTCTGTCTCTCTTCGTTCTGTTGGTGAGAGATCTTCCAAAGCACTTGAGAGGTGTTTACTTTGAGGTGCTGCTGGTTTTGATCCATCCCCATTACTGGATTTTCTGTGAAATTTTATTCCTAAAAGTAAGAATTCCTGTTATTTTCATTTCTAGAGATTAATCCTTTTTCTTCACCAGTTTTTCCAAGAAAGGGTTGTCAGGAGCCTTTAAAGGCCGGATAAAATTCTCCCTCCATTGACCTGTTTGCATCAAGCAGGAGACCGACTACACCCTCAACCCCTGCATTGCTCAGAGTGGTGCTCAGTGCGTGCACCAGCCATCAGCTCTGCTGCTGGAGCGATTCCTGACCTCCAGCGAGCAGCTGGTGTGTCCTCTGGAGATCCCTCTGCCATGCTCCTGGCTACGCTCGTGTGTCTTTTGGCACCCGTCGGCAGGACCGTGGCTTTGGCCGGCGCTCCGGCCTCGTTCCCTGCTTGGCTGCTGCTGCTGGAGCGGCGGAACGCCGTGGTGTCAGCCTTCCAGATCCAACCCGTCGGCTCCTTGGCTTGATGTACCTTCATGGCTGCCTGCAGCGTTCACGTTCACGTTCAGAGCATCCAGGATTTCCTTTAAAAATAGCTGTGCACTGTTTATGAGGAGTAGTTTCCCAGTGCAGTCTGATGGCCGACCAGCACGGTGCAGGCTCCTTAAGCATTACCCAATAACTCAAGGAGGTGTGAGCTCCCTCAGCCCTCGTTTGTTGGCTGTTAATGACGCTGCGAGTCATCCCGTGGATGGGAGGAGTGGGTGGCAAGCAGAGCCTGCAAGATGGGGTCGGGAGCCTGGCCAAGACCATGCTGTTGCCAAAAGATGGAGGTGCTGGTCCTGTGCCTTTTGTCCACGCTCTTCTGCTGATGATCCCGTGGGCTGGTGTTCCCTGGAGCCTTCTGTGTGTTGTTTTAGAATCACAGAATCATGGAATGACCTGACTTGGAACGGACCCACAAGGATCATCAAATTCCACTCCTGTCCCTGCACAAGACACTCCCAACATTCACACCATGTGTTTGAGGGCATTGTCCAAGTGCTTCTGGAATATTTATTTCCCAAACCCAGGAAAAGCACATTTAAAAACGGCTCTAGAGGGTAAGGAAGGGCAGCATTCCACCTTTTCCAGAAGTCTTACACCCCTGCTGCACCCTCCGGACATTGCCTTTGGGTGGTTGCTCTTGCTCACAGTTGTGGTTCATGAGCAGGTTCCTGCAGATGCTCCATGCAGTGTGATTCACACAGAGCAGAGCTCTTGGCTGCGGGGTGAGCGCGGTGGCTCGTGCCGGGCAACTCGTTTCCACAGGCACCGGGTGCTCCTCCCGCAGGATGGTCGCTCCTGGGCTGTCACCCCCTAATTTGGAGCTGGTGGGATGATGGGGACCTTCATGTCCTGTGGTCTGATCTGGCCTCCTCCAAGGGACTAAGAAACAGGTTTGCTCTGGGCAGCTCCAGCCCTGACACTGATGTTAGTGTATTTCTCTCTCTCTCTTCCCTAATTTGCAGTGGCTTCCCAAGCCACGGCTCAGCGGGATGTATAAAGGTTGGTAACAAGAAGTGAGGTGAAATCACCCTTCTGTTCCCCACTTTGCAGGAGGCCGTTGGGCCGGAGCGTGCTTTCAGTCAGCATCGTACCTCAGGAAAAGGGTAAAATCCCAGAACTGGGGAGATCCAGTGGTTTTCCTGAGTCATTGTTTATCTTTATGCAAAATTTCTTCATCAGGAGAGCATCAGTGAAAGGCAGCATCTAATTCCACCAGGGAACAAACTCCTTTCTAAGCAAACTCATCTCTTTTTGCTGGGGATCCCGCAGGGATGGAGGCGAATGAACCACCTGGATTTGTCTCTCATGGTCAGGTGTTACTGTTTGAGCAAACAAAAGGTGATGTTGGCATCCTGCTGCCAGAGGACCTCTTGGGCAGGGGTGCAGCCCTGCAGATGTTACCTGTTTGGATTTTCCTACCTTTGGCACCTCTCAGGTAGGATTTGAGACAGCATCTCCCATAGGGCAGGGGATGGGAGCTTCGACTATCAGTGCTAGCAGAAGCCACTGAGGCTGTTGGATGGATGTCTTCTTCATGGAATTTGAGCAAAGTCACGTGAGTTTAAGCATTTATGTTGGTTGTCTGGTCTGTGCAATCACCCCACGGCAGTCGTGTGCACTGCTGTGGCTGTCCTTGGGCTTCAGCCCCAGCCCAGAGGTGTGTGGCCGTCACCCCTCTGTTCATGTGTCCGTGGGCTGCTGATTCTGTCCTCTTCTTCGCTGGGCCCTGCTGCTGGGCAGGGGGGAGCAGTGCTGAAGGGGCTGGATTGCACGGTGATGGTCCCATCAGCTCCCGAGCTGCCGGCAGCCGCCCCGATGCGCTCGGTGGCTGTGGTGGTACCAGACACCACCTTTGCATTGAGCATTACCAGAGGGGCAGCCGTGCTGCCAGCGGCGCGGGTGAGGCAGCGCCAGGCTGTTCCTGTTTTCTTGGAAGAGTGGATACCTGTGCTTGTGGTCTCGTGTTTGCAAAGGCTGAGGAACAGCTCATGCCATCTGTAGCTCATCTGCCTCTGGCTGCACTTTCCCAGAGTGGAGAAAGAGACTGCTCTGATCTTCCATGCCCCCCAGGTAAAGGGAACAATGCTGTGTCCCATCGACCAGGATCGGGCATCTTCCTCCATGTGGGACCAACACAGCCCTCCTGTGAGCCATCTCAGTCTCATCTCTGGTCCTGACGGTGCCAGCAGCAGCCACGGGGCTGGTGGCACCTTTCCCAGTGGGAATCAGGTGCCCATCCTCAATGTGTGCATGCACTTTAGAGCACACCCTTTGGCTGGGAGCTCACAAAGGGATTTTTCCTCTCTCCTCCTTGCACAGAGGGGTGGTTAATGTGAAGTGTGTAGTGGATCTCACCCCACCTGGAGTATTGTGTCCAGTTCTGGAATTCCTGATGTAAGAAGGATATGGAACTGTTGTAATGGGTCCAGAGGAGGCTATGAAGATGGTCCAAGGGCTGGAGCACCTCCCCTATAGGACAGGATGAGAGTTGGGATTGTTCAGCCTGGAGAAGAGAAGGCTCCAAAGACACCTTAGAGCAACCTTCCAGTACCTGAAATGGCTACAAGAAAGCTTGGGGGGGACTTCTTACAAGGGCCTGGAGTTACAGGAAGAGGGGGAACAGCTTTAAATTGGAAGGGGGAAGATTGAGATTGGACATTAGGAAGAAATTCTTCACGATGGGCGTGGGGAGGCCCTGGCCCAGGTTGCCCAGAGAAGTGGTGGCTGCCCCATCCCTGGCGGTGTTCAAGGCCAGGTTGGATGGGGCTTTGAGCCCCCTGATCCAGTGGGAGGTGTCCCTGCCCTTGGCAGGGGGGTGGAACGGGATGGGATTCAAAGTCACTTCCAACCCAAACCATTCTGTAATTCTATGGTTCTGTGATCCCCATCATGGGATGCAGGGGGGGAGAGGAGCGTCCGGCTCTGAGCAGCTGCTGTTTATTTAGGAAGGGAAACACTCCAGCTCGGGTCATGCCCTTTAGGAACATCTCTGCACCACTGATTGAAAGGTTAGATGTTTCTGGTTTGAAACTCTTCTGGAGGTTTTATTGGACTGGAAAGCATTTAGGAAGTGATTTTGAATCCATTTGGTTGATTCACTGCTATTCCTGCAGTGAGATGCAGAGCAGTGATTCTGTAATTAATTTAATTACACGCTTATTCAGTCTTTCCTAAACTAGTAAAATTCCAGAAAGCTTTTGAATTCAATGAAATGTGATTTTCAGGGACAGGAGGAAGGGAAGGCAGGGGAATTTCAAGTTGTTTTTTCCCCCTTGCTGGGTTGTGCTCCCTGCCCAATGACACTGCAGCCCCACAGCCCCAAGGTGCCCATGTGATTGCTGCAGCCCCACGACCAAGGGCACTCCGAGCTGGATTGTGGTTGTTTTCCAAATTCCTGTCTCTCCCCAGTGCTTCTCTGCCAGCGGGAAACCTTTGGAACCTTCATGAATAAGATCATAGAAAGCCTTTTTCTCCCGTCCCTCACCTCTTCCATCTCTGCTATTACCTGATGGTTTTGCTCTCACTGCTTCTGTCTTCTTTGAAGACCCTGAGGGGCTGGAGCGTGTCCAGAGAAGGGAACGGAGCTGGGGAAGGGTCTGGAGAACAGGGGTTCTGAGGGACCTGGGTTTAGCCTGGAGAAGAGGAGGCTGAGGGGAGACCTCATCTCTCTCTGCAGCTCCTGGAAAGGAGGTTGTGGTGAGGTGGGTGTTGGTCTCTTCTCCCAAGTAACAAGTGATGGAATGAGAGGAAATGGCCTCAAGTTGCACCAGGAGAGGTTTAGATTGGATATTAGGAAAAATTTCTTTACTAATGGAGTGGTGAAGCCCTGGCAGAGGCTGCCCAGGGCAGTGGTGGAGTCTCCATCCCTGGAGGGGTTCAAAAAGCGTGTGGATGTGGCACTTGGGGACATGGTTTAGTCAGCATGGTAGGGTTGAGCTGATTGCTGGAGTTAATGATCTTAGAGGTCTTTTCCAACCTTAATGATTCCATGATGAGAGTTCCCACCCACTCTCCATCTTCCCTTTATGGCACAGCACAAAACTGATCTCCTCCTCGTTTACCCCTTCCCCCTTTTTGGTTGTTAATTTAAAACTATCATTTCCAATTCTGCCTCCCCTCCACCCTGAGTCTCATTTTTATCTGTTTTTAAACTGCAGAAGGCCATGAATGAGTAACCGAGTATCTCCTGGGTGCTGGAATTTAACAGGCTTTGCCCTTTGTTCAGCTGGGTCAATGCATGAATTCACAAGTTACTAAATTAAAAAGGAGAAAAAAAGGCAAATGTCTGATTGTGGATTGGATTGGATTTTTTTTTATCCCTGAAGAAATGAAATACAAAGAGGTACTAGTATTTTCAAATACTTTAAAAAGGAGCAATTGATTTTCAAATCTGGTTGTACCAGGGGCAATTTTTTATACAAAACCGAGTGCTGAATTGTTTTTCTAAAGGGAAAGTAGAAAATCCAACTTTGTGTGTTAAAAGTTAGAAAATTTAAATCTCCTTACAGCATAAACACGGGGAGACCGGACAAAGGTTTGGTGGGCAGAGGTTACAGCAGGAGCATAAAATTACCAGGAAGTCAGGATGGTTTTCTTAATTTTTCCTGCTTGAAGAAGCCAGTAGTGTCTGGAGTGCTGTAGGGAAGTGACAGAGCAGCATCACACCGAGTGCAGCTGGGTCCTGTTTGCAAGGAGGGACCGTGGCAGCAGGAGCAGCCTTCTCGGAGAGCCTGCACAGAGCCCGTTTGATGTGTTGTGAGTGCACCTTTGTGAGAAATTAAATAAAATACAGGGGTGTGTCCATTAAAAAAAGAATTGAGGGCAGCGCTGGGTGGTTTGTACCAGCTGAGGGTTTGGCCTTGGCTGTGGCTTTCTTCCTAAATCAGGATCATCCCCTGGCCAGGATGGGTCCTGATGTGGGAAGCGATCTGGGATGGTGACTCTGACAGGAAGATGGGTTTTGGGATCGGTCTGTCTTTGTTGCTCTTTTTTGTAACGAGGATGCTTTTCTGTACCTTTGATGAAGAGCTGCCTGAGCAGAGCTTCCTTGAGAAGGACAGAAGGAGCATCAGGCTTTTTGTAGGGATCCCCTGGCTGTACGAGGTGGGCTTTGCAGTGCTCTACATCTCCATGGGTGGCTTAGTTAAAATAACAGGACTCATAACTCTCAGCAAGTCGGTCACTGGGATTTTTGGGAGGGATAGCTTGAACTTTTCTTTTCACCCCAATGTGGCAATGCAAGGTGGCCAAGCTTTGTGTTCGGGCCGTTGCGATGGCTGTTGGAGCTCCAGCAGCGTCTTTCAGGGCTGAGTTGTGCTTTGCAGCTTTGCGATATTTTCCATGTTGATGGGAGACACCTCCCACCCTCCTCCTGGTGGCCTTTGAGTCAGTTCTGAAAAATGCCTTCCTCTGCTCCAGCTGCTCGAGAAGATGACTCCCATGCTGCCTCCTCCTCCTCCTCATCGTCTCTCGGTGTTTTTAAGCTCTGAATGGAGCATCTTACTTCTCTCTGCAGCTCCCTGAAAGGAGGTTGTAGCAAGGTGGGTGCTGGTCTCTTCCTCCAAGTAACAAGAATTAGGACAGGAGGAAATGGCCTCACGTTGCACCAGGGGAGGGTCAGATTGGACATCAGGAAAAACTTCTTTACTGAGAGTGGTGAAGCCCTGGCAGAGGCTGCCCAGGGCAGTGGTGGAGCCTCCATCCCTGCAGGGGTTCAGAAACCGTGTGGCTGTGGCACTTCAGGACATGGTTTAGTCAGCACAGTGGGATTGGCCTGGCGGTTGGAGTTGATGATCTTAGAGGTCTTTTCCAACCTTAATGATTCCATGATCCTATGACCTCCAGAAACTGAGCTGGCTGGTGGTGGGAAGCAGAGCTGGTGGCATTCATGCCCAGTGCCGGTGCGAGCCCAGACGTGTGACAGTGTAACCTGAGGACCATTGAGTCTGTCTTGGTAGATGGTTCAAGCCCAGACTTTGTCTCTGTTACACAGAGCAATGGTGGTTGAAGTTTGGCAACATGCGGCAAGAAGAGAATTGAAACCTGGGTTCTCTTAACCAGAAATGCATTTTAGTGTTTCAGAATTGGTGGCTGTCCCCAATTTGGGTGACTTTCGCTGTTTGCTCGCTCAGCGTTGCCTTTGCCTTTGAGAACTTTTTGCTTTCAAAATGATAAATGAAAGTAGAGACCTTAAACGACCTTAATTTCCCCAAATCAGATGCCTCATGCCTGGTGTGACAGGCTCGGAGTTAAAATTCATATAAATTTTGTAAATCAGGAGGGCTGACCTTTTGGTGAACTGGAGAGAAATGTCAAATTTCTGTTTCTCCCCCCACCCGTAATCAGCAGTCTGTAATGAATGAATTATTCCTAATTTCAAGATTATAGCTCAAAAGGGCACTCGGATGGCTGCAATCCCATAAGAAAGGCTGACCTTTTGGTTGTTTCTGATGAAAAGTCAAGATTTTTCCCAAACTTAGCAGTCCATAATGGCCTACATGGGATGCTCCCGTGCCTTGGCGGGAGCAACTCCCCGTTTCTTTTCTTGATGTATTTATACTCACATCATATGAGACCCCAGAGCGCATTCCCAGTATTGATTGGGTACCAAGGCTCCTCTTCAGCTCCAGAGCAACTGTGAGATAAATGATTCCCCTCCTCCTCCATGAAGAATCGATTATTTGTCATCCCCTGCATTGAAGACAGCGGCTGCATTGTTGCTGTCCACAGGTTTCTGTGGTGCTGTGTACGTGCAGGAGGGTCCCTCAGCTCTCTCTTGCTTGAGATAAGAGGACTTTGAGGCCCACAAGGAGCAATAAAGATGTGTTTCCCATGAGATGTTCCCAATGACCATAGATGAAAATGCTCAAGAGAGTTCTAGGTTTGAAAAATGCCTTTATCTGTTGATAACATCACGTGCAAGCAGGACTGTGCACCTGCAAGGGAACGTTGGGATTCTTCGTGTCAGTGGGATGTTTCTTCGAGGCATTAGGTGGGAAACATCCATGGAGCTGGGTGATAAGGCCAGGTTGGATGGAGTCTTGAGCCCCCTGATGAGTGGGAGGTGTCCCTGCCCATGGCAGTGCGTTGGAACTGGGTGATCTTTAAGGTCCATTCCAACCCAAACCATTCTATGATAAATTATATTTGTATATGGGGTGCCCTCTGTGTGGTACCCAGGTGTGGGTGCGATGGGTACCTGGCTTCTTGGCTTCTGGGTACTGGTCAGGTTTATGGGTGATATAGAGATAAAGAATCGCACGTGCTTTGCCTCTGTAGGTTTTGTCACTGTGGCCTGGGCTTCCCCTTGGGTAAATAAAGATATTTTATAATAGAAAACAGCAGAATTTAATTTATAGACAGAAAACGTTTCATAAAACGCACCCAGATTGTGAAATGCTCAACCATGCGGGGCTGGAGGAGCTGGTGGCATCTCTGGTGGCTTCCCTGGTGTTGTACCTGGGGTGCTCCATTGTGCTGGTGCTGTCCCTGTGGCACTGGTGTCCGTGTGGTACTGGCATTGTCCCCGTGGTGCTGACGTTGCCCCTGTGACCGCAGTCCTGGCGCTGCGTTTCCCCACCTCACAGATGAGATCCCCTGCGGCCGAGTCCTCCCCACTGAGCCCCAGGTTCTCTGCACTGCCCGTGTTGGTCCCTTCCCATGTGCTCGGAGCCCTCCAATGGACCGTGGGAAGTGGGAGACTGCACGGAGCACCAGGTTTTCCTGCTTGGGCATCTCTGAACCTTTTAAAAAAAGGAATCTGGATTTTTTTGCGAAAAAGCCAACACTCAAGTGGATGGGATAACTCTTTCCTTACGTTGCTGGCAGAGACAAAGGTTCCTAAAACCAACACATCCATCCTATGAAACTCACTTTTGAATATTGGGCTGAAATTGCTTTCACTTTTCGTTTTCTGTTCTCCTCCCCAGCTGCAGCACAGCAAAACGTTGGCGGCAGCGACGTGAGAGCAACTTTTAAACTTACACCCAGTTTTCATTTTAATTTTATTAAATTGTGAAAATATTTCTAGTAGGAATACATTTTGCAATAGATTTCGAAATAGATTTTGCAAATTGTACCACCAGCAGCATTAAAGTAATAACTGTCAAGTGTGGAATTATTTGGCAGTGTTTCTGAAGCATTCAAATAACAAGATTGTGGAATGGTTTGGATTGGAAGGGACCTCAAAGCCCATCCAGTTCCACCCCCTGCCATGGGCAGGGACACCTCCCACTGGATCAGGGGGCTCAAAGCCCCATCCGACCTGGCCTTGAAATGCTGGATCACGGGGTAAAACTTGCTGTCCCACTGGCCTTTCCAGCTCTTCTGTCAAATGATGGAGACCAGGAGCCACGTTGCGTCCTAAAAAATACCAATGAAAACCCAAATGTCTGAAGGTTTGATGTCCTTTAGTTTCTGTAATTCATTTAAAAACTAAACAAATAGAAGAGATCCTGATTTTATTGCGTGTGGAGCCATCTAAGTCATGGGTAACGGCGTGTGTGCAGATGGGGACTGCTCAGCACCCTGGCTGGCACGAAGGGCTGCTGTCAGTTTGGGACAGTCCCTGCTGTCTCAACAGCTGGGTCAGAAACGTTGCTTTGCCAAATTCTCAAACCTTGGAAATGTTTGGCAACAGCCAAGTGTGCCACAAAGTTTTTCTTTTGTTTTCCAAAATATGTGCTCATCTTACGGGGCAAAACCCCCCAAGCCTAGAGCTGAAGGATTCCCCTCACCCAACCACGGGGGGACCTGGCGGTGCCGTGTGGTTGGTGAGGAGAAGCAGCAACGTGGAGATCGGTGCAGCCTGTTGCTGGTGCCAAGGGGGGGTTTAACCGATGGAGGTTGGACATTGTCCCACACTATCACTGCCAGAGGTCCCCAAGCACCCGTGAAGCAGCGCTGCTGGTACCCGGCTGTGGCTCCTCACCCCCTGCCCATGGAAGGGGCCTCCTCACCGAGCTGCTACTCCCGCATCAGTGCTTCTAATCCTTCTCCCAGCCGGAGATGCAGGACTCTTGGGTGAGCAGGATTTGTCAGGCCATGCACCAAGAATTGAATTTGGAGGGCTCTGCTGCTTCCCAGTGGCCTGTCAGTAGCTCCCTCTCAGTGTCTTTGTGTGTGTGGGGGCTGTCGACACTTCACTGAGCGAAGTGTTTAAGATGGTTTTTATGGGAATACTTCAAGCTGCTTCCGTCCTGTTGGTTTTGAGTGTCTGGTTTTATGCTTATAAAATAGTAAAAAAGCAACAACTGGATAAATTAATGAGAGAAATCCCTGCCTACGGCAGCTGAGCACAAAGACAATGCCTCTTGCCCATGAAACCCCTGAGCGGCAGCTCATTGGAGGATGGAGATGATTCTTGGAGACTTTCCTTCTCTCTAAAGGAGGGAGTGTGTCCTGGAAAGGGCCTGTCTGTGTGGGAGGAGGCTTTTCTTCTAAGCCCTGTAAAAGGTGGAGGTGCCACCACATCACACTTGCATTGTCTGTTCCATAAATGAAATAAAAAAGGTTAAACTTCCATTATTTGGTGCTTCCAAATGTCTTTCCACTTATGATAAAAAGTTTTTGCTATCCAGAAGTTGTGTGTAGCTGCTCTGATACAGTCAGCCTCCAGTTTTCGAGAAGGCAAAGACCTTCAAATAGAAGAGGGCTCTCCGAAGGCTCTGCAGCTCATCTGCTTGTTCTTGCAAGGGATGTGTGAGCAGTAACAGGGTAACTGGCAGGGGAGCAAGGACCACTGATGATGGCACAAGATCATCAATTTGGATGTCAGAGAGCCAATAAAGGGAGGAGACCTTTGAACCACAGTGTGTAACTGATATCTTCTGGGTCATAGAATCGTAGCCCATCCAGTTCCACCCCCTGCCATGGGCAGGGACACCTCCCACTGGATCAGGGGGCTCAAAGCCCCATCCACCCTGGCCTTGAGCACTCCAAGGATGTGACCTGTGTAGTTGCCCTTTCCATTGGCTTATTTTGGTTGATTCGTTCTGCAGATCATTCAAAACATGACTTGGTGCTCACTCAGACTGACAGTAGAAAGTGACACCCAGTTATGGGCAGTCATGGACAATGGGAACAGCTTCTGGTTCAGGGCTTTTCTCCAGCGAGCTCAAAGCCATGGAGGACAGTCAGAGGAAGATACATCTTCTGTCCACCAGACACAACTGGTTGAGATTTACGCTTTGCTTTCAGATTTTGTTTTCCTGCACATGGGTGGAGGAAGGCAGTAGTTGCATTGGCTTTGCAGGGATCTTGATTAGAGCCTTAAGATGAGGAGCAGTTGATCTGGCAGTTGGCTGTGTGTGTTGGCCAGTGCTGTTTGATGCCTGGCCAGCGTGCTTGGATGTTGGCCTCCTCTGTGGGTGTTGGTGCTGCTGTTCCTGTAGAAGCACTGTCACTGCTGACCACGGAGCTCTACCCTGCACTGTGTGGCTGGGCAGGAGTCGAGGATGCCTCCAGTTCCCTGAAGAGCAAATCCACTGGATGGATGACGAGATCGGGGTGGGAAGGGTCACTTCTCTACTAAGAAGTTACTGTGTTAGAGACTGACTCGGAGCTTGGGCTGTGTTTGAAGCTCAGAGCTTGGTGGAGAGCCAGAGAGTGCTCTGTGAGTGGGTCAGGGCAACAGTGAGGCCTGGACTCTGATGGTTGACAAGGAGAGACCAGAACAGGAGTTTGGGTCTCGGACATTCGGGTATTTCTGCCAAGTCCAGATGTTGGGAGGCTGTGGCAACTGTTCAGCTGTTTTCGCTTGTTGAGTTTGTGCTTCAGCTCAGCAGCTGATCCTGGTGTCCAGTTGTGTTCCTGCCACAAGGGAACACTCCAGGAAACCTGCTTTTTTTTTTCAGAGAGAAAGCCATCAGCAGACACCAAAGAGCAATACCTGGGTATGTATCTCAGCTGCTTGTTTGTCAGCCTGCATCAACACCCTTTGGATAGTGTTCTCTATCACAGAGATCCCTCCATCCTGGAACACCCTTCTTAGCTTTGGAAAAATCAAAAGACCCTGTTATCATTCAATATTAATTGCAGTAGCAATAGGGGGTTTGCAGTGCTCTTAATATTTTAACTTCTGCTGGCCAAGTTGTGTCTGTTGGCTTTTTGATGTTTTGACTACCAAGGAGATGCTGGGGTTGGCCCTGTCTCTTGGACAGCCTCTCCAAAACAGAGGAACGATCTTGTGAATAAAATGCAGAATTGAAATTCAAGAGATAAGTGTCTGGTTCTCACGGAATCTTTTTTCTGTGGCTCTGGGCGAGTTGCATAATCTGCATTAGACTTCACAGCACAAGAACTGAAGAGAAGTTATTTCATCAGCTCACATCGCAGTTGTCGATATTGACTTGTGTCTGGGAGACATCAGGATGTTGTAGACGTTTTGGTTCCTGTTTCTCATAGCTTTGAATGGTTTGAGTGACTGAATCATAGAATCATAGAATATCCTGAGTTGGAAGGGACCTACAAGGGCCAAGTTAGACCAAGTCCAACTCCTGTCGCTGCATAGGACAACCCCACAATTCACACTGTGTGTTTGAGGGTGTTATCCAAAATGCTTCTGGAATATTGTCAGGCTTGGCACCGTGACTGCCTCCCTGGGAGCTGTTCCAGAGCTCCACCACCTGTTGTGGGTGGTGAAGAATCTTTTTGTAGTGTTAAGCCTAACCCTCGCCTGGCGCATTTTCCTGCAAACCCTCGGGTCCTGAGCCCTCTTTACGTAGAAGCTTTGCCTTTTCATTTGCCTTGTCCTCTTCAGAGGTAGAAAAAAACATCTCTTAGCTTCAAGCAGGCTTTGTCCTGGTACACTTGACTAAGTTTTTCATGGAGTTTAGATAAGTAACTGGCATCAACAGACTTAGCAGAGGTGCTGGGGATATTGGCATACAAGGAGTTGTGTCATTATCAAACATTTTAGCAGAGCCTGTAGAAATAGGACAAGGGGTAATGGTTTTAAACTTAAAGAAGAGAAGCTTGAAGAGCTATTAGGAAGAAATTTTTCTGCTGATGGTGGGAAGGCCCTGGCCCTGATTGCCCAGAGCAGTGGTGGCTGCCCCATCCCTGGAGGTGTTCAGGGTCAGGTTGGATGGGGCTTTGAGCCCCCTGATCCAGTGGGAGGTGTTCCTGCCCATGGCACGGGAGGTTGAAACTGGGTGGGCTTTAAGGTCCCTTCCAACCCGAATTCCACGATTCTATGATTTTGTAAGTGTGGTTATTTCCAGGTCAGAGCTGAGGTACCCCAACAATAAACCCAACACCGTGCGCGTGTTATGCTCAGTCTGTGATAAACTCCTTTATTGCCTGTCTGCCCTATTCAACTAGCATTGAATTTTCTTCCAAAGTAGCAATAAATAATAATAAAAAGTTGCTTCTGTGGTGTTGTTCTGAGTGCTGACAATGGCCTTTGGAAGGAGGAGGTCGCCATGGCTACTCTCCGTGCCGCGCTGCCTAATGCGGCAGAAACAGATTTGGCTTTTCCTTTAGATGTAATGAATAGCAAACTGCTGTGTGTTCATTAAGAGAAGCAGCTTCAGGGGTTAAGTGTTTCCTTGCTGGAGCTGCCGTCTAGGGCAGGAATAAAACATAAATTGGGCAGCCAAGGAGGAAAAGGGGTTTGTGAGACATAAAGTGGAAAGAAAATAATTGCTACCTAGTTCTTTCTTTCCTTGGATTCTGTGTCTGTAAGTCAGGATCCTCGGGTCCAGGCGATGCAAGTTTTTGTTAGATGTGATCAAATCTGCTGGAGAATGAGCTTTGGTTTTGGCAGGAACCCATCTGAGTAATTCAGCAAAATAAACAGGCTTGTGGACTGCAGTCACCCAGCCCGGGAAGGACGGAGGAAAACAGGGCTGACTTTAACATCTGGACAGCACTTGTGTGAGTCCAGGTGATCCTCTGCCCACCTTTCTTGGACCTGTAGCTTTCAAGGCTGGAAGGGCTCATGGTCATCCAGTCGCAATCTCCTGCACTGCCCAGGGCACCAGCTCTGTATTAGAACCCAGGGAGTTGTTTGACCCAAAGTTTATGTTTAGAAGAAGGATTTCAGGCTCTGGAAATGCTGTTGGTCTCTCCCAGTTTTAGATGTCCATGTATGTAGTCATCAAGGAGGGATGGGCACATGTCAGATCCCAGCTGTTGGGTAAGAGGAGCTGGTTGGTGGATGTGCCTCTTTCTCTCCCATCCTCTTTGTGATGGTTGCACCAGGAATGGAAGCAGCACAGTAAAACAATCACAGAATTACAGAATGGTAGGGATTAGAAGGGACCTATGGAGATAAAGAGTCCACCCCCCTGCTAAAACAGGATCACCTCAAACAAGGTTGTACAGGAATGCGTCCAGGTAGGTTTTGAATATCTCCAGAGGAGACTCTGCAGCCTCTTTGGACAGTTTGTTCCAGTGCTCCGTCACCCTCACAATAAAGGAGGTTTTCTTTCTGTTCAGGTGGACCTTCCTTTGTTCCAGTTTGTGCCCACTGCCACTTGTCCTGATGGCATGGGTGGTGTGGGTACATCACACACCCTCGATATCATCTTCTGAACACCCCTCACCTCCTCCGTGGCCTTACGTGGGCTGCAGGACTCCTGGTGCTCTCCACTATGATATTTAATCAGTCTCCAGCTGTTCTTCCAGAACACTCTCCATCTGTTGGGTTGGGTTGGGTTTTTTTCTGGTTGTACAGTCTTGTGTTTGGCTGCATAAAAATGCATGTCTTGTTTAAATGAGTCCAGCACAGCCATCGATCCGGACGGCGCTGTGCTGGGGACCTGTCCTCTTTAATTATGTGCAGCTAATTTTTAATGCTGTATTCCCTGCAAACATGGCTGGGAATGATTTTCTGGCTGCTCGTAAATCCTTGATAGGTATTGAATCGTTCCAGGGATTGCTTTCTCTTGGAAGAAAGGAGGATTCCCCCTTTACAGTTAGTTCTCAAAATGTATCAAATAGCTATTTTTTAACCCATTCAGTATCTATTTCCATTGATTTCTTTTCTAGGGCTGATTTTTTTTTTTTTGGAATCAGCATCTTGTACAATAGTAAACTCTGCAAAAATCTAACTCTTAGGCTAAAACAATGATCTTTCACAACCAAATCCATAAATCTTAGCAGCAGGTCTGTTTGACAAGGTGAGGTTCCCTTCTCCTTCCCATACGGGTGGAACGTCTTGCTGAGGCGTTTTCGGCCTGGTTGGCACTCACTGTTCACACCTGCAGGAAAATGATTTCTAATCCGTTCTGCACATTTTTCTGGCTGGGGTGTGTTGGTTGTATCTGCCAGGAGTACAGGAGCCTCTCTCTCTGGTCTGGCAACAACCACCATGTCTTCATAATTACATTTTCTCTGCCTTTCTTTGTGAGAAGGATAATGTTAATTGATGCTTAGAGAAAAGAGAATGAGCCATGGGCTGCTGGGAAGCTCCAGCTATGTCAGAAGTCCATGTTATTGTTTCCTTGTGACCTGGCCTGTTGGCATTTGGTGTGGTAGACCATGGTAGGGATGTTCACCAAAACCCCAGCTGTTCTTTAGGTGTCTGAAAGGAATCTAAGGAGGAGGACCTAGACCTGGGAACAGTCCAATGGGAATATTGGAAGAGAGCAATAATCCAAAGGGAGACTGGATGTTAGGAAAAATTTCTTTACTGGAAGAGTGTTGAAGAACTGGAAGAGGCTGCCCAGGGCAGTGGTGGAGTCACATCCAACCTGGCCTTGAACACCTTCAGGGATGAGGCAGCCATGAATTCTCTAGGCAACCTGTGCCAGGGCCTCCCCACCCAATGATGGGAGATGAAAGGAGGAAGGCTGGGCAAGACTTTAAAAGCAGTGTTTGAGTGAAACCAGTGTTTGAGCATTTTTTCAGGGAATCAGAGGGAGAAACAAGGGCAAGGGCTGGGTTCTGCACCTGGGGCACAGCAACCCTGGATGTCAGTACAGACTGGGGTCTGAGAGGCTGGAGAGCAGCCCTGCAGAAAGGGACCTTGGGGTTCTGGTCAACAGCAAGTTGAGCCAACAGTGAGCCCTGGCAGCCAAGAGGGCAACCGTGTCCTGGGGGGCATCCAGCATGGCATTGCCAAATGGGAGAGGGAGGGGATTGTCCTGCTCTGCCTTGCACTGGTGAGGCCCCACCTTGAGCACTGGGGGCAGTTCTGGGCTCCACAGGATAAAAAGGAGATCAAACTACTGGAGAGTGTCCAGAGGAGGCCACAAAGCTGGTGAAGGGTCTGGAGGAGAAATCGTATGAGGAGAGGCTGCAGTCACTTGGTCTGTTCAGCCTGGAGGAGACTGAGGGGGGATCTCAGAGCTGTTTGCTGCCTTCTCACAGGAGAGGAAGGGGAACGAGCTGATCTCGCCTCGCTTGCAACCTATGATAGGACCTGAGGGAATGGCAGGAAGATGTGCCAGGGGAAGTTTAGATTGGGTATTAGGAAGAGGTTCTTCCCCCAGAGGATGGTGAGGCACTGGAACAACTCTCCAGGGAAGCAGTCACAGCACCCAGTCTGCCAGCATTCCGGAAGCATTTGGCCAATACTCTCAGTCACACGGAGTGAACGTTGGGCGTGGCCTGTGTAGGGATAAGAGTTGGGCTCTGTGATCGTTTTGGGCTTCTTCCTACTCAGTTAATTCTATGAATCCATGAAATGTGACAATTTAGGAAAAGGAGGGCTGCAAAATGAGCACAGTGTGGTGGAATGCAGGAGAAGGGACAGTGGCTTCTTGTGAGAGGGGTTTGGGAGAGTGCTGGCACTCAGTGATTTCCAAACTCACAGCTGGCATCAACGTTGACACAGCCTGGGAGTCATCAGACCTTGCCCAGCTCCTACCCAATTGGATATCCATGCGGATGCCAGCAGTGGTGCCCATATCTGAATTGTGAGCAGTACTTTGCCATATTCAATTTTTACTTTACTAAAATGAATATCATGGGCTTTTTAATAGTCATAAGAGCATAAAAATCTCAGTGTATCACGATTCATCATCCTTTAAAAATTGAATTTTGTTGAATTATGCCTTGCCACTGTAGTGCTGTGGAAAAGCTCTTATTATTCATAACTATAAATACAGCGATGTCGAGATTTAACTGGTGCCTGAAGGCTTTATGCTGCACTTTAGTATTGACAAAGCAAACAGACTTATGGATTGGTTTAAGTTTATGGGACTGGAGGCGACTGAGCCAATCCCTGGTATTGGAAACAGCAATCATAGAATCAAAGAATGGTTTGGGTTGGAAGGGACCTCAAAGCCCATCCAGTCCCACCCCCTGCCATGGGCAGGGACACCTCCCACTGGATCAGGGGGCTCAAAGCCCCATCCAACCTGGCCTTGAACACCTCCAGGGATGGGGCAGCCACCACTGCTCTGGGCAACCTGGACCAGGGCCTCCCCACCCTCTCAGAAAAACATTTCTTCCTAAGATCTCATCTCAATCTCCCCTTTTTCAGCTGAAAACCGTTCTCCCCCCATCCTGTCCCTGCACTCCCTGATCAAGAGCCCCTCCCCAGCTTTCCTGGAGCCCCTTTCAGTCCTGGGAGGCTGCTCCAAGGTCTCCCCAGAGCCTTCTTTTCTCTTCTCTTCTCCAGGCGGAACAACCCCAACTCTCAACCTGTCCTCAAGGACTCCTTCCTCTCTCACCTTCTCTCCAGTCCTGAGCTGTCTCTGGGTGGACAGGAGGGTTTGGAGCCCCTTTGGCTGTTCAGGACTAGGATGAACGGCCACCATAAAAATAAGTAGGATCCCTGTTGGATGGATGTTTATCTTTCTGTATACCAGCTTGGTGAGGCTACTGGAGAACACATTTTGGAACCAGCACCAGCTTGGAGACAGCCCTTGGATTTGTGATAGTGGAGAACAGGTTGCATGATGGAAGGAAGACCTGGAGAAGGTTCCCCCAAAACTGCTCAATTTGCTCAGGTCTTCATCAGCCCAGAGGAGTGAGCGAACTCTAATTAAAGAGACTTTCCTTGGGAAGGGTCTCCTTGGTGGGCATCCATAAATACTTCCATGATCCTCTTTGTCCCAGATGAACATTTAAGCAGACTTTGGCCCCATTGATGGGATTACTGGTGAGGGCAGACCCGGACGGGAGGAAGCTTGGCTTTGTGAGTCTATTTTGGGCCTGAAACGTGGAAAAGTTCTGTAAGCTGGTGCTCAGCTGAGGTGGAATTGGAGCCCTGTACAAGGATTTTACTGCAACACAAAAGAGAAGTGAGTTAATCTTTCACAGGAAATAATTAACATATGAAAATCAAACCGTGATTGGGTAAACTTGGTCTCTGGGGATGAGGTGGGAAAAATCCTGATTGGATTTGGAGGGAATTTTTTTTTGGAGTGGTTATAATTAGACATTTACACATAGTGAAAGCAGTTTTGCTCTTGGATGTTGGTTATCATGGCCCACAAGTTGTTTGGAGTTTTGTTTGGTTTATGATCTCTTTTCTTAATATAGTGCTGGGCTCGCAGAGGGCTGGCAGGGCCGCGTTTGACTTTTGCCTTAGTTTGGACATTCAATATTTTTGTTACAAAATATAACTCTGCTGCCTTTTTTTTTGCCTTTAAAAACAAAAATTAATAATCTCTTGGGAACTGAAATTCTGTATTTGAGAAATTGCAAAGCCTCCATTTTGGGCTTTCTTCCACTGAAAGCAAGGCAACAAAATTGGTGATTGCACAGTGGTTCTATTTTCTACTGTGTTTCAAAACCAGTTTCCATGTAGGCATTCAGAGATACAGAAAAGTGTTAAAAATCAGATGCCTAAAGGGTTTGTAAGTTGAAAGAAGAGGCTGGCCATTAAGTGATGTTGGCCAAGAAGGCCACCAGCATCCTGGTTTGGATCAGCCATGGTGTGGCAGAAAGAGCAGCGAAGGGATCTTCCCCGAGCACTTGGCACTGGTGAGGCTGCATCTCGACTCTTGGGTTCACTTTAGGGCCCCTCACTATAAGAAAGTCATTGAGGGGCTGAAGCACATCCAGAGAAGGGAACGGAGCTGGGGAAGGGGCTGGAGAACAGGGTGTGGGAGTGGCTGAGGGACCTGGGGGGGTTTGGTCTGGAGAAGAGGAGGCTGAGGGGAGACCTCATCGCTCTCTGCAGCTCCTGGAAGGGAGGTTGTGGTGAGGTGGGTGCTGGGCTCTGCTTCCAAGGAACAAATGATAGGATGAGAGGAAATGGCCTCAAGTTGTGCCAGGGGAGATTTAGATCAGATATTAGGGAAAAAGTTTTTACTTAAAGAATGGTGAAGCCGTGGCAGAGGCTGCCCAGGGCAGTGGTGGAGTCTCCATCCCTGGAGGGGTTCAGAGAATATGCGGCTGTGGCATTACTGGACGTGGTTTAGTGGGCACGGTGGGGTTGGGTTGATGGTTTGACTGGGTGGTCATGGTGGTCTTTTTCCAATGGAAATGATTCTGTAGTTCTGTGATTCTGTGGTTCTGTGATGTGTTCAGCCCCTGCCAGTGAAGGTGCTCAGGACTATATGTTGGCCTTGGAGCTATTTAAAACTCCTGCTGCGTGTGCTGGAGGGTTGCTGCCGTCACCAAACCTGTGGGATAGGTCATGGGACTCATCTTTTCATCTGTGCCTGACAACCCAGGCTTGCTCCCTGCACAGGTCAGGGCAGTTGGGACGTGTTTGGCAGAGGATGAGGATGGTGCCAGTGGCTGGGCAGGAATCCCTCCCTTTATTTTTGCAGAAACGTTGGGTTTTTGCATGGGAATGATCTGTACCAGGATGAAAATAATTTCCATGGACATGTTTTTTTCTTAGGGAAGATCTTGTACCTGCTGGGTGGTGGCTGCTGAAGCAGGAACAAAGGGGGTCTGTGCTGCTGTAATTCTGGATTTAACGTGATGGTGGTCAAATGGGAAGAGACTCCTGTGCACGGACACCTGGGCTGACAGCACGACTCACTGGGCTGGACCTGACCTCTTCCTCCCTGGCGACAGCGCTGCTGGGGACCAGCACTGGGGACCACCACCACGTCCCCCTGCCCAGGGGACCTGGTGGGGCTGTGGACACTGATGTGGGGGGACCATGGACACTTCACAGGAGGGTTCTGGAAGCTGCCAGCACTGGTGCAGAGACTTGAGAGAAACCAGCGGCTGCTTTGGAGTGTCGGCTGCATGGAGAGGAGAGGGCAGTGCTGGTGCCAGAGCTGGGATTTGGCATCCAGTGCCTCCAAAAGGTGGTTTCTGCAACATTTCCCAGTGCAGGTGCCCAGGAGATGCTGCACCATGGTTGTTGCTTTTTACAAGCACCCAGTGCTGTTTTCCCTCTGCCTTCAGAGGTGACCATTAATTTGAAGGGAAACAGGAAAAACTGGTTCAGTGTTGTGGGGAAACTTGAAAAGGAGAGGATGAACATACCTGCACCTGTAGAAATGGATGAAGCAGGGGGTCACCATTCTGGCCAGAGGGTGACCAGACATTCCCTGCTCACCCTGCTCTTCCACACAGCATCGTTTGGGCAGCGTTTGTACTGCCTGTGTGCTTCAGCCGTGGCTCAGCACCACTGGGATCAGGTTAAATGGGTCAAAGAGTGGCTTTGGCTGCTCCCTAAACCTTTTTAAAAGATGTCTTCAGTATAATCATAGAATCAAAGAATGGTTTGGGTCAGAAGGGACCTTAAAGCCCATCCAGTTACAGCCCCCTGCTGTGGGCAGGGACACCTCCCACTGGATCAAGGTGCTCAAAGCCCCGCTTTGAAAGCACTGGAAGAGGCTGTCCAGGGCAGTGGTGGGGTCACATCCAACCTGGCCTTGAACACTTCAGGGATGGGGCAGCCACCACTTCTCTGGGCAACCTGGGCCAGGGCCTCCCCACCCTCACAGAAAAACATTTCTCCCTAAGATCTCATCTCAATCTCCCCTCTTTCAGCTGAAAACTGTTCCCCCTCATCCTATCCCTGCACTCCCTGATCAAGGGCCCCTCCCCAGCTTTCCTGGAGCCCCTTTCAGTCCTGGGAGGCTGCTCTAAGGTCTCCTCAGAGCCTCCTCTTCCCTAGGCTGAACAAGTCCAGCTCTCTGTAAGAGATGTGGGGGTTGTGACTGGTCAGCCCTGGAGGCAGAGGACACAAATACCAGTATGGAGGAATGGTGGGCTGTTTAACTCAATCCATAGTAAAAGAGGAGATGACAATTGTTGACCTGCAAGCCTGGCTGGTGCAGGGAAAGCTGTAAGTGGGGGAACGCTCTGGTTCCTGTGGGCAGGCTGCGGTGGCAGCTGCTGAGATGTGTCTTTTAAAGTTGGGAAAAGGTGACGGGTTTGTGTTTTGCAGACGCCAGTTTGTTTTTTTCCATGGGATCAGGCACTTTATCACTAGATCGGAGGCTCTCCAGGAGGGTGAGCAGTGCTGGTTCCCTATGGGTGTTGTTTCACATGACTTTCCCCGGCACTTCCAGTGCTTGTACTCGGCGTCCGTTGGCCTCCCTGGTTAATGATTGCCCTATGACTGCTCGTAACTCGACTTTGTAAATACCTGGAGTGAGGAAGGAGCCAAACCTGAGCAGGGGACCACATTCCAGTGCTCATCCGGCATCCTGCACAGTGAGAAGTGCTTGGGCAGGACCAGCACATTTGGGTGTTATCCATCTTTCTTCCAAAAGGTGACTGCTGCTCCGGCAGTGCTGGTGGATGAGAAGCTCAACATGACGGGCAGTGTGTGCTCAGAGCCGAGAAAGCCACCCGTGTCCTGGGCTGCATCCAAAGCAGTGGGACCAGCAGGGCAAGGGAGGGGGTTCTGCCCCTTTGCTCTGCTCTGGTGAGACCCCACCTGGAGCCCTGTGTCCAGTTCTGGAGTCCTGAGCATAGGAAGGATGTGGAGCTGTTGGAGTGAGTCCAGAGGATGCCACAGAGTTGATCCAAGGGCTGGAGCAACACCCATAGGAGGGCAGGCTGAGAGAGTTTGGGTTGTTCAGCCAGGAGAAGAGAAGGCTCTGGGGAGACCTTAGAGCAGCCTCCCAGGACTGAAAGGGGCTCCAGGAAAGCTGGGGAGGGGCTCTTGATCAGGGAGTGCAGGGATAGGATGAGGGAGAATGGTTTTGAGCTGAAAGAGAGGTGATTGAGATGAGATCTTAGGAAGAAATGTTTTGCTGAGAGGGTGCCCAGAGCAGTGGTGGCTGCCCCATCCCTGGAGGTGTTCAAGGTCAGGCTGGATGGGGCTTTGAGCCCCCTGATCCAGTGGGAGGTGTCCCTGCCCATGGCAGGGGGGTGGAACTGGATGGGCTTTGACGTTCCTCCCAGCCCAAACTGTTCCATGACTCTATGAAAATCAGTAGAGTGGTCACAGTGCTCAGCACAGAGTCTGAACCTGAAAGGGACTGGAGAAATACTCCCGGCTTTCCAGAGCTGAGCCTGGGTGGTGGCATCTGGGATACTGCCCTGATCCCTGGTGCATCAGCTGTGGATGGAGGAAAATGTGTTCATGCCCTAACTTGCAATACCTGGTTTAAATATGGAATTTATTCATTCCAAGTCTGCCCCTTGCAAGAGAGAGGAGCTCCAGCTCGGAGGGCCAGGCCTCCAAACAGATTTCTTTAGTTATTAACTAAAATGGTTATCGCTATAGAGATGCTTGTAAAGGCCTTATGGATCATAACTGAGTATTCCCCATAGATCCGTGTCTGTGTTGCAGCTCTGGGGATGGTGCAGGCACACGCGGTGGGGATGTGGCTCAGCCCCACCTCGTGCCAGGAGCAGCCCTTTGCAAGGCTGATCCCAAACCCACGGAGCGCCTGGCACTGTCTTCAAATTCCATTCACCAAAGGTGATCTTATTTTTATTGATTTACCCCCAAAGCTGCTGCCATTGGTCGTTTCTGGGTGACTGGTTGGCTCCACGTGGTGTGTTTTAATGGTCGTATACTTGGTGCTGGTTAAATAGTGCCCAACAAGGAAACAGGGGAAAAACCACGCTGGGATAATTGAAGAAAAACAAGGATTATGAAAGCAGCTCTGGGGCGCTGACTGCTGGAAGCGAAGCCTATTTTGTGGCTTTGTTGCTGCACCTTTGCTTCAAAAAAATGGGAGCAGTTGTCCCACTGGTTTTCCCAGCAGATGGGCGAGTGCATTGCCAGCACGTTCACCCGTCTGGGAGGTGATGGTCCTGGTCTGGATTTGCACTTCTGGTACTGCCTTCGGAAGAAGACTCGATTAGTAGTTCTGCTTTAAAACCAAAATCCAAAACCAGGTCCACGATGCACACAGAGATATTTCTTTAAAAAAGAAGAAAAAAAAAGGGAAAAAAAGCCAATTTAATTAAAAATATTTCCAAAACTGTTTTAAAGTAACCATAAAATTCAGATTATTGATGCCAATGCAAGAGGAAATATAAATAATATGACTGAGTACTGTTGCCATTTCCACTGCTGTTGTTACAGCATCATCCACTGTGGGAAATCCTCCTTGTGTGGTTTTATGGTTAATTCTGCTCTCGTTATGGGGAAGGACATGGGTGTTCCCACACTGCCAGTGAGAGCTGTTGTGATAATCTCCACAGAGTGTGCAGGGGTCTGCAGAACTGGCAGGGACCGGGACCAGGACAAGGTCCGTGACTGGGACAGGGATTGGGACAGGGTCAGGGATTGGGACAGGGTCACAGAGCGGGACAGGTACCAGGACAGGGACAGGGACATAGTCAGGGACCAGGAGAGGGTCAGGGTCACAGACTGGGACAGGGATCAGGACAGGGTCAGGGACTGGAATGGGGTCAGGGACTAGGACAGGAACCAGAATTGAGAGAGGGTCTGGGACAGGGCCCTCTCCACAACCTGTTGGACAGAGCGTGCTTTCTCCCCCGAGGAGCCTTGCACTTCTATCCATGGTCCAAATCCTGGTACCTCCATAGATGCCTCTCCCATGGGAGTGAAGCTCCCAGTCACTGATTTCAGTGTATTTGCCAAAACTTTAATAGGAGCTACAAAAAAAAATAGCCCGTATAAAGCCCTAAGTGTTGTTTTAATGTACATTTTATTTTGAGTGCAAGACTTTATGAGCTTGAGCTTGAGGTTTTAAAGCCTTTCCCAAACTTCAGCCGCGCTGGTGTGTGGGATGGGATTTTCAGAGCACCTGTGGAGCGGGTGCCCACGGGCACGGCGGGACGGGGCGTGGGGCTGCGCTGGGCTCCTTGTTTAAATCCTTCCCTACTTCCTTATTGCCCAAACGATTTTTCTTTCTGTTCTGCCGTCAGCTGTGTGGAGAAGGGCTCGGGCCAGCGATGCTTTTGTATTTATGTCCTAGGTCTGTTTGAAAAATAAATGAGTGGGAGCTGCGGGTGACGCCGCGGGGTCACCGGGCACGCGATGCATTCGTGATTCATGGATGTTGTTGCGTCTTTGCTTCATCAAAAAAGGAAAAAAAGTCATACAACCATCTCTGAAATGGCCTGTTTGGACTGGGTTTGCACTGTTAGTGCTGCTGGCCCTGGCTGTTCTGTCCTCTCATGCTTGTGTTGCCCTTATTCCACAAATAGTTAAAGCAATTGGAATGAACGTGCGTTGCCCCAGTTGGGATTCAGGTTTATTTCACCTGAAGTCAAGCGCAGGAGGGGGTGAGGGCTGGGGCTTTGGCTGGGTGCGTGGGAGAATCTGTCTTGGTGCTGGGTGCTCCCTACTCCGGGTGCACCCTGCTCTGGGTGCCCACTCCGAGTGCCTGCTGCTGCGGTGCTTGGTCCTGCCTACTCCAAGTGCCCACTGCTCCAGCGCTGGGTGCTGGCTGCTCTGGATGATGGCTGCTCTGGCGCTGAGTGCCAGCTACTCCTGCCCTGGGTGCTCCCTGCTCCGGCACAGGATGCTGGCTCCTCCGGCGCTGGGTGCCTGCTGCTCGGGCACTGGGTGCTGGTTCCTCTGGTGCTGGGTGCTCCAGCGCTGAGTCCCAGCTGTTCTGGTGCTGAATGCCAGCTCCTCTGGTGCTGAGTCCCTGTTCTGGTGCTGGATGCTGGCTCCTGGTGCTGGGTCCCTGCTCCAGCACTGGGTGATGACTCCTCTGGTGCTGAGTACCTGCTCTGGTGCTGGGTACCTGCACTTCCAGCACCGGGTGCGGCTCCTCTGGTGTTGGTTCCCTGCTCTGGCGCTGGGTCCCTGCTCCAGCGTGGGGTCCCTGCTCCGCCATTGCGTCCCTCCTTCAATGCTGGGTCCCTACTCTAGTGCTAGGTGCCAGCTTCTCTGGCTCTGGGTCCTTGCTCTGGCACTGGTTGCTGGCTCCTCTGGCACTGGGTCCCTGCTCCGATGTTGGGTGCTGGCTTCTCCAGCACTGGGTGCTCCCTACTCCGGTACTGGGTCCCTGCTCCAGCACTGGATCCCTGTTCTGGTGCTGGGTGCTGCCTGTTCCAGCACTGAGTGCCAGCTGCTCTGGCGCTGGGTGCCAGCTGTTCCAGCACTGGGTCCCTGCTGCTCCAGCACTGGGTGCCCTCTGTGTGGGGCTGCAGAGCGCTGCGGGCTGGTGGTGGGATCCCCCATCCCTTTTTGTCCCGGGGGTGCCGGCCCTGCCCCACGGCCGTTCCGCTCGCCATTAACGGCTCCGCTTAATCTCGGAACAAGACTTTTCCTGTGATAAATCCGTACGCAGGCCCTTCTCCCTGCAGTGTCTGTGACGCGCCACCCCCCAGACAAACACAAAAAAACCCGTTCCTCCTCTCTGACCAGCACTGACTCACTCAGCTCGTTTCATTTTTCTTCTTTACTGTTTTTATTTATTTAATTAGTTTTTCCCCTCTTGGCCCTCGCCTCCCTCAGGTGGTGGAGCTGGCAGCGGCGCCACCGGTGAGGATTGCCCAACTCCGACCAGCCCCTGCGTTCGGCTCTTTATAACCCTGCCAGAGCTTCTGAAGTGTTTGGGATGAAGTTTTCCAAGCCAGGTGTCTGCCCAAGGGGGGAATTTGTTTGGAGAAGCTGCAGGAAAAGCTTCCATTGATGGATGAGGTTTGCCCACAGTGAGCCCAGAACATCACCGTGGTGCGGGGGAAGTGTGTTCCGCTGGATCCAGGCAGTTTGGGATTCCGACCCCTCTGTTTTTTTCACATCTTTTGCCAATCTTTAGGATTTTTTGTGGATTTTGAGACCTTCCCTCCTAACCTTGGTTAAACAACCCAGCGGGCTTGAGGCTGGTGCTGTCACTCAGCACTTGGCTCCTCCAGGGAGAAGGAGGCAAACCCCACTGTTGGGTGGGGAATAGAAAACTGGGAGAACTTTTGGTGCTTTAGGGATGTGGCACTGTGGAAAAACACTCTGATCGGGCTGAATTATTGATCTTGGAGAGAATTTGTGCTGCAGATGCTCAGCTGAGTCTTGAGGGAAAGGGGCAGCGACGGGCACGGAGCAGGGCTAGAGGCTGAGTGGAGCATCTTTCCTGCACCCTTGGTGTCCCCACATCACCCAAACCCATGTACAGGGGAAAAAACAAATACGGGGGGGGGAAAAATAATGAAAAGAAATTTCTAATTGACTAAAAAATATTCTAAAAAATTTAATTCTAAATAAAAGAAAATAATGCTCAGATACTGCAGAATTGATGCAGGAGTCCCTGCCAGGTCAGGCTGGCTGATAGAAATGTTCTTTTTTCCCCCTTTATTCTTATTTTTTCATAAATCAGATCAAAATTCAACCAAAATTTTGGTATTTTCCAGCTTTTGTTTTTGCAACTGTTATTTTTTGATGTTGTTTTCATGTAATCTGTGCATGGGGTTGGTTTCCCAGTCTGTTCTTTTTAAAAATGGATTTCTTTGATTGTACCGTTTCACAGAATAGAATCGTTAAGGTTGGAAAAGACCTCAAAGATCATGAAAATGTATTTGTTTGATGGTGCTGTTTGTTGCTCTGTGGCCGTGGTCAGCTGGATTTGCTGTCACACTCCAGGATTTATGAACCTGTTGGCTGATGCATCCCCTTGTTTACTTTCTCTCATTTTTATCTGCTAATTGCCAGATTCTTTCACTTTTTTCCTTTCAGCGAAATGTCTTAATTCTGGTGCTTTATAATCCACCTAATTATGTTGAGTTCAAGTTGTTTGAAATCCACTTATGTCGGTGTAGGAAGCACTCACTGTATTAATCAAATGATCCAAGGTGGCTTCTTCTCTGAAGTCCTTAATTTGCGATGTACATATTCCTCCTAATAACATCAAATTTTGTAACAATCACGGGGCCTCTGCGTTCCCAAGGAGACATTGAGATACTTTACATCTGTGATGTTTCTGAGTACCCCAAAAATTCATCCCGGAGTGCGGTGTTCCCTTGTGCAGCCGCATTGAGTGCCATCAGTCTCCAAAATCCCGGCCTCTCTGTGAGGTCAGCAGAAGGCAGAGGGAAGGAGCTGCTTATGGCATAGAATGGCGTTCATGGAGAGTTCAAGTAGACTTGAAATTATATATTCATAGAATCATCACAGAATGCTTTGGGTTGGAAAGGATCTCAAAGTCCATCCAGTTCTAACCCCCCTGCCATGGGCAGGGACACCTCCCACTGGATCAGGGGGCTCAAAGCCCCATTCAGCCTGGTCTTGAACACCTCCAGGGATGGGGCAGCGACCACTGCTCTGGGCAACCTGGGCCAGGGCCTCCCCACCCTCACAGCAAAACATTTCTTCCTAAGATCTCATCTCAATCTCCCCTCTTTCAACTGAAAACTGTTACCCCTCTTCCCATCCCTGCACTCCCTGATCAAGAGCCCCTCCCCAGCTTTCCTGGAGCCCCTTTCAGTCCTGGGAGGCTGCTCTAAGGTCTCCCCAGAGCCTTCTCTTCTCCAGGCTGAACAACCCCAACTCTCTCAGCCTGGCCTCATATAGGAGGTGCTCCAGCCCTTGGATCATCTCCGTGCCCTCCTCTGGACTCTCTCCAACAGATCCAGGTCCTTCCTGTGCTGAGGACTCCAGAAGTGAACACAAAATTGGCTCTAGTAATTTTTTTAGCAGACAGCAGCTATCATAATAATGGCCAGGTGCCATTGTTTTTCTCCTCCTGCTCGTGCTCCTCTGTCTCTGGAAAATGGTTGATTGTGCATTGGATGATTTGGGAGCAAGAGTTTTCGCAGTTGGACTTGTCGTGGCAGTGTTGGGCGTGTACCAGATAGCAGCCCCTCTCCTCGGTCTAAGTGTGTCACGCTGATAATAGCATTAAAGTTTCACACTGAAAGAGGAATACTACTTTTTTTTTTGTGGTAGTTAATGATTAATTAGGTCAAATTCTCCAAAATTAGACCGCTGGAGAAGGAAGGGACCAACCATTTGCATTTTGACAAAACCTTGGAATAGCAGCTGATGGGACCGGTTCAGTCTCCTCCTGCTCTCTGTCCCATGCCCCAACTTCACTTCTCCCCAGAAGAGGTTCATTTTAAAAATTATATCCATTAATATCCCAATTTCCTCCCTCCCCTTTGCAAATCTTGCTTTAAACCCCTGTAGATTCTGCTTTAAGTAGGCAATTAAGCTAACAACGTAATTATATCCCTTACTGCTCATTTTAACTGGTTTAAAGAAGAAACAAAAGGGAAGAGCAGCTTCACATATATGGAAATAAAAGCTCTGTTGTACAGATATTTTTGATACTCTCAATAATTTGTGCGGGGTTCGCCCATTGGCAGCCACAGGGAGGCCTGGCGGTCACGTTTGAGAGGTGAAACAAACTGTGGGGTTTTGCCTTCTGAATGTTTTTTTCCTGAACCCATTCCCAGCTGCAAATTTTGGCGAATCCCAGGAAACTCCTGAGTGCGTCCACTTTGTTCACCAGCTGAGGGTCTGCTGATCCGTGGCCTGGTAGGTTCTGCTTTCTTACCAAGGCAGTTGGTCACTTGAGGCTGATGGACTGAGCAATCCACATGTGTGAGGGGAAAATAAGTTAACATTGGTCATGGAATCATGGAATGGTTTGGGTTGGAAGAAGCCTCAGAGCCAATCCAAATCCAAGCCCCTGCTAGGGGCAGGGACACTTCCCACTGGATCAGGAGGCTCAAAGCCCCATCCAATCCGGTCTTGAACACCTCTAGGGATGGGGCAGTCACCACTGCTCTGGGCAACCTGGGCCAGGGCCTCCCCACCCTCATTGTGAAGAGTTTCTTCCTAATGTCTATTCTAAATCTTCTCCTTCCAATTTAAAGCCATTCCCCCTCATCCCATCACTCCAGGCCCTTGTAAAAGCCCCTCCCTGGCTTTTCTGGAGCCCCTTTCAGTACTGGAGGCTGCTCTAAGGTCTCCCCAGAGCCTTCTCCAGGGTGAACAACCCCAACTCTCTCAGCCTGTGCTCACAGCAGGAGTGCCCTTGGATCATTGTTGTGGCCTCCTGGACCTGTTTCAACAGTTCCACATCCTTCTTACACTAGGGATTCCAGAACTGGACACCAGACTCCAGGTGGGGTCTCAAGAAGGAGGAGTAGATGGGGAGAATCACCGCATTGCAGTGGGATCTTTCTGGAAAGGGCTGCACAAATCGTAGATTTTTTGGTTTCCTTGAAAATTGAAAAAATCATTTTTTTTGTTTGAGCCAAAATAAACTGTATTCATTTTATGTTTTTGTTAGTGACCAGAAAATACAGAATATTATCTGGGGTGGCAGAGTTGAACAGAATCTGGGGCTTCCGCGCGCTTCATTTAGATTTTGAACACATCTTGCAGTTCTTGCTTTCAGAAAGAAATAGGGCAGAGATTTTGCCTGTGTGAATCAGAAAATTTTAAATGTCAGGCTGTGTCACTTCCACTTTCTGAAAATGAATGTCAGGTCCTGGTGTGTGAGCAGCTCAGCAGAAACCGTGCAGATCCGTGCGGTGGTCGCTCCTGCTGTAACTCTGCTTTTGGCTGAAAATAATTCCCCTGCAGCTCTGTGTCCTCAGTGTTTCAGCTCCCTCGACCACAGAGAGCTGGAGGTCGCACAGGTCGGGTCTGGTGATGTTGGTCCCCTGCAAAGTGCATCAAAAACAGTTTCTTTAACCTATCTGATGGCTCAGAGGTGTTTGGGAGAGACAGAAGCAGAGGTCGATGGTGTGGGGTGACATCCCACTCTTCCCAACGCCAGTTTGAGGTCACTGGGATGAGGTTTGGGGGTCACCATCCCACTGCCCTTGGGGTGTCACAGGGAGAGGAGCGCTGGCTCGGTGGGATTGGGATCTCTGCCTCAGGTCTGAACGCACCCAGAAGAAGTTGTGTTCCCATCACCATTGCCCTCCGGAGGCTGGCAAACCCTCCTCCCCCGCTGGGAGCAGCCAGGCTTTTCTGGGCCTTTTTCTTTGCCCTTTTTTTTTTTGCAGTTGTGGAAGTTTGTTTGTTTGCGATTTATCTCAGCTCAGGGAGTCGCTCTGGCGATATTTATAGGCTCTGCGGTTGGCTGACAGGAGCTCTTTTGCAAGAAGAATTTCTAAGATTTCTACTTACCACCTGCTTTTTCTCAACTTCCATCATTTTCCCCTTCTTTCTCTTTTCTTTTTTTTCTCTTTTTGCTATTTTTTCTTGTTTTTTTATTTTTTCCATTTTTGCAGGAACCAGGCAGACTGAACTCTCTTTGAATTTCCTCCCTGTAATTACTGCTCTTTTTGAAGTTTGAAAAAATGACCTAGCTCTGTGTGCCTCCCTCTTCATACTTTTAGGTTGATGTGGTTTGACTTTTCTGCTTTCTCTTTCCAAAGTAAAATTGCCACCATTTCATGCTGTGAAAAAAGCCAATTGTAGAGAACGGGAAGAGAAGGTGATGTCCCGTTGTTAACCACCCATATTTGTTTCAGTCTCAGCCCTTCCCAAATCTCCAGAGAGGGGAGTGTCCTGTGGGCCAGCCTTGCAGAGGACCCTTGGCCAATGCCACATCTCCTTATGCTCCTCTTCCAACACTGTCTCTCTGTGATATTTACCAAATTATGCATTTTTAAAATTCTAAACGCTGATTTTCCACCATGGATTATGGTTGGTGTGACAAATGTTTCATTATGTGCCTCAGATTCAAGCTGAACATTGTCAACACCGGGCATCTGGGCCACGTCATTAATTATAGAATTGTCGAATGGTTTGTGTGGGAAGGAACCTCAAAGCCCATCCAGTTCCAACCCTCGCCATGGGCAGGGACACCTCCCACTGGATCAGGGGGCTCAAAGCCCCATCCAGTCTGGCCTTGAACACCTCCAGGGATGGGGCAGCCACCACTGCTCTGGGCAACCTGGGCCAGGGCCTCCCCACCCTCACAGCAAAACATTTCTTCCTAAGATCTCATCTCAGTCTCCCTTGTCCTACTCCCTGATCAAGAGTCTCTCCCCAGCTTTCTTGGAGCTCCTCTCAGTCCTGGGAGGCTGCTCTAAGGTCTCCGTTCTCTTCTCCAGAGAAGAATCCCAACTCTCTCAGCCTGTCCTCGGGTGGGAGGTGCTCCAGCCCTCGGATCATCTTCATGGCCTCTTCTGGACTCACTGTAATAGATCCATTTTTGGAGGGATCCAAAGCATTTTCCAAAATTTACCAAAAAAAGAGATAAAAGCAATTCCAGAATGTGAACTCTGCCCAGAGATCCCATTACTCCCACTGAAACACAGATGACTTGACTGTGAGCTGGAGCAGCTCCTCTGGGAGATGCTTCACAGCCTTGCAGATTTAAAGGGCAAAGATCTGGCCTTTGGAAAACTTCTTTCCAGAAGGGCTTCGTGACTGGGCTCCTTCTTGCCTCTGAGATCCACAGCACTGTGGCCAGTGGATGTCTCACCCGTGCGAGCTGACCTCAGAGGCTCTTTTGGACTTGAGACAGTTTTGCTTTTGGTTTCAGTTTTCCCTTGTGTGTTGGGTTGAGTTTCTTGAAGGTCATGGGCTCTTGCAAGCGACCAGGGGGATGGACCATGTGAGTCTCTACCCTTCTCACGCCATGAAGCAGCAATGGGACTTGGAGGTTTTGTGGGCAGATGGGAGGTTCCCAGTTTGGAGATGGTTTTTCCTTGGGGTACAGGCGTGGCTCGCTCTTTTCCAGAATCCTTTTTGATGCTCAGAGAGCAGATTTGAGCACCCACAACAGCTCATGATGCAGGTGAGCCTGTGTCTGAAGGAACACCTTGCTCTCAGGTATTCGTCTTGCTTTACCTTGCCTCAGCAGTGCAGGTGAGCAATGGCAGAAGATGCTCCTGCGTAGCATCCGTGTTGCAGTTGCACCTGCAAGTGTCTTTGGGTTTGGACATCCTGCTGTCTGAGAGTTTAGGGTGTCTCCTGGCTGGTCTTTGCTTTGACCAAATCGTGCTGAGCTCTGTGACCACGACCTCCACGCCAGGACAGCTTGGGAGGCTGTGCTCCTCTCCACAGGTCTCCAATCACTGCGAACCCCTGCTCTCGCTGTGATTGCACAGAGGCTTCGTTTGCGGTTGATCAGAATGTTCCTGGTCAACTTCTGCCAAGTTCTTAGAACCATAGAATTTTCAAATGGTTTGGGCTGGAAGGGACCTTAAAGCCCATCCAGCTCCAACCCTTTACCATGAGCTGGGACACCTTCCACTGGTTAGGGGTGCTCATAGCCTCATCTGCCTGGCTTTGGACACCTCATGAGGTTGCCTCCCATCACCTGAGCTGTGGTGAAAGCCCATCCATGTGCTCCCAGCCTGCTTTGCTTGCGCCATGATCCACCCTAAACACAACTTGCAGGTCTGTCCCACCACATCCGCTCCTCCAGCAGTGAAGGGCTGGACCTCTGCTGGTGGGAGGCTCCTGGTGGGCGGGTCCTGTGGTGGGAAGCCACGGCAGCCCCATCTGATGCCGTGTTTCAGAGCAGAGCGCGCTCACCGGTGCTGGAATGAAGGTGTTCGGTGGCTCTGATGTAGTAAAACGTATGGGATTCCCTCTGTAAATAATATTCTAATGTTTTTTCCCAGGTGCTCTCGTAGTTGGATCCATTTGTTTTATCGACTTGGAAAAGTGCCCCTAACGGGATTTTTTTCAAAATTGATTTCCTGAGAGTTTCCTGTGAAATTGGAAACCTGAAAAACCGAGTGGGTTTCTGAAATGCTCTCACCTGGCTCCTTCTCCCTGGTTTCTTCTTCTCCCTAAGTGAAAGACAACAATCCCCTCCTCCCCCCCAGGGTTTTATTCCATATACGTTTATTCCTTAAAAACATTTCCAGCTGTTTCTTTTGCCGGGAAACTCAAACCAGCTGTAAACAACGGCTCGGTGCAGATAACGCTGTTATTTTGCCCGGTCACCCTTATTTTCCAGCTTTTAGAATATAAAGAGTTGAAAAACAATCAGTCATGCCTTTTCTCCTCATCACCCTCAATTTGAATATTCCTCTCCTAAAGAGGGGAGTGGGAAGAGCGCTGAGCAACAGGAGATGGCAACAATATTTTGATTACTTTTCGGTTGTTTATAATCAAGGAGAAACTCTTTAAATCCAGCCCAATTTGCTGCAGTGATTTAATTCATAATTTTAATTTCATGACTGTCTGGGGGAAAAAAAAAGGTCCATCAGGTTGGATCTTCTTAATACTTGTTGGAACATTGGTGATTTTAGATTAAATAGTATTTAATGATCCCTTTCTTGGGTCTGTTTGTGTTAGAGCAAGCTCTTTGGATTTCCCTGGGAGAAAAATTGGAATTCAGAGCACAGATTCTGCCAGTACTTTCAGCAAGTTCATAAAATTACTCACAAGAATATTCCCTGGGCTCTAAGGGAACTGCTTGCAGCCCTTAAACCTGTCTGCTGCCATCCAGAGCGTTGGGAGCCGCCGGGAGCGGTCGGTGGTGCGAAACCGTGGGTCCTTCACAGGCAATTTTTGTCCACGTCAGGAGGGAAGAGTGCGGCGTGATTCAGCTCCTGGCCAGGCTGCTGGGGATTTGGGGGGTGGATTTTGGTGTTCGCAGGGCTCTCCTGCTTGCAGACTCCCGTGTGTGCCTTTTCCAGCAGGGATTTGACCTGTTCAGTTTGAAACTTTAGAAGAACTTGCAATTACACGTTAGAGGCAACTCGGAAATTGGGCAGATGCAGACAGCACACCGGGTTATTAAATTAAGATTATAAATTGGGAAGATAATAAAGAGTAGGCGAGAGGTAAACACAATGCAGCTGAATAAGGATGATTTCTAGATTTTAATTGTGATTCTTTATTATTATTTTTATTATTCACCTACTTACATTTCTCACCTCCGTGCTGCAGCCTGTTTTGGGGGAGTTCGGGGAGTAGTTCATAGAATTGTTTGGTTGGAAAAGACCTTTGGGATCATCAAGTCCAACTGTACCTGTCCACTACTGAACCATCCCTGAGCACCTTGTCCACCTGTCTTTTAAACACCTCCGGGGATGGGGACTCCACGGCTGCCCTGGGGAACCTCTGACAGTGCCTGAGAACCTTTTCCATGAAGAGCAAATGTTGGAGCAAACCCAGTCCTGCTGCTTGCAAAATAAAACAATGGAGGGGGGGAAGGCAAAAAGGCAGACCTTGAAATGAAAATAATTCTCCTGCCAATGCAAAAAGAATTGAAATCAGTGTGGAGAGGCCCCCGTGTGAAGTCAGAAGCTGAAGCTATAAGAGCAGAGGGCATCATTCCAGTCTCAGCTTTTCCAGTGAAATCCCATGCTCAGCCTGACCTTGTGTTGGGCTCATCAACCTCCTGGCTGGTTTTGTCATTAGTGTTTGTTTCTGATTAGTAGTTGGAAGGCACCTGGTGGCATTTTGGTGACAGGGAACCTGTAGGAAGGGGAGCAGTGAGAGTGGTGGTGGCTGGTGGTTGGACTTGATAACCTTGGAGGTCTTCTTCAACCTTGATGATTCTGTGAGCTCTGTGAACTCACTGTGAACATCGTCAGCTGTTGGTTATCACTGGTACTGCAGGGATGGGCTCTGGGAGAGGAGGGGTCACTCCACACCTCAGTGGGGGGGACTGGAGGGGACCCCTGTCCTCACCTGGCATGGTTGGACTGAGGGTGCGTGCCCTCTGCAGCCGTGCTGCTCCTGTGATGGGAGGTCCTGCAGTGTGGCCATCCTGTGGTACCCTCACCCTCGGTGGTGATGTTCCCTGGTTTAAGATCTTCCTTGCTGTTCGTGCTCCTTGGGGTGTTGGCAACCAGCAAGACAGGGATGTGGCCAAGTTGAGGTGATGCTGTTTTCCCATCTAGAAAAGGTTCTGATTTCTTTTTAATCTGAGCAGCCATATCCAGCAGAGATTTATTTGCACGTGTAAGTGTGGATTTGCTCTTCACGATGAGGGCGCTGCTAATAAACCTCTTGAGCTTTGTTCTGCTCAAACATGCTCCAGACATGGGATTCAGAGCTGGCATGTGGGAGCGAAGAGCTCCTTGTGTCCTCAAGAGCCGAGCATCAGGATGGTCTCATCTGTCTGACCCAGGGACACTGGGGATAGGTTGTGTCCCTGGAGGTCACAGTCACCTTGGCAACTTCCCATGAGGGAACTGTGGAAAACTCAACTGTAAAATAAGTCTAAACCTGGTTTTAAATAGCACGCAGGTCCAGGAGTCTCCTCTTACACTGGAGACTTTCCTGTACTTGATGTTAGAGCCCAGAAGAGATCCCTGGTCTTCACACCGAGGGGTGGTCTGTGGCCTTGTGGTACCACCGTGTCTCGGCTGTCCCCGTGCTGGCAGCGGTGGAGGTGCTGAGCATCACCTGCATGTGTCCCCACCTTTGGTTCGTAGCCATCAGCAGCACCTGCGTTCTGATGACCTCAAGTTGAAAACTCTCCCGCTGTTCCTATTGTGGAGGGGTCAGAAATCTCAGATTTGGTTTTCATGTTGGGTTTTCCCCTATTGCTGCAGGAAGAAACACCAACCTCAGTCCATCTGCACGCCTTTTGATCAAGTGACTGAGTAAAAGGGTGAAATTCCCTGACATACTCAGGAATAATTTTGATGCTGCTATTTATGGGGAGCGACTGAGAGCCCTGGGGCTGTTCAGTCTGGAGGAGACTGGGGGGAGACCTCATCGCTCTCGGCAGCCCCCTGAAAGGAGGTTGTGGTGAGGTGGGTGCTGGGCTCTTCTCCCAAGTAACAAGGGATAGGATGAGAGGAAATGGATTGAGTTGCACCACTGGAGGTTTACATTGGGTATCAGGGAAAATTTCTTTCCTGCCAGGGTAATGAAGCCGTGGCAGAGGCTGCCCAGGGCAGTGGTGGAGTCTCCATCCCGGGAGGGATTCAAAAAGCGTGTGGCTGTGGCACTTGGGGACAGGATTTAGTAGGCACAATGGGGTTAGACTGACGGTTGGAGTTGATAATCTTAGAGGTCTTTTAGAACCTCAGTGATTCCATGATTCTGTGATTCTGATTTTTAAAGCTGCTGCCCACAGCCCAGCCCCTGCCTTGGTGATGTTGCCCGATGGTCGGGACGTGGGGGTTTTACAGGGCATGGGGGGACAGGGATCCTCACTGCTGGGCTCAGCTCTGCTGCAGGGCTGGAGAAGATGCCTGGGGTAGAGATCAGGTTTCCTCCTTGCAGATATTCTATTTATTATTATTATTGTGGTTGTTTCTTGAGGGGAAGCTGCAGCTGAGGAAATAGGCATCACATTCCTCCGGTTCGAGGAAAGAACTTGTTCCCTGGTGGAAAATTCATCCCTTTGCCCACATGGATCTCAAAGGTGGAGGAAGAGCATGGGACAAGCCCCAACCTCTTCCTCTCCAGGCTAAACAGCCCCAGGTCCCTCAGCTGCTCCCCAGAACTCCTGTGCTCTAGCCCCTTTTCCAGCTCTATTCTCCTTCTGTGGACCCTGAATGCTCTTTCTTGAAATGAGAGGAATAATTTCTTTTAATCATCATTTAAGCGATCAGGCAGAAAGCCCACGCCTAAATCTTCCAAAATCTCATGTAATGTTTTATGGATTTTAGCTATTTTCTTGTTTTGCAGTAGCTGTTAAAATGTTGGTGGTTTTCCTGTAAACACACATTTCTCGGGTCAGTTCTGCATCTGCTCAGACTCATTTTTGACACTATCCTGTTCAGAGCTCTTGACTGCTACATCTTTTAGTCATCACTTGGTTTACTTCCTGCTTTACACCAAGAGTTGAGGAGCATATGGCCAAAACCACCTTCTGCTCCTTACATTTTAATTTATTAGATATTTATTAGCTCTGATTAAACAAACCTACCCATAATATACCCGGTATTTGCAAAAGCAGCTTTAGGGAATCATAGTTTGAATTATAAATTATTTCATGGGAGAGATTGTCTCACTGATCATCCCACCTGGGTCTGGGAGCCCCCTGTCCACCCTCCCTGCTCACTGGCTGCAGGCAGGTACAAACTCACTTTTTCCATTAGAAATGCAGAAGTCACCAAATTAAATCACTGGGGGAGATGGGAGGTTCCTCTCTGCCCTTCCCAAAGGCGCCACTTGGTCAAAAGCTGCTTTGACCTCTTTCAGTACATTCTGGTTGCTGGTGGTTAAGTGGTTATTTCCAGCAATTCAGTTCACTTAGGAGGTTTGTAGTCCTTAAATGCCACTTTTTAAGAACTTAAAAGCAATAGTTTATTAGGACATCGGTGCATTAATTGGAGGTGCTGGTGGATGGGAAGCTCAGCATGGGCTGTTAATGTGTGTTCATGGCCCAGAGAGCCACCCGTGTCCTGGGCTGCATCCAGAGCAGTGAGACCAGCAGGGCTCTGCTCTGCTCTGGTGAGACCCCATCTGGAGCCCTGTGTCCAATTCTGGAGTCCTCAGCACAGGAAGGCCATGGAGCTGTTGGAGGGAGTCCAGAGAAGGCCCTGAAGATGTATCATGTACTGTCAAAGGAAATAGTTTTCCCAAATTCCAGCTGGACACGCTGTGGACTCAGGTAGTGGAGATATTGGTGATTTATGATTAAATCATCTCTCAGCCTTAAGATGGGCTGGGATTCTCTGGTTGTGGTGCTGGACAAGTGCTGAACTGAACAGAGCTGTTCCTGAAGGGTTCGTAGCCACACACAGTGGTGGCACTTTGGCAGGGAATTACTTGTTTGGAAGCTGGAGTGGTGTGTGAAGGTGTGGCCTGGTGACACCTTTGGTGAGGATGGGCTTGTCGGAGCATCCAGGAACCTTTAAGACAGCTGATTCTGATTGTGTTTAGACTTGGCTTGGTGTTTGGTCCAATGGAAGCACCCTAAGAAGTCAGCCATGGGCTTGCACCAACTGCACCAGCTCTGCCCGTGTCCATCGCTGGGTTTTGAGTGTTTCCTCCATGGGAGATGCCCAGGTGATGCCTCCTCTCCAAGAGCATCTTGGTTGGTGTGAAACCATCTAGAACGGACCGCTTTTATTTCTTAAAATTCCCTTTTTTTTTCTTTTTTTTTCTTTTAAGGTAAAGAAACCACCAAATGCTGCTGGAGTCACACCATTGTACATCCCTTTCTGTGCTCTTCGTGTGCTTGTTCTCCTTTGCACTGGTGTGTGCCATGTCCTGGGAGAGGGAAGTCCATGAATTGGTCATAACAGAGAGCAAAAAGCCAAAAATTTGGCATTAGAACAATTAGAATAATTTAAAAACAATATAAAAAAAACCAGAATGGGGAAATCGGGCAAGGGAGGCACAGACAGAGTGGGGAAGGTGATCAAAAAGAGAATTAAATAATAGAATTGTGGATCGATGTCAGAAGGTGCCGTGCAGGTGCTTGGTGATGATTGAGAAGCGCGGAGGATTCAGTCACCGAGTCATTTATTTCCAGCAATTCAGATACAAATATAAATCCAAATGCAAATACCAAAAGGAACATAGAATGAATCACATGTGTGATCCTTCATCGAGTAATTAACACCTGGGTAGGTGGGGCGGTAAATCACCTGGAGGCACCAGCTGGCACATGTGTGTAACAGGGAATAATATACAGCAGCGGGATGTTGACATGTCATGTTGGGAGCATGAACCTTGCACAACGTGTTCCCAAGTGGATTTGTATCTAACAAAGTTCTTGCTTGCATGGAGGGTGGATAACTTTGCGATCTTGGACAGTTTTCCGAAGTTGAGGTTGGCCACCTGCTTCTCAAATGGAAATTTTGGGCATCTCAGTACAGTACAGACCTTGAGGGGCTGGAGCTTGTCCAGAGAAGGGAAGGGAGCTGGGGAAGGGGCTGGAGAACAGGGATTCTTGAAGTAGCTGAGGGACCTGGGGCTGTTCAGCCTGGAGAAGAGGAAGCTGAGGGGAGACCTCATCGCTCTCTGGAGCAAACAGAAAGGAGATTGTGGTGAGGTGGGTGCTGGGCTCTTCTCCCAAGGAACAAGTGATAGGAGGAGAGGAAATGGCCTCAAGTTGCGCCAGGGGAGGGTCAGATTGGATATTAGGAAATATTTCTGTACTGACAGAGTGGTGAAGCCCTGGCAGAGGCTGCCCAGGGCAGTGGTGAGCAGCGGTCCCTGGGAGTGTTCAAAAACTGTGTAAATGTGGTGCTTCGGGATGTGGTTTAGTTGGTGTGTTGGGATTGGGCTGACGGTTGGATTGGATGATCTTGGAGGTGTTTTTCCATCCTTAACGACTCTGTGATTCTGTGAAACATTTCAGGTTTTGGTGGTGTTTCGGTGGCGCTCGGTGTTGTCCCTGGGGTGGTTCTGCAGACGCAGCTGCACCTGCGTGAAGGCAGAGTTGAGGTTGCTCCTTTTCGCCGCTTTCAGAGCGCTTGTCCAGGGAACCCTTATGCTCAGTGAGCATTTTTCACGTGGAATTAGAATTGCAGGAGCCTGGGCGATTTGGGGAGTGTGACTCGCAGGGCGAGTGGTGAGGCTGAGTTGTGCAGAGAGCTCCAAACGGAGGGAATTGCCGTGTTCCCGTTCCCCGGGGATTATGATAGCGCTGATGCCCCAGCACCCTGCAGGGTTTCTGGATATTAAATCTCCTTTTCCCTATTTTCTTTTTGGACCCAGATCTAATCTTCTAGAAAATGCCCCCAAGCTTTGAGCAATCTCCCCGTTGCAGGAACCCATAAAGCTTTTTTTTTTCATTGTGTAAGCATGACAAATCATTAATTTTTGATTGATTGCTTTGAATTATGGGTGCTCCAACATCCTTTCTGTACAGAACAGCTGTATAACAAATGAACATATCAGTGCTCACAAAAGATTGGAGATCTAACAGGAGCAATTACACTGTCAGCTCCTCCCTCCTGGCTTTTCCCAGGCAAGGGAAAGGAGGAAATATTTGAACAGAAATTCCTCAAGTGGCTAACAATAATAATAATAAAAAAATTCCTTTTTGTAATTGAGTTTGTGACTCGGTTCAGGAATCCTCAGCACAGGAAGGACATGGAGCTGTTGGAGGGAGTCCAGAGGAGGGCATGGAGATGATCCAAGGGCTGGAGCACCTCCTATATGAGGCCAGGCTGAGAGAGTTGGGGTTGTTCACCCTGGAGAAGAGAAGGCTCTGGGGAGACCTTAGAGCAGCCTCCCAGTACTGAAAGGGGCTCCAGGAAAGCTGGGGAGGGGCTCTTGATCAGGGAGTGCAGGGATAGGATGAGGGAAAAGGTTTTCAGCTGAAAGAGGGGAGATTGAGATGAAATCTTAGGGAGAAATGTTTTGCTGTGAGGGTGGGGAGGCCCTGGCCCAGGTTGCCCAGAGCAGTGGTGGCTGCCCCATCCCTGGAGGTGTTCAAGGCCCGGATGGATGGAGCTTTGAGCCCCCTGATCCAGTGGGAGGTGTCCCTGCCCATGGCAGGGGGTGGAACTGGATGGGCTTTGAGGTCCCTTCCAACCCAAACTGTTCTGTGATTCTGTGGTTGTAATTGAATTAGATTTTTATCTCAATTTCCAGCAGATTTCTTAAACTTCCAGAAGCCAGGACACGTTTCTGCTTTGTGGAACTGACAGAATCTCTCTGAACAAAAATTTCATACAAAGAATTAAAAAAAAAAATCAAATCAAATTGCAATTTTTTTGGTTGCTATTCCTTTAAGATTCCAGAATTGCACCAGTGCACTAAATGTGACCTCCATAACTTTTAAATTAAGAATTTATGCTGGCTTGAAATTTATGAAATATTTCAGCATGAAAGAAAGCCTTTTTCCCTCAGGAAAATTGAGCAATAAATCACAGCGCTCTCGATTTACTGCCCTACAGCCAAAGGGAGGATTTTTTTTCCTTCCCCCCTTCGTTCTGTAAAAAATAAAAAAAATGTAATCATATCAGACAGCTTTGCTGCCATCCTCCCACTCTCTAGAATTTTTAATTTCAGCTGTTTCTGCTTGGATTTATTTCCAATATTCCTGCTCGGCTTTTCAATTTCCTCAGTTATTAAATTTTAATTCAGTGCATTAGCATTTAAATTAAAAAAGGGTTTATTTTATCGAAATCGTCGGCTGGGCCCCGTCCTGCTGCACACGAATCGCCCGCTTCTGCCGTTTGCACAAAATGTGAAACGCAGCCAATATCGCTTTAACTCGTGTTTGCACAAATTCAGAAATAAAAATTTCTGGGTTTGCAATAATATTGTCTTTCATGGAATCACAGAATGGTTTGGGTTGGAAGAGACTTTAAAACTCATCCACTTCCACCCCCCTGCCATGGGCAGGGACACCTCCCACTGGATCAGGGGGCTCAAAGCCCCATCCAGCCTGGTCTTGAACACCTCCAGGGATGGGGCAGCCACAGCTTCTATGGGCAACCTGGGCCAGGGCCTCCCCACCCTCACAGGAAAACACTTCCTCCTAAGATCTCCTCTCAATCTCCCCTCTTTCAGCTGAAATCAATTCCCCCTCATCCTATCCCTGCACTCCCTGATCAAGAGCCCCTCCCCAGCTTTCCTGGAGCCCCTTTAAGTCCTGGGAGGCTGCTCTAAGGTCTCCCCAGAGCCTTCTCTTCTTCAGGCTGAACAACCCCAACTCTCTCATCCTGTCCTTGGGTGGGAGATGTGCCACCTCTTGGTCATATTTGTGGGCTCCTCTGGACTCAATTTAACATCTCCACATCCTTCCTGTGCTCTCAACAGAAGAACTCAGCTTTCCAAAGAAACCTCTCCTCAAAGAGTGGGGTGAAGGAGGTGGAGAGGAGGGGACCCTGGTGCCTCCCATCCGGCCCCTTCTGACAGCATGGAGGGGGTCAGTTAGGTAATTCCTTGCTAATGAAAGGAGTTGGTTGAACCTGGCCCTTGGATGCAGGTGTGGGGCTTCCCAGTGGTTAATTTGGATCATTCTGCCCAATATCCCTCCTGCAAGTGACTTATATGGGGATTGTTTATTTCAACTTTGGTAAAGTGCAATAAAATTATTCCACACAAACAACTGAAGAGAATCGACTTGGAAATTCTCCTCCATGGTGGGGCTGTGTCCCAGGTCCTGCCTCATCCTGTTTGGTTTCAGTTCACCACGTGTCCTGCTGACACTGAGCATGGGGCGTGTGTGCAACTTGGGAAATCTGAGGGATTTTGGGTGCAGCAGAGAGTTTGGAGAACATCTTGCTGTTCTGAACCTAACCAGCCTTTCTTTTTGGTTTCTTTTGCCCCCGCAGGCCGACGAGAGCAACAGCAGCGGGCGGAGGAGCTCTTCCAGCAGGTGGGTGGATGGTTTCCTCTGCTGGGGTGGGATGTGGTGGGCACCACGGACATCTGCACGGGTGCGGCTCTCTGTCTCGGAGATGGGTGGTGAATGGTGACTGCACGAGAGGCGTGAGTTGGGAGCTGTTGGAGCACTGTGTCCATGCACCCCTCTTTGGGTTTATCTGCTAAGGTGGGTGCAGGAAGGTTGGTTTTGACCTTAGGGTGGCACAGAGACGTGGTTTTCGTGCAGTGCAAGGTGGCACAGCTGAGTCCCACCAACCCTGTACCCATGTTGTGGGGGTAGAGACAACTGCAGGATGAGGTTCCTGGATGGAGCCCTCGGACTGTGCTGTGGTGATGGGTGCAGAGCCAGCTGCTCCTGTGCAAGAGGAGAGGAGGTGGTTGGCCCCCACTCTGGGCCCTCTGATCCTGCTGTGGGATCCCTCTACAGCTCTCCCTCTGGTGGGTGTGGGACCTGTCTGTCCCCACACTGGAGACTCTGCTCTGGGTGTCCCGGTCACTGCCATCCCTGGTGTGTGTGGAGTTTGGGGGTGCCCAGGGTGTGTGGTAGCCCCTGGCTGGGGTGTCCTGGCAGCCCTGCACCGTGCGGGAAGGGAGAGCGTAGCCCCAGCATGAGCTGCAGGAAGAAAGCCTGGCACAAAGGAGGGGGAGATGCTGAGATTGGGTCTGCCCTGTGCTGTGGCCTCTGCATCTCCTGATGATGCTGTAGGGCATCTTACCTTGCAGGGTGTGCTGGGAGGGTCTGGAGATGGTGCTTTCTGGTCCTTAGACTCATGGAATGGTTTGGGTTGGAAGGGACTTTAAAGCCCATCCAGTTCCACCCCCCTTGCCCTGGGCAGAGACACCTCTGACTGGATCGGGGGCTCAAAGCCCCATCCAACCTGGCTTTGAACACCTCCAGGTGTTCTTCTCCATCTCTGTCTGGTGGAGTCCGTCCAGAGCTGTGAAAGCATGGAAGAAAGGGCAACTTTCCTTTGTTGGCCAGGCACAGATTCCTTGTAGCAAGGTTTCCTCTGCAGAGCAGAATTGATGTGCCAAGTGGTGCTGTGGAGGTGGTGGGAGCCAGGAGCAAAGCCTGGCTGTGGTGACAGTTGGATTTACCTGCCTCTGTGTGCACTCAAAGCGTGTTCCTGCTTGTCAGCCATCCGTGAGCAAAGTGCAAAAGGCACCTCCTTGGTTTGAAAGGTTTTGTGGTAAAAGTAGGTGGAAATGTTGGAGATGATGGAGATGCCAGGCTGAAAATGGGGACAGTGTGGAGATGCATCAGGGAGGGGAGTGCAGGGCCCAGGAAGGGGAGTGGGCTGTGAGGGAGCGTGGAGAAAACACTCTGATTCTGTTCTGTGACTGAAGGGTGAAATCTGGCTTTAACGAAACCTCCAGGCATCAGTGTCTGGAGATACAAGGCAGATGCTTTTCAAAGTTGTTGCTGCTTGGAACTCCCACTAATTGTGAACTATTGAGGAAGCTTTTAACAATTAATTTAGATTAGCAAAAATACAGACAAAATGAGGTTGCCAGGACAACTTTACTTTCTACAACTTTTTCCCATGCTGTAGTATCATTGATGTTAATTTGGTGGCTGTAGCATTGGGTCAGTCCTATTTTTATTTATTTATTGCTTTTATTCTTTTTCATAGTCATGGAATGGTTTGGGTTGGAAGGGACCTCAAAGCCCATCCAGTTCCAAACCCCTGCCATGGGCAGGGACACCTCCCACTGGACCAGGGAGCTCAGAGCCCCATCTGGCCTTGAACACTTCCAGGGATGGGGCAACCACCACTGCTCTGGGAAACCTGTGCCAGGGCCTCCCCACCCTCACAGAAGAACATTTCTCCCTAAGATCTCATCTCAATCTCCCCTCTTTCAGCTGAAAACTATTCCCTCTTGTCCTGTCCCTGCACTCCCTGATCCAGAGCCCCTCCCCAGCTTTCCTGGAGCTCCTTTCAGTCCTGAGAGGCTGCTCTGAGGTCTCCGTGGAGCCTTCTTTTCTCCAGGCTGAACAACCCCAGCTCTCTCGGTCTGTCCCTGTACAGGAGGTGCTCCAGCCCTCAGATCATCTTTGTGGCCTCCTCTGGAGTCACTCCAACAGCTCCATGTCCTTTCTATGCTGAGAACTCCAGAACTGAACGCAGGAGTCCTGGTTTCATGTAAATGTTAAAAGCTCTGAAGGCACAGGGTTTTATGATCTTACGATGAGGCCTATCTGCTGCCTTCAGAATAACTGCTTTCTCACAAGGGAGGGAGGTGAAACAGTGCTGGTCTCTTCTCTCTTGCAACCTATATGACTTGAGAGAGTGGCAGGAAGATGTGCCAGGGGAGGTTTAGATTGGATATCAGAAGAGGTTCTTCACCCAAGCGTGTGGTGGAGCTGTGGAACAGTTCCCCAGGGAAGCAGTCACGGCACCTGGTCTGCCAGTATTCAGGAAGCATTTGGACAATGCCCTCAGTCCCATGGTGTGAATGTTGGAAGTGTTCTGTGTAGGGATAAGAGCTGGACTCAATGATCCTTTTGGGTCCCTTCCAGCTTGGGTAGTTCTGTGATTCTACGCAGTTCAGCGTATCTGGTTGTTCACAACCGAGAATTGGTGGTAGTGGAGAGCACTTGGTGTGCTCCTGTCTTATCAACTTGTGTGTGGTTCCCGTGCCTCACCGTATGCTTAGTAATGGGACACTTTCAGTGAAGAGAATTATTGGGAACATAGGAAACCCCTTTCCTTTAGAGGGGCTGGAGAGTCGGCTGTTTGCCTTGGAGAAGAAGACAAGAAAGAGACATCGCGACAAAGCTGCGCATGTTTTTGAGCACTCCAGAGAAGGCAGATCAGAGATTTCTTTCTTCCTTCTGCAAGGGAAGAAGAGGCAGTGAACAGAGTGAAAAGGCAGCAAATTAAAAGCCAATAAAAGCCAGGAGTTGTTCTTGCGCAGTGTGGCAGCGCAGCACCAGGAGTGAGGTGACTCAACTGGAAGGTGGCATCAGGAGGTGCCATGGGCTTGTGTGGATAAGACCTATTCCCTGGGCATCCATTACCCTCCTGCGGTCTGTGGAACGTTTCCTTCTTCTGAAGGCCCTTCTGCACGTGGTTGGCCAGATTCAGTACCACTCCCTGGTGGCAGTCTGCTTGACAGTCCCAGAGGGACCTGAGGGCAGCCCAGGAACAGCAGTGGCAACCGCAGACCTCGGGGTGATCGTTGGGAGTCTCCATTGCAGAACTAACGACTTCCCAGTAATTAGTGTCAGCGTTCAGTTGGTGGGCTCTGCATCTTGACAAGAAATAATTGAAAAACCAAATGTGCAATTATGTCTGACAAGCAGCGTGTGCTTTTCTTGGTCACCAGAGCCTGGTGTAGCCATGTGTTAGGCACAGTTGTCTATAATTATTATTGTTTATGTGGTGGGTGTCAGAGGAAGGAGGGATTTCAGTCTCAAGTCCTCCATTGGCTATTTATTTTAAAGTCATTAGATTTGTTTTCAGACTTAACTACGCTTAATGTGCGAGACTCCTGCTGAATAAATCAGACCCTGCTCTAGGAACTGCATCTGTGTGTGGAGGGAACGGAGCCAGCTGGAAGCTGCGCCCGCGTCTGCAGCGGGGCTGTCACCAGCCGGGGACCCGCTCGCAGCACAGATGTAGCTGAGCAGGAAAGCCAAACCGGAGGGAAAACCCCAGCCCTGCTGGAGCTGTGAGCTGGCTGTGGGACACGGATGGGTTTGATCTTTATTACGGTGTTAACAGCGCTGTGGTAGAGGTCCCAAAGAGGGTAGGGGGGGAATCTCGTGGAGATGGAGGTCCAGCAGAAGGGCTCTGTGGCGCTGGTCTGGAGGAGGGCAGGGCGTTGTGTGGGCAGGAGCTGTTCCAGCAGCTCCTCTAGGCTGGGACATGGAGGTCTCCCAGCTCTGCATGGTGCAGTTGTCCTCTATATCCCAGACCAAGACGTGGCGCTCAGGTGGTCTGGTCGTGTCAGTCTCTGTCTTAGAAGAAATGGCCTTCCAGCTGGAGGGGAAGGTATTGAGAAATGGTTACACCTACTTTCCTCCTTCTGATTTCACCCTTTGCCAGCCTTGCTGGTGGCATCTTTGTCTCCCTGCGTTGCTTCTTCTGTCGCATCCTCCCTAGCAGCTCCTGTAACCCCAGGGAAGCGCTGCCCTGGGATAGCACCGGCTCCTCTGCAGGCTTCTCTTCCAGTTGACCAGTCCTCACATTTGAGGAGGACATCATCTCTGCATGCCCAGGCTGGAAGTCGTGTTCCTTGGAACCTCACGAGAGGGCTCCACACTCCATGGAGGGACAGGCTAAGGGCTGAGTGTTTCTAAGAAGGAAAACTACTTCAGTTGTTTCACCTTTCTTTAAAAGGCCACCTGTGGGATTTTCAGTCCTAGAGCACGAAGAGCTTCAGACTCATCCTGCGTCAGGAGAGAAAACTATTAATAATTAAGCAAGGTTTTAATAAGCCATGATGCTCTCTGAAGGGCTCTCACCAGCCATCTCCAAAAACGAGCAAACCAGTGCAAAACTCTCCAGAAGTCCCCGCTGGCCTGTTTTGGGGAGGCAGCCGGTTCAGTTCTGTGCTGAGACCACAGAGAAGATGAGGGAAACAACCCAGAAGCAGATCAGACGTGTGCGTGCAGGGACAGCAGTGCAGGCATGGCCTGGCTCCCACGGGAACAGCGGATTGCTGTGTAATCCACACCAGCTTACCAAGCACCAGAGCCTTGGATGGGTTTAGATGGTGTCAGGTGGAGAAACATCCCTTTGGGGAACTGTAAAACCCTGAGTGGTGGTAGCTATGATGTCCTCTGCAAAGCTGCGTTCCCAGGACATACTCAGTGCTTGGTGAGGCCACACCTCGAATCCTGGGTTCAGTTTTGGGCCCCTCGCTCCAAGAAAGACTTTGAGGGGCTGGAGCGCATCCAGAGAAGGGAATGGAGCTGGGGAAGGGGCTGGAGAACAGGGATTGGCTGAGGGACCTGGAGCTGTTCGGCCTGGAGAAGAGGAGGCTGAGGGGAGACCTCACCTCTCTCTGCAGCTCCTGGAAAGGAGGTTGTAGTGAGGTGGATGCTGGGCTCTGTTCCCAAATAACCAGTGACAGGATGAGAGGAAATGGCCTCAAGTTGCACCAGGGGAGATTTAGATTGGATATCAGGGAAAATTTCTGTACTGATAGAGCGGTGAAGCCCTGGCAGAGGCTGCCCAGGGCAGTGGTGGAGTCTCCATCCCTGGAGGGGTTCAAAAAGCGTGTGGCTGTGGCACTTGGGGACATGGTTTAGTAGGCACGGTGGGGTTGGGCTCATGGTTGGAGTTGATGATCTTAGAGGTTTTTTCCAGCCTTAATGATTCTGTGATTCCACAATCAGGAAAGATTTCTTTACTGAAAGAGTGTTGATTCACTGGCAGAGGCTGCCGGGGGCACTGGTCGAGTCACCATCCCTGGAGGGGGTCAAGCAATGTGTAGATGTGGTGCTTCAGGACATGGTTTAGCAGGGATGGTGGGGTTGTGTTGGAGTTGATGGTCTTAGGGGTCTTTTCCAAACTTAGCAATTCCATGTTTCTATGACATGGTTTCCTCAGGTTTCCCCTTCTCCTGGCCAGCCTGGGGCCGTTCGGGTCAGGACACAGAGCCTCACAGCTTGTTCACATCACATGCATGTGTTTCTCTGGCAGCAGGACATCAACCACCTCATTTGTGCCACTCTCCAGCGGGGGAGTTTTCCCAGTCCCAAGGTCCTGTCTCCATTTCTGTCCATCTTTTCCCATTGCTCGTTTTATCCCGTTCACCTTGGGGCTGTGCTGCTGAGTTTGGGGCCCTCTGGGCATTGCAGGCAGTCGTCCCCCCTCAGTCGTTTCTTATTCAGACACCACCGAGCTCTGTCACTGATAGAAATAAACCCTTAATCCATTCTCTTTGTTTTTCTCTGAATTTCTTTGTCTCTGTTGACGTTTCCACGCTTGAAAATTTAAAGATGCTGGCAGCTATTCTATTATCATCTTAAATTTAGTATTTAACCTGCATCATTTGTGCGGCCCATTTTTTATCTGACAGAATTCTTTTGCTTTTGGCAAAGAACACACGTTTGTTTTTTTGTTGGGTAAGCCAAATTTTTTGTGTATTTGGTTAGATTTTCCTCTTCAAACCATCCTCAAGATATTCCTAATAAGGACCGAAGGGAATTTGTTTTGCTAATACCTTAGGAATTCTTTGTGCCTCTTGACTATTGTTCTGATTTGTATTTTACTGTTTAATTTCTAGAGGAGAGGTAGCCTGGTTTGGGCCTGCAGGTTACTGTTTCTGAAGGATTTGGAGATGCTGAGTGTCCCTTAAGGAGTGAACACACGATTAAATCCTGTTAGACCTCCTGAAGTGGTGTTTGTTCTCAGGAAAGGTGTGTTTTAGTAGACCAAGACAGGAAAAATTAAGGATGCTTCTTTGTTTATATGGTTTCCCAGATTTCACAGACACCACACCACCATGTGATGGGTGCGTTGGTTTGGGGGTTCTGAAAGCTGTTTCCTCTCTTTTTGAGAGCTGGATGCCCTTAGAGTCATAGAATCATGGAATGGTTTGGGTTGGAAGGGGCCTTAAAGCTCATCCTGTTCCAACCTCCTGCCATGGGCAGGGACACCTCCCACTGGATCAGGGGGCTCAAAGCCCCATTCAACCTGGCCTTGAACACCTCCAGGGATGGGGCAGCCACCACTGTTCTGGGCAACCTGGGCCAGGGCCTCCCCACCCTCACAGAAAAACACTTCTTCCTAAGATCTCATCTCATTTTCCCCTCTTTCAGCTCAAAACCATTCCCCCTCATCCTGTCCCTGCACTCTCTCATCAAGAGCCACTCCCCAGCTTTTCTGGAGCCCCTTTCAGTACTGGAGGCTGCTCTGTGGTCTCCTCAGAACCTTCTCTTCTCCAGGTTGAACAACCCCAACTCTCTCAGCCTGGCCTCGTACGGGAGGTGCTCCAGCCCTCCAGTCATTTTTGTGGACTCCTCTGTACTCTCCCAACAAATCCATTTCCTTCCTGTGCTGAGAACTCCAGAACTGGACACAGGTCTCCAGGTGAGGTCTCACCAGAGCAGAGGGGCAGAACCCCCTCCCTGGCCCTGCTGGTCCCACTGCTTTGGATGTAGCCCAGGAGAAGGGTGGCTCTCTGAGCTGTGAACGTGCTTTGCTGGCTCATGTCCAACTTCTCATCCACCAGCACCCCAGGTTCTTCTCTCCAGGGCTGCTCCCAATCCATTCTTCACCCAGCATGTACTTGCACTTGGCATTGGCCTGACCCAGATGCAGAACCTTACACTTGGCCTTCTTGATCTTCTCAAAGTTCGCACATCCCCATCTCTACGGCCTGTCCAGGTCCCTCTGAATCCATCCCTTCCCCCCGATGTGTCTTCTGTGTCACAGAGCTTGGTGTCTTTAGCAAACTTGCTGAGGGTGCCCTCAGTCCCACTCTCCATGACTGTGACAAAAATGTTAGACAGCTCCGGTTCCGATTCGTGATGTTTCTGGTTCTTCAGCTTGAGTGGTGTCCCCGAAGAAGCTGAAGATGCTTCAGAGCGTTAGAGCTCTGTTTTCAGGTGTTGGTTCACAGTGGTCTGTTCGCCTCCACATTTGTTTCCTTTTCCTCTCTATTTGAGGAGAAAATAGACAGGAGCTGACGTTGAAGACTGAACCTCCACTGATCTCACTTTGCCCCTCCCAAAAAGCTCAGCAGGATGTGTGCTATAAAAAGAGCCTCATTAGAAGCCATCTGAGTTCGTGTGCACTCAAAGGGAGCACGGAGCACGCGTGTTTCTGTTGCTGTCTTCAGAGAATTACATGACAAATTATTCCTAGCTGGAGGAAATGTCCTTTTATAATTGAGTTTTTTCTCCTTCTTTCAGAAGGGAGGAGTGTGTGTTTTTTAAGTAGCTTTTAGTCACTTTCATTATTTATGAGAATGCTACTCCAGATCAGAAAAAGCAAACTGCAAACGCGAGTTTCCTCTGGCTGCAGCGACTGACGGGCCCTGTTTGCTTTCAGTCACTGCTGCTTCCACTCATCACAGCAAGAACAAAACACGCTCCAAAGGTGGAAATGGTACCTTACTGCAGCTCTTCCATTTGCATCCCCTTCTTCTCCTTTCCTTCTTCCACAGGAGACCGGTGGGACGGGGACCGCTCGCTCCACGGGTGGAGCATTCCCCTGCAGAGCGAAGTGGTGTGAACAGACAGCCCCTGCCTTCCCAGCCTTCCACTGGAAGAGATCCTTGCACTGATGAGGTGTTATCCAGGTGACTCAGCTCCCAGCAGGAGCAGAGATATCTTCCACTGGATCAGGGTGCTCAGAGCCACATCCAGCCTGGCCTTGAATGTTTCCAGCTATGGGGCATCAACGACTTCTGTTGACAACCTGGGCCAGGGCCTCCCCACCCCCAGTGTAAAAAATTCCTTCCTTAGATGCAGTCATTTACCCACCCTTAGTTTAAAACCATTCCTCCTCATCCTATCCCTGCACTCCCTGATCAAGGGCCCCTCCCCAGCTTTCCTGGAGCCCCTTTCAGTACTGGGAGGCTGCTCTGAGATCTCCCCAGAGCCTTCTCTTCTCCAGGCTGAGCAGCCCCAACTCTCTCAGCCTGTCCTTGTGTGAGAGATGCTCCAGCCCTCGGATCATCTCTGTGGTCTCCTCTGGACTCGCTTCAACAACTCCCCGTCCTTCCTGTGCTGAGGACTCCAGAACTGGACACAGGGCTCCAGGTGGAGCAGAGGGGCAGAATCTTGCCCTGCTGGTCCCACTGCTGTGGATGCAGCCCAGGACACAGTTGGCTTTCTGGGGCTGCAAGCACGCACTGATGGCTCATGTCCAGCTTTTCATCTTTTGTTTTACCCTGATTTTATCATTGCATTACTTGGCTTTGCTAAAGCCTTGGGCGTCGTGAACCGTCATGGGTGTAGGACCAAGGGAAGCTCTGCCAAAGTGCGTCTAGGAACCCGTTTTCACCCGTAGCTTTCCAGTTCCCCACGATGAGTCTGCATCAAGGCCTCCTTAAATCTCATCTCCCTTCACATGCTCGTGTTTGACATGAAAGTGGCCGTAACGTCAGTGGGAGATGAAAGCCTGGTGATCAAAGCAGGCAGCGGTGTTGAAACGAGCGTTGCGGGATGGCAGCACTGGTAATGCAGTAATTGGTTCTGTGGCCTACTTAGTCAGGAGTGGTGCAGCTGTGCTGTTTGTTTGCCTCTTTAATGTTGAAAATCCATGGAGTCTCTTCTGGAAAGTCAAACACTGCATCACCTGTAGGAGCCACCAGGGGTGCCGCGGGGCGATGCTGTGAGCAGCATGTGATCCCAAAGCTCCTGCCTCCTCTCCTCTTGGATTGCCCAGCTCCACAACTCGGTAAAGGCAAGACATTTGGCAGCGAAGGAGGGTGGTATTGGCCATGAAAACCCAAAGACATGGAGAAGTTAGATACACCCTGTGAAAGGAGGTAAGGTCCAAGGCAGATGTGCCTGTGCACTCTGCTGATCTCTGGTGTGATTTCTCTGAGGAGCTTTTGTCCAGTGCAAACAGCTTTGTTTGAAGAATGTCCTCTTCCCAGGAGTGTTGTTCCATGGGTGGTGAGTGCTGGTTGGACTTGCAGAGGGACCTGCAGCTTTAAACACTGTGAAATCACATTTCACCCAGAAATGTGATGTCCTGAGGCTGGGGTCTGCATTTAGAGACATCATGAGAGGGGTGGGCTGTGGGTACCCAGGAGTGGGATCTGACTCATGCAAGGTTCTCCCTCAGTCCTCCTGCACTGCTGTCTCCACCAAGTGGAGGCTCCGACCACATCACCAGTACCAGTGCGTTCCCTGCAGGACGCAGAAGGCCCGACTGATCTCTCTGTGCAACACTGTGAGCTCTGTGCCTTAGAGACGTGGTCACTTCTGCTTCCAGGACCAAGTAACAATATTTGACTTCGCTGATGTCCCAGAAGCTGTGCCATCCTCTTCTCTCTACGTGCCCCCACCCAAGCTTGCTTCCATCCTTGGGATCTGCACAACTGAATATTCTCTCCTGTTCTTACTCATCCTCTTTTTGACACCTTTCCAGCAGTTGTGCATCAGCTCCAGCAGTGCTGGAAATGGAAAGAATCACAGGACCAGGTCTGGACAGAGGGTTGCTGGGGCTGATTTCTTCCCTCCACCAGGCAGTGTGTTCTCCATCACCATGGCTCTGGGGGAGAATTTCTGGGGAGGTGTCCTCTGAATCTGCTGCTGCTTTGTCCTCCTCTCCAACTGGAGACTTTTTGAGCTGCTCGGAATCAGGAGAAGCAAAATTTGGCACGACACTGAGCAGATGTGGTGTCACAAGGCCTGCAAGGGATGCGACATCTGAGGACCAAAGGGGTGGTAAGGAAATGATGCTTTACTGAGTCACCTCCCTTTGGTCAGTGCGTCCCCTCCTGGCTTGATGCTCTGTTTGATGGAAACCATGGTGGATGCTCTCTCCTGAGTGCAACCCAGTTCTGTGGCTGTGCCTGTACCCTCTCCATCCCATCTGAAGTTTTCCACTGTCAGTAACTTCCTTTTCTTTCCTGATTTTGCTCCGTGCTGTTGGCATTGTTTCTGCAGCCAAACCAGGAGGCTTCACACCCTGTTATCCCGTGGGGCTTGTTCACCAGCTCAGCTCCCCCCGCATCCTGGGGACAATTACACCCGTGTTGGCACAGCACCCTTCAGCAAATCAGGTAACTGAGAGTCACACCCAGGAAGCCTGGACTGATCCTAGTTTTGCTCTAGCAGAGGAGCACTGCCTGGGTTTCACGTGGGACCAGAAGGTGATGCTGATTCTTGATAGGAGAGCTGTCTTCCACCACTGCTGCCGGCACCATCTCTCCAAAGCTGAGGCATCAAGGGAGACTTTTGAGAGCCATCTGCAGCAGCAGCTCTGTCAGCCCTGCACCTCCTGGCCTTGAAAGGGATCCTCCAAAAAAAGCTTGAGGAGCTCCCCAAAAAGCCCGGGGAGCTTTTTGGTTGCAGTGTCCAAGTGATAATGTTGTGATGCTGAGATGTTAAGCACCTCTCTCTCTGTCACTGTTGACAAGAGTCGATCCCATCACCTGTCAGGATCTCATTTTGTACTCTTCAGACAAGAGTTGTGTAGTGTGTCCATGAGTCCTTTGGAGGCTGCAAGGGTGGAGATGAGGAAGAAGTTCACCATGTGCAGGGAAAGTAGGAGGGGTCCATCACTTTCACCCACTGTTAAGGGCAGCTGGTGAGGCCCCTCATGAATCACACGAAGCGATCAGAGTGTCCTGGCCCTCCTGTCCCCTGCATAGCACATCCAGAGGAGAAGAAGGGAGGGCTGGGACTATGTTGCTGTTTCATTAAATATAAAGTATTGTGCAAAGCCATAATGTTCCTCTGGACATGAAGCTGGAGAGTCTGCATTGAAGTTTGGCTGAAATGTGACATCAGCCAGCAGCTGGAAAATCTCTGGGAGAGGTGGAATAACAAGAACAATGTGAGAACACAACGTTGCCTTCTTAAGTGAAACAGCAATGGCCATGGAAAAGGTACCTAAAGCTGCTCCCGGGTGGTGTGGGACTGATTCCAGCCTCGTGCAGGTCAAAGCAAAGCTGGCATTTGGGATGGTGTTTCCTGCATTTGGGCTCAACGCACCGTGGGTGCTGGGGCCCTGTGGAGCAGGATCTGGCTGGTGCAATAGAACACCAGCACCTCAGGGTGTCAGCAGAGAATGCAGGTCCTGGGGCTGCTGGGGCAGGATGGAGGGGAGCTGAGTGTGACTGGGGGATGCTGCCAGAGAGGCAGCTGTCAGCCCTTGCTGTGTGTGTGTAACTGCCTATGTGTGTGGGGGGGTACAAACACACACTTTATATATACATATAAGTATTTCTGTTTTTATAGATATATATAATCTGAAAATAACTGTAAATGCTTATAATTTATTCCCTTTTCACTACCTCAGAGCTGTTTCCTTGGGATCTGAGCGGGATGTGGGTCTGCACAGACCTCTCTGCTGGGTGACCAGGCTGGGTGATCCAGTGGGAGTTGTCCCTGCCCATTGCAGGGGCGTTGGAACTGGGTGGACTTTCAGGTCCCTTCCAACCCAAACCATTCTTTGATTCTGTGATTCTGTGTGTAGAATTAAATCATGCAGAGGAGTTGCTGAAGTCTTTTGTGCTGGTGTCCTGTACACCAGGTGTCTGCTCAGGCTCATTACAGAGGGGGCAGTGGCAGAGCACTAGCAATGCTGTCAATCTGTATTTGCAGGGGTAGCTCCCGCTGAGGAGCAGACAGCCCAGTTGGAAGTTGCTCTCTTGGCAGAGGTGGATCCAGACAGGCAGTGTGTGTGAAGGGCAAAGATTTGAGGGTTCATTGCTCTGGTCTAATGGTTTATATATTCCTGCAGCCTCAGGCCGCTGTCTGGCCCGCACACATCTGTGTGGAGCTCCGTAACCCGGGACAGACAGATACGGATACCCTGGGTTTGAAGACTCGGAGAGATTTGTTCTCCCTGAGCACATCCTTTGGAAAATGGTTGTTCCCTTGGACCACCATCCATGCTTGTATTTTATGCCTCATTTCAGCTGGTTCCAGCCTCCAGTGATGAGCTCGTTCTCCACTCTTCCCTGCCAAATTAAGGAAAGACAGTGTTTTCTCCCCATGAAGATGATAACGCGCTGCAATCAGTTCATCTCTTAGCCTTCCTTTTGGCACGAGAAACAGATTGAAGTTGTTTGGTCTCAGAGGGACATAAATTGTCTTTTCCCAGTCTGGAGCTATTTCAGTGCCTCTTGTTTGAACCCTTTTCAGCTTTCCAAATCACCTTTTAAAAACTGGAGCACTTGGTCCATCCGCGGCACTGGGACTGGCTTCTCCCGGCTGCGTACAGGGAGAAAATCAACGGCCCTACTGGATCTCAGGGCCTTGTGTTCAAAACCTGCAGCAGTGCTTTAGGTCAGAGCACAGCTCTGAGGGGCTGCAGCATGTCCAGGCTGCTGGCATCACGACTGAGGACGTGGGTGCTGGTCATGGGTGCACCCACCTTTCTGGACGCGTTTGGCTGTGCTGCAGCTGCTTGGCTTGGGCAGAGCCAGCTGACGGAGTCAGGGAACCGCTGGTGTTGGTGTCCCTTTCACAGTCATTGCTCTCCACCCATGGGTCACCTATAGTGTTTAGCAGCAGTGATGTTAAATGTGATTCCAAAGCATTAATAAATCATAGAATCATGGAATGGTTCGGGTTGGAACAGACCTCAAAGCCCATCCAGTTCCACTCACCCTGCCATGGGCAGGGACACTTCTCACGGGATCAGGGGGCTCAAAGCCCCATCCAACCTGGCCTTGAACACCTCCAGGGATGGGGCATCCCATCTGTCCCACATCAGCCATTTCAGGAGACACCTTTATCAGGAACAGCACCCATCAAGGACAGCATTTGGCCTTGCAGCACATGGCTCATTGCTCGCTCCACGCCGTGTCCTGCCGATTGGCTTTATATTGGAACGGAATGCAAGCAAAGCCAGGCACCATCAGGTCTGTGATGTTCTTACCCAATTTGTAATCTCCTCAAAATCTGTATCCTGAGCCTCACTCGTATCAGCTTTTAACTCCACATCACTTGGCTCCTGGACTGACTGTTGTTCTGTCCAGGACTGGCAAGTGCGCGTTGGTGTACCCTCTGGAACCGCGGTGTTTCACCCTCACTTCAGGTGCAGAGTTGCCTTTCTCTGACTCCTTCACCTTTCTACCTGCTGGTGGGAATCCTGCTGGATTGGCTTAGATCTCCCTCCCCTGTCCTCATAGTGCGTTTCCCACCTTCCCCCACCCTTTGCCAATCACCAAATGTTCCATCCTTGTTCTCCTGGCTGCTGCCTTTCCCTTTGGTGTGGAGCAGGCACTCAGCCACGTCGTGTTCTGAGATTGATGGACCTTTTGGACGTCCAACAATATTACCATAAAGACCGTCCATTTTTTTCTGTCCTAATTCATCTTTCTCACTTGTGAAAATCCTGTATGATTTTGGGAGCAAGGGAGAAGGCCTGTGTGAGGAGGATGGGAAGGAGTTGGGAGACAGGTCAAGGCTAAGTTCCACTATTTAGGGGTGATTAATGGTACATTTTATTCCATAATGAGAACAAAGGGATGAATAATAAAATATCTGGTGATGTGATGTGATTGACCCATTTTGAAATAGCAGCTCCATGTCTGTGGAGGAGGTTGTGCAGTAATTATTGCAGAAGATCGTTCTCTTCGTTCATCACATCCCCTCCTCTCCATCCCCCCAGGGTTGCCCACTGGGCGTGTCCGTCTTCCCTTGTGGAATTGTGATTTCTCTACCAGCTCCATAACCAGTACCAGAAGCCAATGAAGGTGTTGTTTTCTAGCATTTTAATTCATAATTTGTTCTGACATTCTGTGATGTTCTAAGCAAAGGGAATTCATTCTCTTTTGTTATTACATGGTCTGATGATTCTGATCTTGAAGTTCAGCCTGGTTTTCCCTCCTGGGCTGCATCTGCTGCATCCTGGGACCAGCAGGATGAAGGAGGGGCTTCTGCCCCTCTGCTCCGCTCTGGTGAGACTCCACCTGGAGCCCTGTGTCCAGCTCTGGAGTCCTCAGCACAGGAATGACAGGGAGCTGTTGGAGGGAGTCCAGGGGAGGCCACGGAGATGATCCGAGGACTGGAGCAACAACCATATGAGGCCAGGCTGAGAGAGTTGGGGTTGTTCAGCCTGGAGAAGAGAAGGCTCCAGGGAGACCTTAGAGCAGCCTCCCAGTACTGAAAGGGGCTCCAGGAGAGCTGCGGAAGGACTTCTGATCAGGGAGTGCAGGGATAGGATGAGAGGAAACGGTTTTGAGCTGAAAGAGGGGAGATTGAGATGAGATCTCAGGAAGAAATGTTTTCCTGTGACGGTAGGGAGGCCCTGGCCCAGGTTGCCCAGAGCAGTGGTGGCTGCCCCATCCCTGGAGATGTTCAAGGCCAGGTTGGATGGGACTTGGAGCCCCCTGATGCATGGCTGGAGGTTTTGATCTGGATGATCTTTAAGGTCCCTTCCAACCCGCCCCATTCTGTGATTCTATGATTCTGTTACTTCTGTTTAGAAAGTTCTCAACACCTTTGCCTGTTCCCAGTGTTTACATGACTCTAAGTGTGTCACAGTCTTTAAAATCTCTGTTTCTGGGTAGTCCAAGCTGTTGCTGTATATTTAGTTCCTCCAGTTCCTGCACAGACTGAACAAGTGATTATTTTATCTTCACATTGCATAGTGAACTTTATTTGTAACCAGTCTTAAAAACAGGGAACCCATAAGAAGTGGTGGGATGGTGTGTTTGGCAAAGGAGACACTCTCTGGCTTGTTACCTGGTTTTCCTGTCTGTTGGACTGAAACTCCATCTGCCTTTTGCCATCACAGCACTCCAGGATGTTGCTTGACAGCTTTGGAGTGTGCAGTTTCTTTCCTTATCTCAGGGGTTTTGAATATTTACTTCTTTAAATTGTTTTCCCCATGAATTTCCAGCTTTCTCTTTGAAAGATGAAAACAAATGCTATTGCTTCACCTGTTTCTAAATACACCAGAATCTTTCTTTCTTTCCTTTGCTTTTCCCCATCCATCACACCTTCACATCTTTAACCACACCTTTCCTCTTTGACACCTGTACCTGTCTATAACATAGCAGTCTCCCTCAGCATCATTACCCTCCCTGTGGTCCCTTTGATCATCACCATGTCTGTTAAAAAAGGCCATAATCAAACCATGGGATGAGAGTTGGGTTGCTCTGAAGGGTTAAAAGAGAGGATGTGATCCATGGAGAAGTGTGTAAGTGCAGAGAGTGCTCCACATTGAGAATGTCAGAGCACGTGGTGTTCCCTCTGCATGTACTGACCAGTCTTGGCCAGTCAGGTCCCAGGCTGCATCCAGCACAGTGTAGTGAGTGCTCGAGGGGGGTGACTGTCCCACTGGTGTGGTGGCACCTCGAGGGCCCTGTGCAGTTTTGGGTGCCTCCATAGAAGGACATTAGACTATCAAAGTGTGTCCAGGGAAGGGTGACTGAGATGATGAAAGGGCTTGAGGGCAAGAGTTACAAGGAGCAGCTGAGGTCACTTGGCTTGTTCAGCTTGGAGGGCTGAGAGGTGCCCTCATTGCAGTCTGCACCTTCCTCAAAATGGGGGCAGTATAAGGGGGGTGCTGGTCTCTCTCTGGTGACCACGGATAGAACAAGAGGAAATCAAAGGAAGCTGTGTCAGGGGAAGTTCAGACTGGACATTAGGAAAAGGTTCTTCACTGAGAAGGTGGTTCATTACTGGAAGGACATCCCCAGGGTAGTGGTCACTGCAGCAGATGTGTCAGAGTTCAAGGAGCATCTGGATGATGCTCTTAGTCAAGTCATTTAATTTTAGGTGTCCTGCCAGGAGCAGGGAGTTGGACTCAGTGATCCCTATGGGTTCCTTCCAACTTGAAATATTCTATGATTCTATGAATATTCGACACCAGGACTGCTGGAGTTGTGCTCCTGGCCCGCTAGGAACCAGCTGAAGTTGTGTGCTCTTGTTTAGTGGCTCGGTCTGTGTGTGACTGCTGCTGCTGTTTGAGGTGTTCAGTGTTATCTTCATTACTAGCAAATGGTTTGAATTCTGTTCTCTGGTTGGATTTTGACAGACATGCATACCTACCCCTACTTATTTTATATAAATTGTATTATAAATTCAAAAGAAAGTACTTTTGATTATGTCCTGATGATGAGAGAGTGAGAGCTTGACAGTGAGAATTCATGTTGTCTCCTCTTTTCCCTCCATTCAGGGAGTGTTTGAAGAGGAGCCCACGGAGCCCGAAAGCGGAGGGCTCCGACTCGGTGACATCTCAGTCCTCACCCAGTGAGGAGGCTGGAATGATGACTGAGGTGAAAGTGAAAACAGAGGTACCAGATGACTACATTGAAGAGGTGATCTGGCAGGATGACACCAAAGATTCCAAGAAGAACATCAAAGATGGGCCAGGAGATGTGCCCGCGGAGATCTGCGTGGTCATAGGTGGGGTCCGCAACCAGCAGACGCTCGGTAAGCTATGGGTTAATGAGCCTCATCAGTTGATTCCCTGAGCCCTGGTGCTGGAGGAAGGAAGTCCTGGTGTTGGAGAAAGGAATGAAGCTCCAGAGAACCGTTCCTGGGAGTTTGGCCCTGCCAGAGGGGCCAGAGCCAAGGTGCACATTAATCGCAGTGTCTTGGCTCAGGATTTTTAACCTTCTTTAACTTTTGCTATCTATTTATATCTAATCAATCCTAAAGACTGTGAGGAAAAGCTTGGCATCTTCTTTTGATGTGTTGAATGCCTTGTCCATCACCCATGTGCAGAATTCCTGGAGAGCCCAGGACTGGGGGTAGGTGTGTTGGGCACAGATGGGGAGGCAATCAGGAGAAAGCCCTGAGAAGAGGTTGAAATGCTTTGAGGAAAGTGGCTGCTTTCTGTCCATAATTGGATTTAGCTCAAACCCAGGTTGTGCAGGTTGGTGTTTGTTTTTCTGATCTTTCGTAACGTCGTGGGAATAATTTTGACCCTTGGCTGGCTGTGGTGTGCCACTTCCACAGCGTTTCCAACCCCACCCCACCTGCAGCTGGAATCAGAAGCAGCTTTTTCTTTCTTTCTGTGAACATCAGACTGTCCTCTCCTCCTGCTCCAGGGAAAGGGCTTTCTGCGGGATCCCGGAGAGGCACCTCTCATGCTAAGAGGACTCCTCTGTTGGCTCTGACATGGAGCAGGTCCCAGCTTGGACTTTCACCAGCTGAAGGAGTTGCTCATACAAAGAAGAAAGAGCAGTTGGACCGTGTTTCTTTCAAGGGACTCAGGAAAAAGCTAATTTGAGGTGCCCAGAGTTGCTGTTGGGGTTGGTTTGTCTCGAAGGGGAAGAGAAGGGAGGTGCTGATGGTAGATGTCTGGTTTTCACTTGATCATTGTCCACGCTGTTGGAAAGAAGCCCTGGAGGGTGTCGGTAGCTGGTGACTGTACTGGGAGTATTGCTGTCCTTCCTGGCCTCCTTTTCCCAGTCGGACAGCCACTCAGAATGGCAGGGTTGGAGGTCACAGCTATTTATGCAGGGTAAGAGCATCTAGGGAAAGCCTGAGAAGTCCATAACTCTTTCCAACTTTAAGGTCTTACAATTTGGAGGAAATATTCTGTGTATACTTAGAGCTTTTGTGCCTTCACAGCTCTTGAGAGATTGGTCACTGCATGGGCAGCCTTGAACAGCAGGTGCATCCCTGGTGCCCTGAGATGGATGATGGAGCTTCTCCTTCAGCTGTGGTCACCAAGTGAAAGCACCTGCAGGGCAGGGCTGTCCCGTAGGACCCTGTTCTGGGCTTCTGGCTGGGTAGCAGCCTCTGCTCTGCAGGCGATGTCCCCTGAGCTGACCATACTGTGGTGCCAAGTGGGGAATAGACTTTTGCTGTTGGCTAACGTGGATGTACACCCAGATGTTGTGCCTCCTGGGAAACCTGGGGACAGCCTGGAGGGAGAAGGGACACGGTTCAGCACACAGGTACTGTGGGGAGAGGGATGGAGAGCTGTTTACTGGTTAACAAGTGGTAGTTGAAGACTGTAGAAAGTAAACTGGAGAACTTATATCTGGAAGGGCTTTCTCAAATGAAAACAGTGCATCGTATTTGTTATTTCCTTACCTCACACTGGGTTTCTCTAGAGAAAACTTGGTCCTGAGATGGCTGGCGGTTGGTGGCCAATTCCTTTGTGAGAAGAGCCCAGTGAGTGCCCCGTTCACCTGCCATTCCCATCATTCCAGGTCTCTGGGGAGGTGGCCCTGAATGACCGTGCTGTTTGGCTTCCAGTGCTGTGCTCTGTGTGGCGCGGCCGCGGTGCCCGGCTGTCGGTTCCTTGTGGTTTCTCAGGCTGGCTCCCGGTCGGTTCCGCTGTCTCCTTCGTGCCCCTGCAGAAGCCACAGGCAGGCAGGGTTCCCATTGCTGCAGCTCCTGCAGGGCCCCTCCTGTGCTGGCTGCTCGGCTGGTGATCTCTGGAGCAGCCCAGAGAGCAAACAGTGAGTGCTGGTGCCTCCTTCCTACGCAACAAAGGCTCCGTGCTCTCCGCGGCTGCTCGCCAGGAGGTTTCCTCCTTGGAGCCTGATGAGATCTGGTGGCCCTGTAGCTCAGTCGCTTCAGCCGTGCGGAAGGGCACAGCTTGGTAGGGTTTTATTCACTTTTATCAGGGAGGCTGAGGTCAGAGGTGTCGAAAATTGGTTTTGTAGCAATTCGTGATGCGGGATGAAGTGTTGAATGGGGAGCGAATGAATCCTTCTTCACACGGTGATGCGACCCCTGGCCTGTCTCCGTTCGGTCAGTTTGAGGGGATGTGTTGTCTGCGCCGGGGCTGTGGTGCCACGGGCTTTAGGACACACACGACTACAGAGACAGAGCTTTCCTGCGAGCTCTGTGTTGGGACTTGGCTGAAATCCACATTGGAAGGTTTATGCCCCTTTTCTGAGGCAGTCGTCTCCTGTCAGAGCGCGATGTGTTTGCATTCTTAGTTATTTCTTGGAGCAATTTAGAACAGGGATTCTCAGTCCTGTGGCTGCTTTTTGCTTGTGTGATTTTCATCAGATCAGGCCTTGTGAGTGCTGCCTTCTGTGCTGTTACACGTTCATCTGTCTCTCCCTGCACTTTGGACAACTCTAGGGCCTGTTTCCAACTGTGTGGAGCAGCCCAAGCCCTGCAGTGGATGGAGTGAAGCAGGATGGGTGGTGGCAGCACCGCAGCCCCCCAGCTGAAGAGCTGGTGCTGGTGTTTGTGGGTTTGGCCCGTTTCCCCTTCATCTGCCTTTCCACAGAAGTCTTACAAGCCTCAGTGGGTTGCCTTTTGGGCATCCCAAGCATAGAAAAACAACTGAGCAGTTGGCTCTGACCTGAGGTGGAGCCAGCAGCAGATGGAAAGCTGCCTCTGTTGACCACGTACTCATCCCCATCCCCATCCTGTCGTCGTGGGTGCTGCGTTTCTCTCCCAGCACAGCTCCAAGATACATTTTGCCCTGTTCTTTGCTTCTTTTTTTCTCGCCAGCTTCACGTGCTGGCTGTGGGCCAGGGTCATTTGTAGAGCTCCCACACACTGACAGTTCTCAGGGCAGGGCTGTCGGGGCGCAGAGGCAGCGGAGCCCACCGGGAAGCTGCCTAGAAAGGAGAGGAAAACACAACTGCCCTTGGGCTGTAAATAAAAGAGAAAAGGGGAGAGACTGCTGCCTGTTGTGGATCGTTCTGTGATGTTGGGAATGCCGTCAGGGCAGTGAGTGTGTTTTGGAGCACTGTGTTATCTGTGGGTTGATCAGGAGGAGTTTTATACAAAGCTATTTAAGCCCTCAATCTGGTCCATCTTTACGGGAAAGATTTGGACAGGGTTTTTCAAGTAATGCATTAAATCAAATGTTATTGAGACAAAGGAAAGAGTGAATCCTCCTGCTTTGAACCCATCAGTCTTGCATGGACACGGGTTGATTCATGCTGGGCTGCTGGAGTCTCAGTTGTTGAGCTGCTCAGTAATTCAAGAGTGCTTTGGATTCTCCCTGATTATGTCAAATAAAATAGCGCTGCAGAAGCTGTAAGGAACTCTGTGTGACCCCTGACATCTTACCAAGCCACAGGGACAGATGGGTCTTGGCAATTTTTAATCACCTTCAGCCATTGTTATTCTTTGGAAATGCATCCACTTTAAGGACTCTTTTCTGATTTTTTTTTTTTGCATGATTTAGATGGCAAAGGAGTACAACGTGGCTCTCCTGTTGGATATACACAAAATTGATATTCAGGGACCTGGATTTTTGACCATACATTGAGATACACGTCTGGTATGTGATGGAAGGGCGTGAAAGTCTAACGAGCTATCAGGGAGCAAGGGAAAGCTGTGGATGCAGTGGGTGTGTTGCCCAGATTCCAGCTGTAGGAGCCTGGCAAAACCAAATGCACCAACTAACCAACAACCTTCCCATATCCCCTCCTGCTCCAACAGCTTTAACCTGCATGGCACATCCCGATGTGGACAAAGTCCGGGATGGACCATGCTCAAGGTGTCCAAGGCAACACAGGCATGGTCTTCCCCATTTCACCTTTCCTCCACCCTAACACATGGATTGTGGGAAGTCACCCCTCCTTTCTCTAATACAAGGATTTGTGCCCCCAAATCATGGTGTGCTGGGCACACAGCTGTGGCTGTTGTATTGTCTCTCAGTGCCTGTGGGACTTGGATCTGTGACCTTGCTGACACTCTCCACTGCTCGCTGCCCTCCTGGGGCAGTGCTCCACTGCAGGAGATGGGCAGAGGTAGCCCCTTCGAAGAAGATGACTTCAGCCTTCCGTGGGTCACAATCCAGACCTGGATGCTTCTGGACATCTGCACTAATGCACTGGTTGTGGGAGACATCAGTCCCTCTCTGGCCCTTGACTCCTGCCCTTGGTTTCCAGGCACAGCGCTGGACGTGAGGGATGCAGCTCCTGGGTTTGGGTTGGAGAGGGAAGGCACTGCAGTTACCTGTACAGGTTATGTCCTTCTTGAAGAGCTTCTGCATAACCAAATGCATTTATGTGCCATAGAAGTGAGGAATATAAGAAATATGGAATAATCATCCAGCCTGGAGTCCTTTGGTGTTTTCCATCTGTTTTTCCAGTGCTTGGTGGGCCCCCAGTGCTGGGTGGGCTCAGTCACATGTTGGTGTTGGTAGAGCCTGAGCGTTGCACAAGGTGGCTGGTTGGTGGGGCCCAAGGGGTGGTGAGAGCACTTATCTTCTGGTGGTTCTGCTTTGGGGCTCTGGCTGGAATAGTCTCCAGGAGAGAATTTTGGAGGTTGGTGATGAATATCATCAGTCCTTGAGCATGGAAAATGGGGCTTGACAGATGGTGCCGACTTGATGATACCCATGATTTCGCTTAGAAAGCCTCTGTGGAGCGACCACAGGAGATGACTGTCCTGTATATGGGCCTGTTTGGAAAATACAGATGGCTACAATGATGAAAAAGCCATGGAGCCCACCAGACATTCGCAACTGACTCTAATTAGAGTATTTTATCCCATGCATATGCTTGCGTGTCAGACTGCAGTGAATTACCTCTTCCAGCATCAATGACAAAGGAACCTCCTTGGCTCAAAAAACAGTCCTGAGTGATGCCAGCAGCGATGGACAGGGAATTCAGTGCTGTTACAAACTGGAAGGAGGGCTGTTTTCTTCCCAAGCTGTAAGCAATAGGACATGAGAAAGGAAAGAAAGATCATAGGTCTGTTGTGTTCAGAAAACATGGCTGGTTTTGTTCCTAGAAGGAGCTCACTCCTGAGTAGCAGTAGGTGGGTGGTGTTGTAAGATGATGTCTGGGAATATTTTTTGGATGTGTGTGCGTGAATGTATTGTCCTTGTTCACCACTCTTCCCTGTTTTACTCTTTCGTATGGACAGGAAAAAATTGCTTCAGGTTGTGTGAGGAAGCATCCATGGAAGTGCAGAGCAGTGGTGGCTGCCCCATCCCTGGAGGTGTTCAAGGCCAGGTTGGATGGGGCTTTGAGCCCCCTGATCCAGTGGGAGGTGTCCCTGCCCATGGCAGGGGGGTGGAACTGGATGGGCTTTGAGGTCCCTTCCAACCCAAATGGTGCTCTGTCAAATGAAATGCTGGATTCACTCATATCCATAGTCAGCCCTTCCTTCTCCCACCTCCCCTTCCAATCCGTGCGGCTCCCGCGCTACTGGAGAGCACAGAGGTTACTTCGCTGCTCTCAGGCAGCTAAGAAATGCAATGCATTTTGCAAGGGAGAACTTGAAATGTGAATTCATGGCCTGTTCACCACGTTGGAGTCAAGGAAACAAAGGTCAAATCAATTTAAATAACAAATCTAAGAAACTTTCTGTCTGCCTGTCCAGTATGTTTAGGCTAAATTCGTGGCATGATTTCATCATTGCAAATGATTCTTCCAGCTCAGTTCCTTTGGTTTCATCTCCAGTGACTGTTTGCAGATGTGTGTTTTGTGGAATTAGAGACACAAATTGAGAAGAGGGACCAATGTGGTCACGTGCTTTCCCTTAAAAAGGTCAGCAGTTCTATTTGTATCTGGTTGGTTTCCTCTGGGTGGATATTTACCAAATCTCTGTGGGTTTCTTGAGAAATTTGTACATTGTGCACATTTCTGGAGGAATTTTGAAAACTCCATTCCTCAAGATAACAAATTGCTTTCTGTTTTCGGTTGAAAAGCTTTTTTCCCCATATTCTAGGAACTTATTGAAAAGTAATCCCAAGTTATTTCTGTCCATAGGAAATATTAGTCATTATTACAGAATTATAAGTCAGGCTATTTTGAGAGTGGCCTTTTCATGTTAGCAGAGATATGAAGATACACAAAAAATGTGAATTCAGGGGAATATGCCAAGGAATCTTAAATAAAGCTGAAAAAGGAATGGAGTCTGGGATAGTGAATTCCTGCATTTATCTCCATGAACCTCCAAAAATGACTTTGCTGCGAACCGTGTTCTTTCGTCCCCGATTGATGGGTAAGTGTCTGGTGAGGCTGTTTGTCCTGGTCTAATATGGTGATGTTTGCTTTTCTGTCTTGTTTTCCAGGGTCGTACGAGTGTGGAATATGCGGGAAGAAATACAAGTACTACAACTGTTTCCAGACCCATGTGCGGGCACATAGAGGTATCTCCCTCGGCTCACGTCTTTGGGAATCCTGGGGTAACATTCAGGTTCGGGGACTGCGTTCAGGAAGCTCTTGAGGATTGCTCTGCTGCTTCTCTGTTCACCATTGACTGTGAGGGTGGGGAGGCCCTGGCCCAGGTTGCCCAGAGCAGTGGTGGCTGCCCCATCCCTGGAGGTGTTCAAGGCCAGGTTGGATGGGGCTTTGAGCCCCCTGATCCAGTGGGAGGTGTCACTGCCCATGGCAGGGGGTGGAACTGGATGGGCTTTGAGGTTCCTTCCAACCCAAACTACTCCATGATTCTGTGATCAATAGTGCTTCTTTCAGGTGCCACATTTTCAGGGTAAATTCTGTGGCTGGAGAAGTTCTGTGGCTCTGCTGCGGAGATATTTTTTCTGAGGTCAGGAGCAGTCCTTGTGCTCAGTACAGTAATTACAGCATGAGGTTCTTGGGGGACACGGCTGGGTGTTGGGAGAGCTGCAAATCAGGAAGTTTCTTTGTGCTCCCATCGCAAGGGCAGGCATCCTGCAAGGTGCCCAGCTCGGGGCTTTAGTTCATCCCTGTTAAGTCAGGATGTGAGACCTCACGTGGAGTACCACATGCAGCCTTGGAGTCCTCAGCAAAGGAAGGACATGAATCTGTTACAGCAACTCCAGAGGAGGTCACAAAGATGGTCCAGGGCCTGGAGCACTTCACGTAAGAGAACAGGCTGAGAGAGTTGGGGTTGTTCAGCCTGGAGAGGAGAAGGCTCTGGGGAGACCTCAGAGCAGCCTCCCAGTACTGAAAGGGGCTCCAGGAAAGCTGGGGAGGGGCTCTGGATCAGGGAGTGCAGGGAAAGGGCAAAGGGGAAGAGTTTTAAGCTGAAAAAGGGAAGATTGAGATGAGATCTTAGGATGAAATATTTTCCTGTGAGGGTGGTTTCCCAGAGCAGTGGTGTCTGCCCATCCCTGGAGGTGTTCAAGGCCATGCTGAATGGGGCTTTGATCACCCCGATCCAGTCGGAGGTATCACTGATCATAGCAGGGGGGTGGAACTGGATGGGTTTTGAAGTCCCTTCCAACCCAAACCATTCCATGATTTCGTGAAGACAAATGTTACTCTATTTTTATGTTAAAATCAAAATGGTACTTGAACTGAGCCCCTGCTGGCAGCTGAGGTCACTTTGCAAATGTGTTGTTTGTGTCTCATGCTTTGTCAGGATTGACTTTATTGGAATTCTCTGTAAGTCTGGCCAATGCTGTGTTGCTTAATTGCAGAACTGGGAAAGTTTTGATTGGTGTTTTGTACAATTAGGGTAGTTTGTTTAATTTGCAGAAATATCTGTCTGAAATAACAGAACAACAGAGATGTAACACGAGCTCAGGAGCCTTCCAGGGGTTTGATTTGTTTTCACCTGAGCTGAGCACTGAATTCTGTGAGCCAGACTGGTTGGAGCATCTGCTTCAGCTCCTCAGTGTCAGTGTGTGTGGTCTTCAATAAAATGATGGACTGAAATGTCTACAGGAGCATAAAGGATGTCCCAGAGAAAAGTTTGAAAACCCAGGAATAACGCAGTGTTAAATTTTAGATGTGTGCAGTGTCAGCAGATGCACAGCTGAAAAGTAAACACACATCCTTAACTTCCCAGGGTTTCACTACCCTGGTACCTCATCCTTTAATTCCTGCTTTGCATATTTGTCATGTGCTGTTCAGCATCACAGGGCTGCTTCTGTACCCTTAGATATGTGCAGAATTGTTGTCAGTGTTGGTATTCCTGTATGAATACGAAGGGAGTTCCTAAAAGTCCTCTCAATGTAACTGCAAAGTAGCACTTTAAGGAAAAAAGCCATGAGATGGGAGTGAGCCGCAGGTATTTGCTGACATGCAGAAGGCTTTGCTGTTGCATCACAGCTGCAATAGTTTTGCAATAATAATTGCAGTGTTTACATTTGAGACAAGGATTGCTTTTATTTCACTTCTCTTCCCCATGCACTAAGGGATCTTTAATTCAGCTGGAGTTTTAGGAGCTGAATGAGGTCCTCTCCCATGTGATCCAATTGATTTGTATTCATACATTTATTCCTATTTTGATCATGGAATCAAGCTGTATATTAAATAATCTGGATGCATCGACATACACGAGTACAACTGACACCCAGAGTTTTGTCTTGAACTCAGTGCAGACATGATTTTACCTTTTGCTTCCAGAGCCTTTTTAATGGGTAGTGAGAGAAAATCAAAATTTTCACTATATTGAATGTGGAAATTCATTAGGAATTTTCACATCAGCAGTGGAGAAGAATGTTTTATGTATATGTATATGAAACTGAGAGAATGTTGGGTTATGTTGCTGTAAATTCACGCACGAAGCAGTAACACTGCATCTGAATTGCATTAAGACAATGAGAATCAAAATGGGATATTTATTCCAGTACACTCCTAAACAAGAAATCGAATGAAAACTCAGTGCAACTTTGTGAATGTGATTGTCCCAGAAGCAGAGCCTGAGCTGGCAGTTAAAGCCATCGGGAAGCACACTGATCTGCAGAGAGGGAATGAGCGAACAAGTGTGCATGGAATCTATAGTCAGGGAAAAAGAAGGAAGAACATCTTTCACAGTGGGACTGAGGGCTCCCTCAGCCAGTTTGCCGACGACACCGAGCTCTGTGGCACGGTTGGCACACTGGAGGGAAGGGATGGATCCAGAGGGACTTGGAAAGCCTGGAGAGGTGGCTTGTGCAAACCTCATGGAGTTCAACAAAGCCAAGCGCAAGGTCCTGCACCTGAGTCGGGACAATCCCAAACACAAATCCAGGCTGAGTGGAGAATGGATCGAGAGCAGCCCTGGAGAGGACTTGGGTTGATCGTGGATGAGAAGTTGGACATGAGCCAGTGAAGCGCGCTCACAGCCCAGAGAGCCCCCCGTGTCCTGGGCTGCATCCAAAGCAGTGGGACCAGCAGGGCCAGGGAGGGGATTCTGCCCCTCTGCTCTGGTGAGACCTCACCTGGAGCCCTGTGTCCAGTTCTGAGCCCTCAGGACAGGAAGGACCTGGATCTTTTGGGGCAAGTCCAGAGGAGTCCACAAAAATGATTGGAGGGCTGGAGCACCTCCTGCTTGAGGACAGGCTGAGAGAGTTGGGGTTGTTCAGCCTGGAGAAGAGAAGGCTGTGGGGAGACCTTAGAGCAGCCTCCCAGTATGGATGGGGCTTTGAGCCCCCTGCTCCAGCAGGAGGTGTCCATGCCCTTGACAGAGGGGTTAGAACTGGATGGGCTTTGAGGTCCCTTCCAACCCAAACCATTCCATAGAGGTATGGTATTCTCCAGCAAGGATCCTTCATGGAACTGTACCGTAAACAGTGCTTTGTAGGAGTACTGGACTGAAGGAAGTTTTTGTGGCAGGTGCTTTCATTGCTACGCGGTCCAAGGTATCGTATGAAGGAGTGGGGGCTGTTGCACCACGTGTTAACCCATGAGGTACCTCGGTGGTTCCATGCACACCAAGGCTGTGGTTCTGCACTAGGCATGTTCTCCCCATGTATCTTCTTTCCATGTCTTGGATAAAACCCCAGGGCACTGACCACCCATTTCTCGTGTCTGCTTGTCTGAGAATGAGCTCCTCGGCCTGTTCTGCAGTTGTTGGCTGCCAGAAGCTCAGACCTCGAGTCTTTCAGTGATGTCTTTGTGGCTGGATGAGCCAGGGGCTGTAGTGCTGGGGCAGGACCAGGCAGTCTCTCTTTGCCTCATGCTTTTTCCGAGCAACAGCAATGGTTTCCCCAAGGTCTGGGCCACCCATCGCTCGTGTAACATCAGCCTTTCATCCTGGGTGAGCTCACCAGCTCAGCATCAGAGTAGCCAGAGCAAACTCAGGCCCCTTTTTCTCTGTCTAGGTGCTTTCTTCCAGGGCTTTTTGGCCATCCAAGCAGAAATACCTGCTCTTCATGATGCACTGAAGGATGCACCACTTCCCTTTGAACAGCCCTCAGATTTTTGCTGTCTTGTGTGGTTCCTGTGTCTTTGATGGTCCCTGGCCAACCTATGATTGGTCCTGTGGATCGACAGAGTTGGTGATGTGCAAGATTCAGCCCATGGGACAGCAAATAGTGGTTGTGTTGATCTGGTTTGGACCTTTGATGCAGAACAACCGAAAAGCCATCTTGACTGACTGGCCCTGCCATCCTTATTCATTGACGCAACTTCTGTCCCCAGGACAGGAGGTTTGCAGGTCCCAGATTGTCCTTGCTTTGTCCTTGGTTATTTCTAAGCTGGTTTATGTACCTCTTGATGTCCAGTGTGGATCTATATCAGGGGAGCCTGGGACTTGCAGCTCGTGGCTCGCATAGGTGGGCGGTCTGTTCCCTCTCTGCTCTTGCAGTTGGTCCTTGTCAGTCGCTTTTTCTCCCCTGTGCAAAACTTAAATTTCCTCCCATCCTTTGTGCTCTTCAGTTCCACATTAAAACTCTTGCACTGGAAACAGCATCTTTTTCTTTTTAATGATCATTTCTGGGAGAAATTCCCTAGGTCTGTTTTATTTCTAATGGCACTTGCCTGCTCTGTGGGTCTCCAGAAACTGTGTTGGAGATGACCTGTGGTTTTTATGCTGATTTTTTTTCTTGTCTGTCTTCAGGAATGGCTTATTTCTTATTGCAAAACAGGGCATTTTCATAGTTTCTTGAGCCTTCCCTGTGGTGCTCAGCATTGGCTGGAGAATTTCAGGCAGCGATTGATCTCCTGGCAGTTTGCAGGTGCAAAGGGTTGAGGCAGCTTTTGTTCAAGACACGCTGCCTTGCAGGGCCAAGCTCCCTTTCTGCCGTGCTCAGAAAGCTGAGATGCAGGCACGGAAATCCCCAAGTAAAGGGTTCTGCAAAGAATCAGAAGGTAAGAGATTTACTCTCTGCGTTTTACCAAGGAAGAAATAAAAGGGTTGTGTTACCTCCCCTCGCCTCCCCGAAATGCACAGAGAAAAGAAAAAAGAAACCAAACAAAACGAGTTATACTGTGGAGCTGAAAGGCTCCTTTGTGAGCTGTTGTGCAGCCCGGCGGGATCGCGGCTCCGTCCTCCTGCAGAGCTGCTGGAGTGGAGCTGGGACAGAAATTCCTGGTGGCAGTGGAAGGCTCTGTCGCAGCGATCGGCGCTGACAGACGTTACAGCGTCGCCTACACACAAGCCAGGCCTTACAAATGTGCTGCTTATTGTGCTTTTTGTGCAGCTCATGGGGTTTTTCAAGTCATTAAAAGGTTTGGAGTCCCTTCAGGAGTTGGTCAGCTGGAAAGTTTGGGTTTGTGCGCTTGGGTCGCGTTTAGGCAACAGAAGCAGCAAAACATCTGCGTGTTTTGAGTCAGGAAAATTATTGCACTTTGAGAGAACTCAAAAAAAAGGATGAAATTACTTTATTATACTTTCAAAAACTAAGTTTACAAACCTCTGGGCTGAGGCCAAGCGAGGGAGATTTTTACCCACAGGAGAATTCTACAGAAAGCAAATGAAAGAAAACAGCAAGGCTTCAGTTTAACCCTCGCAGGATTTATCGCCGCTCTTCTGAGAATTGGTGGAAGTTCTCTGGTTCCAGATAAGCTTTTCTGGGCTGGATGATGATTTTGCTCAAGTTGTTTTTCTTTATTTACATTATTTAGTTGCTGCATTGCCTTCCCCTGAACTAGTCAGCTGTTCGTTACCTTCCTGCATGGGTGTGTCAGCCGAGGGCCTGAGCTGCCACCCTCGGATTGGATGTGGAATCATAGAATTGTTTGGTTGGAAAAGACCTTTGAGATCACTGGGTCCAACCGTCCCTGTCCACTACTAAACCAGATCCCTGAGCACCTCATGTGCCTGCCTTTTAAACATCTCCAGGGATGGGGACTCAACCACCTCTCTGGGCAGCCTCTGCCAGTGCCTGAGAACCCTTTCAGTGAAGAAATTTTTCCTTAAAGCAAATCTAAACCTCCCCTGGTACAACTTGAGGTCATTTCATCCCATCCTGTCTCTTGTTAACTGGGAGCAGAGCCCAGCACCCACCTCACCACAACCTCCTTTCCAGACGCTGCTGAGAGCAATGAGGTCTCCCCTCAGTCTCCTCTTCTCCAGGTTAAACAGCCCCAGGTCCCTCAGCCCCTCCCAGAACCCCTGTTCTCCAGACCCTTCCCCAGCTCCGTTCCCTTCTCTGGACTTGCTCCAGCCCCTCGAGGTCCTTCTTGTAGTGGGGACCCAAAACTGAACCCAGGATTTAAGTTGCCGCCTTACCAGTGCCAAGTGCAGAGAGACAATTCCTTCCCTGCTCCTTCTGCCACACCATGGCCAATCCAAGCTTTTCGAGGATGCTGGTGGCCTTCTTGGCCACCTGGGCCACTGTTGGCCCATGTTCAGCTGCTGTCGACCAACACCCCCAGGTCCTTTTCTGCTGGACAGATTTCCAGCCACTCTTCCCCGGTCCTTGAGAATTGCATGGGGTTGTTGTGGCCCAAGTGCAGGACCTGGGAAATGCCCTGGACTGGGATGGGTTTTTTCTTCTGGTGGAGTTTGTAGTTTAACCATTTGTTCAAAAATTTCTCAAAGCTTTTAAAGTTTTGCATTAATATTTTCCAAGAATGGCTTTGGTTTGATTCCAAAAATGTGAAAGGGAAGATGAATCGTTCATGTCATGAACATGGAAAAATGCATGTTCCCAAAGTGTACATTTTTGGAGTCTGAATTGGAGCAGTTCTGTGACTGAAATGATTGTGAGGGAATAAGTTAAAAGCAAAATACCCATTCCTGAGGTGAGAGAGTGTTCCTGAGCTGAAAAAAGCAGGGTTTCATTTGCGCGATTCTCTGCTACTGGAAAATCATAGGATTTGGGAGGTCTTTTGCCTCAAGTGTTTCATCCCAAGCATCCAGTTTTTGCTGTGTGCCATCCCAGTGTGCAGCAGATTTTAGAGCAGATGCAGGAAGCTACTCGAGGCACAGGGGTGAACTCGCCTGTTCCCAGATTCCCTGCCGCCCGCCCAGCTCTCTCTGACTTTTGCAACTTTCTCAGAAATGGTCTTTTGTTTTAAAGCTGTAATTACTTGGTCTGAGACCAGATGTGACTTAGAGGGGGTTGTTAGGGGATTTTTAACAGGTTTTTTTAAATTCATAAGAACTTTAGTCTGTCTTATGACTAAGAGTAACATTTCTTAACATAGTTCAGCACTGGCTGCTCCTTAAACTTTTGTGTGGTGCTTGATTTTTGTTAGGTTTGACTTCAGTACTTTTAAGGCTTTTTAAATGAAAGGCTGAGAGAGTTGGGGTTGTTCAACCTGGAGAAGAAAAGACTCCAGGGAGACCTTAGAGCAGCCTCCCAGGACTGAAAGGGGCTCCAGGAAACCTGGGGAGGGGCTCTTGATCAGGGAGTGCAGGGACAGGATGAGAGGGAACGGTTTTCAGCAAAAAGATGGGGGATTGAGATGAGATCTTAGGAAGAAATGTTTTTCTGTGAGGATGGGGAAGCCCTGCCCCAGGTTTCCCAGAGCAGTGGTGGCTGCCCCATCCCTGGAGGTGTTCAAGGCCAGGTTAGATGAGGCTTTGAGTCCCCTGATCCAGTGGGAGGTGTCCCTGCCCGTGGCAGAGTTGGAACTGGATGTGCCTTAAGATCCCTTCTGACCCAAACCATTCCATGAGTGCATGCACAGTGCATCTCATTTATGGTTTATTTATGCTCCTGTCTGTGAATGCCAGGACAGCATTTTGCAGAACTCATTGTGCCACAGCCAGCAGTGATATCCACAAGCAACAGGATTCGAACAAGCAGCAGCCACCTTGAAAAACCCAGGGGTTTGACTGCTGAGGTTTTGCAAATGCTACTGTGGGTTTGTGATCTGGCCCTTCAGGTTATGAAGTTGTGCCACATTAATATCACTGCCTGGAAAGTGATCTAATCAGGCAGGTTAATGAAGTAGAAATGTACAAATGCACAAACCTGCAATCATTTGTTTTTATTATTTTTATGAAAGAAGGAAATTAAGTGCAAACAGTGTTCGTTAGTTAAGGTTGTGCATTTTAAATTCCCAAACACCATGGCATTCCACAGCCGTGGTTTCCAGAGCAATGCAAGAGAGGTTCCAAGAGACACACACAGTGTTTTGAAACGTAGTTCTGTTATAAGAGAGTGTGGCATTCAATGTGCACAATTCAGAATGAATATGAAACACTCCAAAATAGCCTGGAAATCCTGATCATTTCTGATCCTTGACTGGTAACACTGGGTTTTGTTTTCCAGCTTGCAGCTTTGCCTATTGCTTTTATTTAGGGCTTGAACGCGATCTTTGCTGTGTGCTTCTTGTATCCCATGTGTTCCAGGGGAGGGAGCTTTTTCTCCTGTCTTTTCTCATGTGCTTTCAGTAAGATCAGCACAGAATAGCCCGGGGGGAGTCTCATGACCCATGTCTTCTAGAGGCTTTGCCAGTGCTGTTGGTGCTGGGGAGGCAAGGCAGAGGAGGAGGGGGCTGTGCTGTCTCTCTTTGTTTGCTCTCTTGCAATGACAGCACTTGCCCAGGGATTAAGCACATGAGTGATTTGAACAAGCCTTCATTAGAAATTCCAAAATCCTGAGCTCCATTAATGACAGTGGGACAGTTGGGATGTGTCAGTCTGGTCTGTGCATGCTTGAGCTGGGGTCCCTCCCCTCCCAGACACAGCACAAGTGGCCTGAGGCCAGAGGTGGTGGCAGGGGCTTCCCCTGGGGAAAGCGGAGGTGGGCACTCCGAGCCATCCTGCTGGGCAGTTCCTCACACCCTGTGCCTCTCCAAACCCTCTCCGGGCTCGCTGAGGCTCCTCAGAACAGGGTCCCTGTGTGCAGGGCCAGGGTGTCCCTTCGAGCCATCCTGTTTTGAAACCAGGCCCCTGCCACAGCTTGGACAAGGAGACCCCAAGTTTGGAGACTCTTCCCGAGGGCTGAAAGAGGGGAGATTGAGATGAGAACTTAGGGAGAAATGTTTTCCTGTGAGGGTGGGGAGGCGCTGGCCCAGGTTGCCCAGAGCAGTGGTGGCAGCCCCATCCCTGGAGGTGTTCGAGGCCAGGTTGGATGGGGCTTGGAGCCTGTTGGGAGGCAGGGGTTTGGAACTGGATGGGCTCTCGGGTCCACTCCAGCCCAAACCATTCTATGATTTTGTGACTGTGAGGTGACCCGGTTGGGCCCCACAGTCAGCACCTGCCGTCCCTCCGCGGGAGCCTGCGCTGGGCACAGAGGCAGCTGCTCCGCGGGCTGCTCCCGGCTGGGCGTTGTGGGCTGCCGTGGCGGGGTACCAGGCCCGGCATCACGGGCTGTGGTGGTGGGCCAGGTGCCGTGGGCTGTGGTGGCAGGGTGCCGTGGTGGGCCGTGACAGTGGGCAGGGCGTCGCGGGCTGCGATGGCGGGCTGGGCGCTGTGGGCCGTGGTGGGGGGTGCCACGTGGGCAAAGAGCCACGGCCGGAGGAGAGCGAGCGAGGCGCTGGGGCTGGCCGAGGCGCAGCCCCGCGCTGGGGGACGCGGGGCCGTGGTCTGTCAGATCTAAGCGCAGCTCTTTCTCTTTGCAGACACTGAAGCTGCCTCAGGTGAAGGAGCCTCACAAGGCAGTAAGTACTGGCGCTGGGGTGCAGAGGAGGGCGGGTGGGGTGTGTGTGTGAGGGGGTACGGGCATCCCTTTTCCAAACTGTGGGGCAGGGGCAAGGGCAGAGGCAGGGACTGGAGCTCGGGCTGGAACCGGGACAGGAGCCAGGGCAGGGGTTTGGAGCCAGGACAGGGCCTGAGGCCTGAGCCAAATGCAGGAGCTGGGGCAGGAGCTGAGGTAGGGGCCAGGGCAGGAGCGAGACAGGAGATGGGCAGGAAGAGGAGTGGGACAGGAGCGGAGCAGGAGTGGGACAGAGTCTGGAGCCAGGGCAGGAGGTGGGGCAGAGGCTGGAGCTGAGATAGGGGCCAGGGCAGGGACTGGAGCTGGAGCCAGGACAGGAGCAGGAGACAGGATCCACGACAGGAGCCAGAGCTGGAGCTGAGGCAGGAGCCAAGACAGGGGCTGGAGCTGGGACAGTGGTTAGGGCAGGGGCTGGAGCTGGGGCAGTAGTGGGGGCTGTAATGGGGACAGGGGCTGAGGCTTGAGCTGGGGCAGGAGTTGAGACAGAGGCCAGCACAGGACCGGGGGTCCCTTCCAGTGTTGCGGCACTGGGGAGATGGCAGCAGCAGGGTGGGAATGCGGGGGAAGAGGCGTCATGACAGGTGCTGTCGTCGTCTTCCTGTCATGAGGGGATCGCGGTGCCTGTGGGTGGGCGAGCTCGGCCAGGCACCTTAGAGAAATGGGTGATGTGAGGAGACAGAAGATGGCCATGAGCAGAGCTCCCACTGCCTCAGCCCCCACAGGGGAGATGCTGGGCACTGCCAGCCTCTCCAGTGGGATCAAGGCTTGTAGGATTGCTAAACCTTAAACTTGCAGTTTGGAGGGTGGGTGTTCCTGCCCGAGGATGGGTGCTGGTAAACCAGAGCAGGCCCAGCACAGGTGGGGTGAGGACGGGCTGCAGCAGCAGGGCTGTGTGCCAGGGGAAGAGATCACCCTGTGAGAGTGAGTGGGAAGATGGAGCCAGGCTGCTCACAGCGACAGAAAAATGAGAGTTAGTGGGTATAAGGTGGTGAGGAGAGAGGTTCAGGCAGTGTTGAGGTAAAGCCTTTCCCCATGCTGTGGAGCAGGTTGTTCAGAGAGGCTGTGTCTTCTGCATGCATTGAGGTTTACAAGACCAGCCTGGATAAAGTCTCTCATAACCAAGTCTGAGCTCAGAGCAGACCTTGCTTTGAGCAGCAGGTCGGGCTGGAGACCTCCTGAGGTCTGTGCCAGCCTGGGTTTTGCTGTGATCGTGTTAGGTGGGAGCCACACGTTCCACTAGACAGGTAGATTACCAGCCTGGGTATTTACAGAAGGCAGCTGGGAAGCACAGAACTTACCCTGGATGGGTCTAAAACTGTTAAAGAAACATATATAATAATAATAATAACAATAATATTAACATATAAATTATAATAATAGTTAAAAAGTAAAACCATACCACATTTCTGAACTACTCTTTCTTCAGGTCCGTTCTGTGATAGGTGAAGAGTTGGGGTTAGCGTGGCTTGCTCTCTGTGGAAGGCACGGGGAGGACTTTGCCTCTGGCAGGGGAGGAAGATGCTCAGCCCTGAGCTGAAGCATCTCAGTGGCAGCCAGCCCTCACACAGCAAGTACCCACTCCTGGTGCCCGCCGGAGGGCAGGTGGGCTCTGTAGCCTGGCTCTTCTCTTTCCCTTGGCCCAGTGATGTTTAGTGCCCGCTCCAAGCGGGGAGGCTCCTTCCCAGGCTCTGTTGCCTCCTTTTTTGTCTCTTTTTCAGCAGGTGCTCTGCTCCCCATTGGTGTTCTACTAATCCTGAATTCCTCTGAATTTTGAAACGGAGCCCTGCTGTTCTGGCTCAGGCTGTGTGCATCCTGGGCTTGTTATTTGGATGTTGGACATTTTTGCCAGAGCTTGGAAAACACCTCATGCAAAGAAATGGGTTTTTTTGTAAATCAGCTTTACCACTTCTTACCTGTTGCAGGAATTTTTGGGGAGTTGGGGAATATGGGGGAAAAACAGGAGGGTGTATGGCTCTGCTGTGTGGGCAAACTCCATGGCATTTGAGCCACAGAAGGATTTCTGTGGATGTGACTTCCTCTTCTGTGGTGTCTGGATATTAGGGAGCTGGGAGCAATGGAAAGTCACAGGCAGATGTCTTTGGGAGAGGACAGGGAGAAGCAGCTGTTCTCTGCACTAGGCATCAGTGAGGCTGCGCGGGGAGCTGTGGGGATGGAGCAGAGGAGGAGGCAGAGGCTGCTTCCCTCTTCCTGCAGGTCTGTGCAAATCAGGCTAGAGCAGGAACTGAACCCCCTTTTTACCTGCCACACTCATTGCTATCCCAAAATAGTCTCCTCTGGCTGAAAGAGCTGGAGGTAAAGCCAAGCCACCAGAGCCGGGTGACGGTGAGTGGTGGCCTGGGGGCTGGGGAAGGGGGATCCGCCGCAGCCATCCTCGCAGTGGAAGAGCAGACCGGGCGCCTCACCTGCCTCCCAGAGTGAATGTGAAACTGCTCACCCAGTGCTGCTGTTCCCAAGTGCAGATGGTTGTAATTTCCTGACAGAGTCATCTTCCTCTTCCCCTCCTCGCTGCTGCAAACAGTTCAGCTGTCTTCTTTCCTCCCCGTGTCTTTCCCTCTGGGGCTGGATTAAATCCCTGACCTACCCTGTTTGCCTCTGCACAGCTCTTCTCCTTTCTCCACTCAATGGCTCTCTTGTTTCCTTGTCAGTCTGTTTGCTTCTCATATATTTTAGGAATTTTTTATTTATCTTTCCTTTCCTGCTATTTTTGTTTTGCCTGCTGTTCCTCTCTGACCCCATTTGGCTGTTTACACCCTTTCTATTACAGACGTCTGTATTGTTCAGATCTTCCTCTGCTATTTCTATCTCGCTAGGAACCTCTAGATCCATCGTTTGCTGCCTCTTCCAGAATTTCTCAGTATTTAAGGGTTACAGCAAGATCCTGTTTTCTCTCTGGGACGTAGATTGTATCAATCCTAGACGGGTGTGGATGAGGAGCTCCCTTGACCCAGCAGTGGGTCCTGGGTCAGTTCAAATAAATGGATATGAAGGTTTTCAAAAGCTGTTGAGGTTTTCTCCATGGTGACTTTTGGAGGCAGCTGTTACTCACAGCCACAGCAGTCACCTAAACTATTTTGGTGAAGGCAACTTTGTGTGTGTCAGGAGAGGAGACATCTGAGCTGCTGCCTCTGTGGAGCACAGAGCACCTTGGCTTGGTCCCAGGAGCTGCAGTGTCAGGTAACTGTGCTGTGCTCCGAGGACTTACCCTGGGAGCAGAGAGTCGTCTTTGTTCCCAGGAGGCAATACCTGCCTCTTGTCACAGTGGGTCTGAGAGGGCATCACACGTGGCTCGTTGAGAGGATGAGTTCCTGATGTGGTGGGTGAATCTGTGTTGTTGTGCCCCCCCTGCCTTTGGGTCTGAAGGGCTGTGGTAAGAGGGAGCTGCTGCTGAAAGCAGTGGCCTGGCCTTTCCCTGGGAAGAAGGGAGCTGTGAGGCAAGCTGGGACACAGCTGAGGCCAGTTGTTTGCTGCCTGCTTGAAGAGAAAACAGTGGTGTTGAGACTTTCCAGCTGGGAAGGCACTTTGAAGGCTCCCTTGAGGAAAAGCTGTTGTACTCTTTTGGTTGTTTTCAGCCTTTGGGGTTTTCAGTCAATAGATTATGTCTTTGGGACTCCCTGGTTTTTGGACCCCTTCTTGAAGGAACACAGATCTATGCTGTTGAAGAGAGGATGTGCTCCTGGGACCATAGTTCCATAGCTTTGGGAGCTACTTTTCAAGCTTTGGCTCAGGGTCCAAGACCAGAATTCCCACATGTCAAGAGAAGAAAACAATGCAACCCACAGTGCTAATGTGTTAATAAAAAGGCTTTTCTTACTGCTGCCAACTCTGACTGGCAGGGAGGAGGAAGGGAGGAGAGAGGTTTGAGAAAACCTTCTTACTTGGTATTTTTTCCTAGGAAGGGGTGGCTGGTTTGACACCTGGGTCACTGGTTGTTCCTGTAGGAGAATCTGGCAGTCTTTTCTGAGATGCTCATCTGCCTCTGGGGTTTGTTCCAGGCTTCTGAAAGTCCTCAGGAAGAAGGAGTTTGGGCTAGATCTGCACCGTCATTCTTCATGGAAATTCCAGTCATGTATAGGGGAGTTACAAACTTTGGAAAAACAGTCTCCCTGCTGCTGCTCACATACCACGGGACTTTCTTGGCAGCCTGACAGAGAGCAAAGTGAAACCACTGCAAGCAGGGGTTTGCAAGCCCTGCTCCAACAGGGACGGTCTGCCAGAGGGGCAGCTGTGGGTGCACCACTTCTGACGTGAATAGGTCTTTGCCCCGTTCTGGGTCACAAAAGCAGGTTGTGTTAGTGCACATCTCACAGTTGGGAACAATAGTTTTAAGAGCTAGAATCATAGAACCGTAGAATCATCTGGTTGGAAAAGACCTCCAAGATCACTGAGTCCGGCTGTACCTGTTCACTACTAAACCATGTCCCTGAGAAACGCATCTCTCCATCTTTTAAACACCTCTGGGGTGAGGACTCAACCACCTCCCTGGGTACCTGAGACTCAACTCCCTCTGCCAGGGCCTGAGAACCTTTTGGTGAAGAAGTTTTTCCTGATGTCTAATCTGACCCTCCCCTGGGGCAACTTGAGGCCATTTCCTCTCATCCTATCGCCTGTAGCTTGGGAGAAGAGCCCAGCACCCACCTGGATACAACCTCCTTACAGACAGTTGTAGACAGTGATGAGGGCTCCCCTCAGCCTCCTCTTCTTTAGGCTAAACATCCCCAGGTCCCTCAGCCGCTCCTCACAGGCCTTGTTCTCCAGCCCCTTCCCCAGCTTCCCCTGTGCTGGCACCAGTCCCTGGGAGCTGCGGTTGGCTTAGGAACCAAATCTAGGATGGTCTCCGTGCTGTCAGCTTGTTTCTGAGCTCTTCCCCAGAGGCAGAGGGGACTATGAGCTTCTCCCAGCACAGCCCTGGTCTCCAGAGTGTGGTTACCTTCACTGATTCCAGATCTGTAACTGCTGCAGGTCATGGATTGTCATGTTCAGGCTATTGGATTTTGGTGTTACTCTGTTCTTTTCTGTAGGAAGGGAGGAACTTGTGAACATCTCCAGAATAACTATAACTGGCTTATAGAGCTCAAAGTTAGGCTGTGGTTTTGATGGTTTCCTGTGAAGCCTTAATTCATCTGGGAGTGTGCAAGCACCTAAGCTTTTGTCTGTGTGCTCACTGCTGCTTTTTCTCATCGTCTCTGCGTTTTTGGACCAGCCTGGGACAGGATTTGGGTTTCTCTAGCAGCTGTTAACATGGCACTTGCCTAATTACAACTCACCTCTTAATACCAAATACCAAACGCTAACAAGCACAGCACTGTTACTCGTCCCTGGTATTTCTGAGCCTTTTGCCTGGGTGAGCCTCACTTTGTGGAGGGGTTTGGTGTTCCACAGGCAGGTGGGGAGCGGCAGAGGAGGTGCCTTGCCAGAGGCAACCAGCGGGCGAGCGGCAGGGGAGGAGAGTGAGAGTCTCTGGGCTTGCAGCCCAGTCCTGGAATGCTGGGCACAGCTTCACCCTGCGGGATTACATTTCTGTGCTGTTGAAAGAAAGCAGAAAACAAATACACAGAGAAATGGCAGGGGAAGAATTGCTGAAAGGTGGAGGTTTCTTAAAGTGCGGCTGATGTATTGACTTCACATGTGTCTGGTTACCTGTCTGAGGCTTAATATGTGTTCCTCTGCTCAGGGGAAAAGTCCTGAGCCTTATGGAGCAATGCTGGTTAATACTGTGAAGAGCCATGCCATTCCTGGAATCTTTAAATATAATGCTGTTAAAAGAGGGAAGAATCAGGAGGAGGTGGTTTTGGGAGCCTCAAGTTAATCTCCAGTGTGTCAGCCAGGCTGGCTGAGCTCAGGGCAGCTTGCTGACAGTGTGGTTTGCTCCGTTATTAAGCCTGGTAACAACTTTTTTGAGGACCATGGCAGGCAAGATGTGGTTTAAAAGCTCGTGCTCACAGGCAGTACCAGCCACGAGCGTGAGGCTTGCTCCATGGCGTGCCACCAGCCAGTGGCTCTGTGATGCACAGGAGGACAACGTGAAAAAACAGTTCCTCTAAACGCATCCAGTTCAAATGCTCTGCTTGCTCTCATTCCCAGCGGTGTTGCAGTTTGTTACTATGGCAATTCCGTGACATTTGCTGGAGGCTGGAAAGGCCACTCATGGTTGTTCTCTGCTGGATCCTGTTCTGCCTCCATCTCCTGCTTTTGCATACATGCAATTCTGTTTAAGCAGCAGTGCTGGATTTTGTGCTGTTTTGTGCCCCTCGATATAAGAAGGACATTGAGGGGCCGGAGCGCATCCGAAGAAGGGAACGGAGCTGGGGAAGGGTTTGGAGCCCAGGGGTTCTGGGAGCAGCTGAGGGCCCTGGGACTGTTTAGTCTGGAGAAGAGGAGGCTGAGAGGAGACCTCACCTCTCTCTGCAGCTCCTGGAAAGGAGGTTGTGGTGAGGTGGGCGCTGGGCTCTTGTCCCAGGTAACAAGTGATGGGATGAGAGGAAATGGCCTGAAGTTGCACCAGGGGAAGTTTGTATTGGATATTAGAAACAATTTTGTCACCAAAAGGGCTGTCAGGCAGTGGCAGAGGCTGTCCAGGGAGGTGATGGAGTCCACAGTCTTGGAGGGGTTTATAAGCTGTGTGGATGTGGTGCTTAGCGGCCTGGTTTAGTGGTGGGTTTGTCAGTGATGGATTTACAGTTGGCCTCAGTGATCTTAAAGTGAAGGTCTTTTCCACCCTGACCAATTCTGTGATCCTGCAATTCTTGAAAGCAGGTCCATGTGCTCCTGCTGCCAGCAGGTTACTCCTACACAGCCCTTCAGTGGTCTCCACCATGTGGGAGGTGCCTGGGAGCACAGTGTGCAAACCCTGCCAGTACGCCCAGACCATCCTGTGCCCAGCAGTGCCTGACAGCCTCCTTCACTCCTGCTTTAAATTCTAGTGGAAACCTGAGCAACTTCTCTAGTACCTCGGTGCTTGCTGTGACCAGTACCGTAGGGTGAAGGCTCCGGGGCCAGGTCCCACAAAATCCTAAGACTGATCCCAGGTAAAGCAACCTGATTTTCCTTTGTGTCTATTGGCATTGCTGTGTCAGAGCTCTTTTTCCTCTGTGCAGATAGTATTTGACAATCAGTATCACCACCTCCAGGTAATGGAATTTCCCAGGTGTTTCAGACCACTCTGTTGAGTTCCCAGGTTACAGAAAGGTAAAAAGTGATCTGTGAACGTTATGTGCCGGTCTTTTGTCACCTCCAGAAACCCCGGTGAGTGGTGCTTCCAAACCAGCGTGGTGTGAATTCTGGGGTAGGTGAGATGTTCTGGCACTAAAGCGATCATGTCCTGCCTGAATCTCTCCTGGAAGGAGCCAGGAGTGATTGTTATTGATAAAAATTTGGACTGGCATCGATAGCTGTGAACTTGCAGGAGTTTTGAGTGTAGATTTGGGCTTAAAATCTAGGAAATCTGGGGAGATGCTCCTTATAAGGGAGTGCAGGGATAGGACAAGGGGGAACAGTTTTCAGCTGAAAGAGGGGAGATTGAGATGAGATCTTAGGAAGAAATGTTTTGCTGTGAGGGTGGGGAGGCCCTGGCCCAGGTTGCCCAGAGAAGTCATGGATGCCCCATCCCTGGAGGTGTTCAAGGCCGGGCTGGATGGGGCTTGGACCACCCTGATGGAGTGGAAGTTGTCCCTTGGTACTTCCATAGCGAAGGGATTGAGCCTGGATGGCTTTAAGATCCCTTCCAACCCAATCATTCCGTGATTATACGATAATACACGAGATACCAAAAGAAGTCTTCAGATGAGGTGCTCCAGGCCCAGCTATGTATGTGACGGGACAGGCAGGACAACCCAGTATCTTGGGTTTGTGTTAGGGGCTGAGTCCATTACGATCCCAGGTTCCGAGCTCGACTCCCAGGTTGGGCTTTGCTGTAGCTTGGATGGAAGCACCTGGCTCTGGTACAGAGGAGCAGCTGCTGGAGCCATTGCCAAACTGTTCATCTCTGCCAGATCTTGTCCCTCCTATCAGTGCCTAAATGTAGCAAAGCATTTACACCTCAGTGTTTAGGTTTCTGATGATATTCCACCCCCTGGTAGCTGTCTGTAATTCCCATCAAACTGGTGATGATCAGGAGGAGTGTCTTTTGAAGATCAGATATAAGTGTGCTGTGGCTGTGAGCTCTGTTTTCTCCTTCCCCATTCACAGTCCTGTTTGCTCATTGTGTGCTCAGTTGTCCCAGGATGCTGGGCTAAGATAGGAAGTGCAGTGGTAGGGGGGGCACTAACTTCCCTCTAGGTTTGAGGGTGTTGTAGGCTGCAGATAGGAGGTTTTTCTTTCCAGTTTCTTCCCAAATGCTTTCAAACCCATCAGCTGTGTCCAGGACAGCGTCTGTGAGGAGCATGTCTCCACTCTGTGACATCATTCACATTCCATAAATAAGAAATGATTGGCCTGATCTTAACCTGTTTTCCATTGGGAATTTACTTGAAAAGCAGTGAGAGGTTGGAAAGAAGGAACTGGGCTGGATTGTGCCTTGTGGTGGTTATTGTGGAGGCACAATGGTACTGTGTGTGTACAAAAGCATTTGGAGGGCTGTGAATTTAAATCATGAAATTAATATATTCAAAATTAAGATTTTCTTGCCCATACAGGTTAAGATGATTTTAATGTTCTGACTCGTGATGGAAAGATATGTAAACGGTTTGTGGTGTTAATTTAAGGTTAAGGAATAACCTTAAGCATCTCCCTTCCTTGATTAATTTTCAATATTCAAATTTGCATCCTTAGCGTTTCCTCAAATACATTTTAAGTTTTGGTTTCCTTTTACTTTTTGAGGGGTACCAGAGCAAAAAATGGAAAGTTCCACTGTTGTGCTTGGTAAAACTTTCTAATGCCATATGCAATTAAAAGCCTCATGTAAATGATGTGTCTGTGCACACACACCCAAGGACCCGTGCCAATGCGATCCATTTGTCATTTATGGCTTTGTGATTAATTTTTCCAATGTTCTTATTTAATAATTCTCCCACTCCTTGGGGAGAGCTATAAAAATGGATTTTGTTTTTCTAATGTGTTTGCATTTTAAGTAGGCACAGTCTCCTCAGATTCCCATTTGCCTAACAAGCAGATGAATATGTTCATCTTCAAATGTAAATGACCAGTGGGCTGAGTCTGGGAATGATGAATTTCAGTGCAGGAGGAGGACATTAAGAAAATAATAAGGAACTGAGTTCTGGGACCCACAGTGTGCAGGAAGTGTGACCATAACGGCTGAGATGTGTCCTTTGGAGCGGTGGTCGCTGCCTTTCACATCAACATCTTTCTGTGCAACCTGAGGCAAGTGTTGTTCCTTCTCCCCTGGAGCAAGACCCTTGGCAAGGTGCAGTGCTCTCCCTTCCACAGTAACACGGGTTGCTCCTGTCTTGCTCTTCCATTCTCCTCCTCCGAGTGCCATGCTGGGCTGGAATGGGAGAGGGTTTGTCCTTATGATTCCTCAGGTTCTCTGTAACATTGGAGATCCCTTTCCCTTGGCCTTTTCTTTGCTACTGTTTGCTTGTTCTGCCCCAGGGCCTTCATGTTACAACACCTTTGAGGCTGAGCGGAATAAGTGGCGGTGCCTGGGCCTGATTTTTAATGGGCTAAACCTGAAGTTGCTTTTCTGCCACAGCTGTAGTGCTGAGGGTTCTTTTTGGATGTTGTCCTGTCGGGTGTCCTGTTGGTGTTTTGACTTTTAACCACATTGGGTGTGCTCAGGAGTGTGACACACGTGCAGGCATCCTGGAGGTTCTGATGTTCCTGCAAGTCCTGCAGTTCTGTAGCTCCAGAGAGGACCAGTTTCTTTGTACGCTGAGGTTTTAGAAAAGGAGGCTTTCAAGTTGTTTACAAATCTGTGATCGTCACATGACCTTACACAGGAAATTGCTGATATACCCATAAAACCTGAATTTCTGCCCCTTTCCCAGATGGTGACCAGTTAGACCATGTTTATGGAAATCTGGATGTTAATGCTTCACAACAAATCCCTGACAGAGTTCCTGGGCAGCAAAACTGATGGAGAAATGTATTTATTCTAGTAAAAAAAGATAAGAATTTTAGTAAGTCCAGACCATTCTGATCATCTGTCAGTTTGTCCCAAAAATGCCAGAAGAGCTGTATTGAAGACAGAAGCACATCCCCCCACCGTTCATTAAGAAGGAATACGCTTTCCATCTCCAGCAAGGGTTGCAGTTTAGCAGCAGCAAAGGCTACGAACAGCAAGACCGTTAATTATTCCAGATACTTCTTTCAGCCCGAACCTTTGTCTGTTGAGCTGCTTGTTGGCATTTTGAGCCTGAACAGCACACAAATAACCAAAACACTTCAAGTATTTTAAGTTCTCAGTATTTCCACTTCCAAGGATGCTCGTAACCAGGAAAGGCAGAGCAATACCAGGACCACCTTAACATCTCTTCACTTCAACCTAAGCAAGTGCTTGAGTTCTTGATTGTCTGGAGTGGCTGCTCAAGGAGGGTCTTGCATCCTTTCAAGCTTATTTTAATTTGATTTTGGTCTTTACAAAGTTCTACAGAGCCAGGATCTCCTGTTCAGTGCTACTCAGTCATTTAACTCTCTCTTTTCCTTTCCTCATGGGAAACTAGGCCGTGGTACTGCGGTGAATTCCCATCTGGAAATCGCAGTAAGAAAGAACATCATTTCACAGAGAGATGAGTAGGAAGAAGTCATAATGAGGTTTGCTTTTCCTTTGTGAAGACCTCAGTGCTACATCATTTCATCTGAGCAGTGAAGTGGATCAGTAGTGCGTTCCCAGCAGGCACCGAGCTCTTCTCTCTGGTGACCCGAGGGAATGGCAGGAGGATGTGCCAGGGAAGGGTTAGGTTGGATATTAGGGAAAGGTTCCTCACTCATAGGGTGTTGGAGCACTGGAACAGCTCCCCAGGGAAGCAATCACAGCCTGACAATATTCCAGAAGCATTTGACCAACCCCCTCAGCCACACGGTGTGAATGTTGGGGTTGTCCTGTGCAGGGACAGGAGATGAACTCGATGATCCTTGTGGGTCTCTTCCAACTTGGGTCATTCTATGGCTATATGATTTCAAAAGGAGGTTAAAATAAAACACCCTGTATTGTGTGTTGGGCATAGCTCTGCAATGTGGGCTGAGTTGAATTTTTCCACTTCAAAAGGAGATTGAGCATCTTTATGGATAGAAAAGATAAATCTTCTTGCATCACCTGGGTGATCTGAGAGGTCTTTTAAAACCTTAATGATTCTATAATCATAAGTACACCTACTTTTTTAATTATGCAGGGTTGAGGCTGTTCATTGTCAAATTGCTGTCAAAGTAGCACCTTAACATGCTCTTTTCAACGTTCTTTATCTTACACTTACTTATGAGTTGAATGAAAAAGAATCCAGCACTGCCATGCAGTGGCACCAGAATGGAGAGGTCTGAAACTGCATCTGCTGGGATTATATTGTCTGATATGCCTGGATTTTGCCATGAAGTCCGAATAACTCAGTTCATAATGCTGATTTTGGGATGATCATAAAATGCTAGAATATTTTTGTTCTTAATTGCTGATATTTGGTGTCTATTTGGATTCAGCTTTAACGGACTTTTAACTGTGGGAGAAGAAAATCCATTGATGCATAACATCCTGAGTATGTCTGGCAAATGTTTTCTTTCCCAACATCCAGCAAGCAGTACCCAAAGCATCTCTTCCCAAAATATTTTAGAAAATGCCAGTATGTGGCTATCTGGCTGTTAGGAACAAGGGGGCTGCTTTCAGGAACTGCTGTTCTCCTCTGTGTGGCAGTTACTGCTGGCCTGGCATTGAGTGTCCAAAGCAGGAGGGGTTACACACAGCCCTTGGCTGTCTGCGTTTAAAGCTGACACCTCCACCTGACACGTGGTTTGGATCAAGTATCACGGAATTCATAGAATTCCTTGGCCACCTCCTCAAAAGCAGCTTACAGGTGCCATAAGGTGAAGTCAGTCCTGTAGCTACCGAACGCGTCTGGAGCTGGGACTGAGCCCCGAAACACTGCAGTGAGAAACCGCACATGAGCCCGAGGCTCCGTGCACTCACCTCTCCTTTAGCCCTGTGCCAGCTGGAAGGTGAGATAACACCTTGCACCGTTTTGTGGTCATTTCCAGGGGTTTGGCCCCTCTTGGTGAGGGTTTGGGATTGCCTTTTCCTTGGCTTGATATTTTGCAGCCTGAGGAACCCCCTTTGCATGGGAAGCACCATGCGAGGTTGGGCCAGTGTGTGCCTGGATGTCTCCTGTGCTCCTGACAATGGCCAAGTGTTTGTGGGAAGGAAGTAAATGATCATGAAATGAGTGGTCTTGGAATAGTTTGCCCACAGGGAAAGTTTTTTCCTAACCCCCACTTAGGAACTGGCTCGTGCTTTTGTGTGTGAGGGTTTCTGTGCATTCCAAATTTCTAGATTTTATTATTATTTAATCCTTACTAATGTACCTCTGCATACTTTAATCCTTTTAAGGGGTTGCTGCTGACTTTGGGCTCAATCCTACTCTCTTTTCAAGGAATTTTGCTGTTAGACACCTTGAAGTTGAGCTCTGGTGTAGGTTGCAACTGGTTTTGCTGGCAGCTCTCTCCTTGGCTGTAAAACACAGTTGTAAAGCTCATAACTTCTGTGCAATAGCACAGTTTGAGTGAGGAGGAGATGAAGGTCTCCAGGCAGAGAACTTCATGTCTGTGTACTTGCATCCCACCTCTCCTCACTGCTAGTCTGATATCTAGAAGGAAGTCCCTAAAGATTCCAAGGGGTTAGGTCAAAGGAGTTGTCTATGAACTTGCGCGGGAATATCCTGCTGGCTTAGGAAGCCATAAATGTGTTCCTTTCCATCTAGGTGCCCCTCTGGCTGCGGAAAGGGAGAAGAAGCCTCTCTCCAGAGCTGTCTTTCTGCTGCCCTGGGTGGAATCCACAGAAACAAGTGAGGGTTCCAGATGTTTTTGCTCTCTGTGGTGTTGTAAGGAAGCAGTAGCTGCACTCTGGGTCTTCTTCTGGGAAAGCTGCTCAGGTAGTCCGTGCTCTGGACACAGCTGGGAACGGTGTTCCCCAGTGGCAAGCATGTAGCACACATCTTGGAAAATGCCAGCCTTTTCCTGTTTCTTTGCATTGGGTGGTTTGGTCGTGGTGGCTTTGGCTCTTATGGAAGAGTCTCGGAGTCAGTCCTGGTTCCTTTAAGTGAGGCAGGCATCCCAGGGAAGATGATGCTCATTTCAGGTGCTGCTGCAGAGCCACTCGCCAGCTCCAGCCCTCTGGGCTTGTCACCAGCAGGACTTGTAAGGACTCCAGCATCTGCCAGCAGATTTGCAGGAAACAGTTAAGGAGTGTGAAACTGAGCATCAGAGAAGCTCATGGGCTGTCCTGCGATCCCCTGGCCGTGGCTGGAGAGACAGTGCTGATACTTGATTGTCACTCAGAAAGCCTGTTCAGGGGGGAGGAACATCACAACCTCAGATCAAGAGAGAGCAGAGAGAGAGCAGATACATTTATCGCAACAAGCTTATGTAACATATCCAGACCCCCTCCCCTTTCAGAGATGCTGCTGGACTCAAGAACTCTTTGGGAAATGTTTCCCACAGTGAGCCAGGAGTGTGGAATTCCATGAGTTTAGTGCTTCCTTGGTCATCCTCAAACCTCTGGTGTGAAGGTGCCACTCTGACCATGGAGTCCTCTCTTCTTTAAGTTTGCCGCTTTTTCTTGACTGGGACCTGGAATGCTGCAGGATTTCAGGAATATCCAGCAGGCTGTTGCAATCTGTTTTACCTTCAGCAGTTTTGCCCTTCCACATTTGGAGGCTGTCCATACCAGACAGCCATTCCTGCAGTGCTCTGAAAGGGTGGGGTCATTTGGGATTCAGAAGTATCTGCAAAGCGCCAAGTGCTGAGAGAACTCCTCTACCAAGTAGCTTTTGTTGCTTCTTTCATCTGAAAGGTCTCTATGAATTCTGGATCAGGTGGAAATTGTTCTTCACTGTGGAAAAGCCATAAGGAGCTCCCACAGCCTTCTGACAGAGATCACCATAGCTTCTGCTTTCATTCTGCTCAGCAGGATAAAGGGGCAGGCAGTGGTTCATCCATTTAGAGTTGCAGCCTCACGTGCAGTGAACTGCAGTAGTGAACCCAAGTGGGTGATGAGACTGTACCGGTGTTTAGGAGCTTAAAAGAATTATTTATTTTAAAAATGAAATTATTGACAAGTAAAATAAAAGCTGACTTAATGTGCATACTCTGTTGTGTTTGAATGCAGCGCTGAAGAGGTAAAAACAAGGCTTTAACTTCTCTAATCATATGGGTCCATGAACACAAACAACAGAGCCGCTGCCGGGGAGCTTGCTGAGGGCAGCTCATCCGTGCAGCTGATGTGTGAGCTCCTGGCTTGCTCTTGTTACAAAGGAAAACAGTTGGCCCCGAGATCCTTTGTGGCTGCACGAGCTGATGTGGTTTCCTTTGTGTGCAGCAACGTGTAGGCCATGGGCGAGGTGACTGTGGATGTCAGTCTGCACCCTGGGCATGTGTCAGATATCAGAAGGTGGAGAAACCCCGCCGAGCTGGCCAGGGAAGTTTCCCCTTACATTGGTGTGATAGCTGAGCCACAGACACACAGCATCCCCAGTCAGGCCAGAATGAATCATAAGCATCTCCAGTTTTATTGCATCTACCTCGTCTCCCCACACAGCGGTGGTGAAGGCGCTCGGTCGTTGCTGGGATGGTGGGTGGGCATTGAGGGTACAAACACTCATGGAACCAGGCTCCATCAGTCCTGCCATTCACTGAATTGTTGGTTCTCTTTGGGTTGGTTGGCTGGAATGTGCCCTTGCGGGATCTGGGATGCAGTTGGTGATTGGGGAGCAGCAGCAGTGAGAATCGTGTGCTATCAGCGTGCAGGTGTCTAGGCCTTGGGGTGGTCTGTGAGGAAGACTTTGGCTCCTGACAGCTCATATGTGTGCGCTGTGCTTAGTTCTGCCAGTTTGTCTCTATCCTGACCAGTGCTTCCCTGCTGTAGCCTTGAACTTCCACAGGGGATTTCAGCAGGGCCTGTGGTTCAGCATCTTCATTGCCTTGAGGTCTTACAGAGAGTGGAGCAGAGGAAATAACAAATGAGAATACGCCCCAGGCCGTAAGAGTGGGGCAGATGGGGACATGGTGGAGCAGAGGGTGCCTGCATGCCTTAGGGATTTGACAGAGCACGTGGGATGAGTGAACTGCATGGGGGTGTCTGGTTGAGCAGTGTCTTCTGGAGTGCTTGCCTTTTACCTCAGAGTTTCTGAAGTGGCCTCTTTTCTTTTTCCAACAGACAATTTTAGGTACACGTGTGACATTTGTGGGAAAAAATATAAATATTATAGCTGCTTTCAAGAGCACAGAGACCTCCACGCCGTGGATGGTGAGTACTGTTTTGGCACCTAGACACCCAAACTGGAGTGAGAAGCCTTTGCTGTGTTATTCCAGGGAAGGCAGAATGTGGTTCTGCAGGACCACGTGGCCCCTGATGACCAGGACACTGCACAGCATGGCCTGCTGGCCTTTGTCCCTGCGGGCACAATCCACAGGAAGAAGTTTGCTGTGCTTGGTTCTCTCTGCGTGCATCAAAATAACACCCTCTGTTGGGACCTGCTGTCCTCAGAGTCCTCCCCTCTGCAGTAAGGTTCAAGGTTAGAGTAGACATGCTAGAACTGAGTGCCTGACAGTGAATTGTCAGTGTGGACACTCGCTGGGCAAGAGTTGGTTGCCTTTTGGGTTCTGACTTCACGGAATTGTTCCCAACGTGCTCCTCTGTGAGATATCACATTTCAGAATTGAGAAATGTTGTTTCATTCTTGTTAATCACCATGGTAGGGGTCTCATGCAGTGGTCAGTGGACAGCTTTTCCTCTGTGAAGGTAGCTGAAGCCTAGGCTGGTGGCGCTTGGGCAGAAGCAGACGCTCTCCTCCAGAAGCAGCATTTCTTTTCTCTATGTTGGGGACAACAGAAGCAATGCCACACTGTCCTTGGTTTGCCCCGTGTTTGCTGGGCAGCTAAAGCTGCTCAACTCAGAGCCCACAGGTACCCCAAGCCCTCAGCACATGTGCTACCAGCCTGCTGGTGTTGCTCCTCTCTGGGGCCAAGGACGGGGCCCTGGCAGAGTTTTAGAAAGAGGCTGCTTGGAAAGCAGAGAGTTTTGAAGGGCTGGACTGTCAAGGGTTTTTGCACAATACGTGTTGTCTGGAGAAACTCCTGTTCTGACTGGAGCGTGTGGAGCTCTGGATGTGCCCCAGGAGCAGCCAGTGTTCCCTTGCAGTCCACCACCACATGCTTCCTCCCTCCCATGGGCAGCCAAAATCAAATCACTGGGGCTGAAGTTCGTTGTGAGATGAACGTGTCTGCTTCTGTCTGAGATGTGTCTTCATAGCTGTGGTTCAGGGAGCTCTGCCGAGGGTTACGAGGGGGCTTTGGAAGCAGCTTCCACTTGTGTCTCACAAGGGCATTGCTTGTCTCAATTCCTCCAAGGAGCTGGTTGTGTCGTAGCAAACACAAGCGCGGGGCAGCTGGGCACCTGATCTTCACGTGGGGCTGTGTTAGCACAGAACAAAGGCCTTGAGAATCTCTGTACATTAGGGCTGGGCATGCTCAAATAGTTCCTGTGTGGATGCTGCTGGGAAGAGGAGGGACTGGGGCACAAAGCCTGCTGTGTTCTGTGGGGCTGAAATATGCTGGAGTGCTGCGTGAAATACAGGAGGGAAACAAGGCTGTTGAAGAGGATTTAATTTCTCTTTTGTTTCTTCCCCTCCTTCTTCTATTCTGTGTTAGTTTTTAGTGTGGAAGGGGCCCCAGAAAACCGGGCAGGTAAGCTGAGCTCCTTCGTGTGCTTTATTTCACAAACCTTTTCAAACATTCAGTAATTCAGGCACAGCAGGTCAAGAGTCAAGGGAGTTTTGTCACTGTCGGCAGCAGGAGAGGAGCATCCTCCCTCCCTCTCCAACACCTACAGCCCCTAGGTTGATGCCCAGCCCTAGTAGGTTACCAGGCTTTTGTTGTACAGACAACTGATCAGGTGTTTCATGTCTCTGGTGATTTAGTGAATTGTTCAAGGCATAAATTAAATTATTTTAGAAAATGGGGTGGGTTCTGCTTTGTTGCTAGCTGTGCTGTTAGCTGATAGAAAGGCACTGGTCAGTATTTGTTCACTGACTTACTGGCAGACTGCATTACCGTGCCCACTTTCAGACAGGGTAATAAGATAGAAGATGCACTGGAAGAAAATTAGAACATATGAATCAGGCTTTGCAAGGTGTTTATTCCATTTTTCTCTGTGTTTTCTAAACACTATTTATCTAGCAGGCAGTTAACTGATATGGAAGGGGTTCAGATTTGCTTGGGGCACTGAGGAGGAGGAGGGACAAGTCAGAGAGAGGATCATGGGGTTTATAATTCCTGTCTTGAAACCGTGCTACAGATGGAAATGCCCTTCCAGATGCAGGAGCATTAGTGCCTGTGCAGCTGTGGAAGGGAAACCTGAGAGTGTTGTCAGCTCTCTTGCTGGTTCTGTTCTCTTGCAGACCCCTATGACCAGGCCGTCATAGCAGCAGATGAAGTGAAGGAGGAGGAGCCGGAGCCGTTCCAGAAGATTGGTCCAAGTATGAGTTATTATACGGCTTCAGATGGGAAAGAGAAAGCACGTGGGTTTCAAATCTTGCATTTGCTGGAGTAGCTCTAGGAAAACCAGAGAGCACTGTGTTGCACAGATGTGGTGTGACCTTAAGGGTGCTGAAGGATGTGTTCAGGTCCAAATGAACACCAAACACCAGCAGCCCTGGCCCTGAGAAATGCGGCTTTGTGGTGTTTTCTGCTCTGCAAAGAGAAGAGAGGAGAGGTTCAGGAGGAAAGCAGGCTGACAGTGCTTAGAGATGGTCTGAGGTGCATGGGCAGAGCTGGCAGGTGACTGCATTCACATTGCCTTTGTGGTGGGTTCATTGGACAGATCGGAGTGAAACAGTTAGAGGATGGGATTTTGCCAAAGCATTTCCCTGAATTCTCCATTCTCAAAACAATTAGTTAACCCTGGATTTTCCTTCAGCACTGGCAGGAGGAGTCGCTGTATGGTTACACTACTTCATTATTCCAAGTGCCCCCAAAGGAGGGATTAGCACAGTTATTGCAGAAAAACCCTTCCTCCTGCAAGAGAAATCTACAATTCAAACATAAAAGTTCGCTAATTAAGACTTAAACTTGACAACTTGTTTCCTAATTTGACTATTCCTGTTGTCAGCACATCAGAGACTGTCCGTAACCAGAAGACAAAACCGCAACACAGGCTTTAGGAGTGGATTCTCTCCTTTGTTCTGCACATTTCCTTGCTGTAATTTGGGGGTAATATCCTATAGCTCATCCAGTTCTGCTGGACTTTGTGTGCACTCTGGGCACTGGCTTTGACTGTTTCCTTTTTTGGGGAACAGGGTGTGCGAATGACAGGGCAGACAGGTTCCAGGTGAGTGAGGAATGTGCTCCAGTTCTATCACCTGGCCACAAAGTCAGGGAATCAGTGATTATGTGAGAGAGTGCTGCCCTCCCTTCTGATCCCTGTATTTGTTTTGTCTTCACAGAAACTGGCAATTACACGTGTGAGTTCTGCGGCAAGCAGTACAAATACTACACTCCCTACCAAGAACACGTGGCGCTGCACGCACCCATCAGTGAGTATCCTGCTGGAGTTCTGGTTCATTGCAGACTGATTTACAGTGGCAAACACGAGGGTTGCAGGAGAGAGGGCCATCCTTGCAGATCCTTCCACTTGGCCTGTGGGATTGCAGCTGGCAGGAGGTAGATCATGCGCTGAGCAGGGCACTAAAGCTGGGCTGGGATCTCCTCTCAGAGGGAGGTGGGTACTGACAGGTCTGTAACATCACTGAGCTTTTAGCAAAGTCCAGGCAGTTCTGCACAGGTTCCTTGGGGATCTTGTCTGAAGGTTCTGGTACCTAAAGTGCACATAATAAGTGATGCACAAAATTCTTAGACCCTCCCTAAATAATGAGTGAACATACATGCTTCTGAGAAATCGTTCTGGGCAATGAGTTAAAACTGGTTTTCAAAATCGTGTAGAAGACCTTGGCAGCTTGCTACTAAATCACAGGCAATACAGTATTTATTTCAGGGAGCTCGGGAAAAGGCAGCATTCTGCCCAACACCACCATCTGCACTCTGGAGGGACACTACGGTCTGCACTCCCCAAAGGGGAGGTTTTAACCAGTGTAATTCAGTGCAGAATTTTAGTGCTTTGGTAAAAGTTGAGAGCAATTTTTGCTACGTGCTGGTTTTGGGTGCCTTAAAAGTACGCAGAGAAGTTCTTTACACCTGAACTTCATGCTTCTTTCATAGCGTTGCCCTCTGCTTTCTGGTGGTTTTAAGGCTGTGCCCACGTGGCTGCCGGCACTTTGGCTGGTGATGAGGTTGGATCAGCTGAGCTCATTAACCTAGTGGGTTCCTATAGCTGCTCATCCGCAGCCAGCAGAGGGAGCACACACTCCTTCCCACCAAATTCAGCTCCAGTCAGGTTTTTTAAGTTATCCTAATAAGGCAGCTTTTGGTTTAGACATGAATAGAAATACACTGGAAACAGTCCACCAGGCCAAGGTGAGTCAAGGCTTGGTGGCTCCCATGCAGGTTCTCTGGAACCTGGAGGTGGACCGAGATCGGGTAGAATGTGTAGGACATAAAATGCCCCTGCTGCCATCATCATGAAGTTAGTCACGTTATCTCCCATCTGCCTGAGGGAGCTAACCCAGCCCTTGTGGCTGCACATGCAGCAGTTATTCCTAAATACCCCTGCACTCCTAAACTCCACCTCTGAATTTGAGTGTTTTCTGGCCCCCCAGAAAAGCTGTTGGTGTGGTCAGCAGTAGATTGATCTCCTGGTACAGACGGGTCCTCAGGCACCAAGGCTGTGGGTGGACAGCCAAGGAACAGGGTGCTGTAAGGACTGCAGTAGCAGATTCTTAGCTTCCCAGCACTACCCATTTCAAGGGGATTTATGGCTATGGATTATCTTTCCACCTTCCCAGGGATAGGCTGCAGGTACTGGTTCCAGTCTTGGCTGTCCAGTACAAGAGAAGACCTCAACTGTTCTTCTCAGAGAGGTGTTTGCCTGCAGCGGGTCCTGCAGGTCTGGATGCAGATAGGGTCCACACAGACACTGTTCCTCTCCCTGTGCAGAGGGTCCTGATGCCCACGTTTTGACTACCAGAAGCCAGTTTTGGACGAAGAGGCACTTCCTTTTGAACACTGGGGTTGAAACCATTCTTGTGCCATGGTTTCTGTGCTAACTTATGTGAAACCAAAAGCAGCTGCCCCTGCTGCAGTCACTGAGATGTGCAGAAGGGTTTCCCATCCTCTCAGCAAATACCTTTAATTATGAGGACACTTCAGATCAGATCAGGATAATGTTTGCATAAGGTTTAACCCTCTTCCCTTAAACTTTTCATTTTAAACCATTTTTTTTTCCTCTCCTAGTTCCCATGGCCAGTAAGATTTATGATTCAGAGGGACAAACCACTAAGCCCAAGGAGGATACAGGAGAGGGCATGGTTAGCTCCCAAGGCAGGCTGACCAGCACGTCCTCCCACCTTCCTGCTGCTCAGACTCCGCACTCCCTATAAACTAAGGTCCTGTGAGGCAGCTTTTTGTTTACACACGTGACTTTTGGAAATCACAAATAGCTTTTCTTATGCCCTGGCCGTCACTAAAGCTGAGACTGTGTCTTCAACCCTGGTCTTGCTCTCGTGGTTAGAAGGCAAGGACTGAAAAATTAGCCCTAGTGCGAGTGGGTCAGGAAACCCTTCAGCATTCTGGGTCTCTCTGCTTGAGTGTGAGCTTCCCTTCCAGAGTCTGTCTTTCTGGGTTAAAAAAATTATTGAAAATGGGCTAAAACAAGGCCTTGTGTCCTGCAGGGTCAATAGGACCTTTTGGGATAATTTGTGGTCAGTGCTGCTGGATACCTGCTGTGAGGATAAGAGCTCTGCTGTGGGGTTCCCCGGAATTGTTAATGCCAAATGTCTATTTTGAAAGTTCCCTTTTGTTAGCCAGGAGGAGGGACTTTTTCATACGCTTAGTACTGGGCTCTCAGTCTTTTAAAATACATATTCTTATGCTGGTTTTGTCAGCCTGTTCACTCTCACCAAGAAGGGTGTCAGAGGCTGTTTCCAAAAAAAAGTGGGTTGTAGGCACATTCATTGTCCCACTTTTAGAAACATCTCTGAACAGAGTGGCACAGCGAGGGCTCACAGATGCCTTTGTGCCTCCTCGGGCTTGGTCTGCTCCGTAGGGTGGAACAGATTTACCCTCATTTGCAGGTGACTGGGTTATTGTGCTTGCATTTAGATGATGTGTTTGCAGTGCAGAGAAAATGAAATGTGTTTGGGATGTGGATGGGCTAGAAAAGGCACCAAGAGTGGGTTTTAGCTTGGCCAGTCCAGGCTCAGGCGTGTGCCCTCACTGCTCCTCTTCTGGAAGCAGCAGATAAGGCAGCAGCTTCCCTGGTCATGGGTTTATCTGCTGGGAGCACCAAAACCTGCACAGCCACCCGTGTCTGGTGCTTCCAGGGTGAAAATACACCATGTCAGGGCCCTCAGTGCACTAATGGGACTTCGTGGTCCTGACCAGCCTCACAGAGGGCCTCTGCCCACCTTAAAAGCCCCTGTTTCAGCACAGCTGGTAGGACCTCGGTGTCCAGCTCAGCTGTGACGTGCCCATGCCTGGTGGTGGATCCAAGTGCTTTGTAGACTGAGCATAGACTGAGCTCCTAGCTTAATGTCACTCCTGTCTCATCCCTCTGGACCTCCCTGAGGATCACTACTTTTGAGTCTGGCCCTGCATAATCTCACCAGTGCTGATCCTGCTGCCGATCTGTGGATTGACTTCCCAGCTTGACCACAGACCTGTCTCATTGCCAAGAGCTTCCTGATGCTCTGGACTCCTGGTTGGACCTGACTGTCAAGAACCATAGAATTATTGAGGTTGGAAAAGACCTCTAAGATTATCAATTTCAACTCTCAGCTCAGCCCCACCGTGCTGGCTAAACCATGACCCAAAGTGTCACAGCCACAGCTTTTTGAACCCCCCTGGGGGTGGAGACTCCACCACTACCTGGGCAGCCTCAGCCAGGGCTTCACATCTTTTCAGTTTCCTAATATCCAATCTAAACTTCCCCTGGCACAACCTGAGGAACATCTCTGGTCCTGCCTTGCTGACCTCTCCAGGGGCTGTGGGTTGGTCCTTGGCTGCCGAAGACTTTGCCTTGCCAGCCCCAAAATCCTGCCTGGCTCCACAGGGGACAGACAGAGCTATATCTGCCCTGACACCTGAGATACTGAAGGAAGTTCATCCAGCCTCTCTTCTCCCCGCAGTGCTGTCTCACTGCAGATTGTGAGACAGGAGGTTTCTGTGACCATTCAGCGACTCAGTATTTTCATTTTTGGGAATATCTTGAACTTGGCTATTTTATCAGCCTGAGGCAGTGAGTTCCACAGTGAAGATGGCTTCTCAGGAGCAGAACAGAGGAGCTACGTGATCATCTCTGCCTGCATTGCTTGGTCTTCAGAGGGAATTCATCATCTGATGAACTAAAGACTAAACCTATTTTTTCAGTGAACTACTGGCATCCTCCAGACTGCTAGAACTGGTGTTCTCTTGTCTGTCTTGCCTGACTGGTTCACACTCTTTCTCTGCTTCATGTCAGGCAGAGCAGCCTTCTCTTTGGGTTCTGAATTGAATTTGAAGAGGTACTGTTTGTTTAAGTTGGGAGGCAGGAGAAGTAGTTTTGGAGATCTTGATAGCATTGAGATAGCATTTTTCTTCCAAGCTTGGAGAGAGGGCAGTAGCTGTACTGCAGAGGATTCGCTGTGGTGCTGTTTCTGGCACTGAATAGTTGCCTGTTGGCTGCTCCTCTCGCTGTAGATGGGGAATGAAGTGGCAGCTGGTGGGAAGGGGCCTCGTGGGATGCGAGGTGACACATAGGCAGGAAATTGTCCTGCCTGACTGCGTTTGTGCTGGCAATTCGGCAGCAACTGGAGGAGGGTTATCCATGGAGATGGAAAGGAAGCATAGGAAGCAAAAACAAGCCTGTTCAGGTGGCCAGAGACCAAGCAGAGGGAAAGTGTCTTGACCTGAACTATGAGAAAACCTAGTGCAAGAATACACTGACAGTTACAGGAACGGGCAGTTGGGATCTGTGTAACAGATGCAAAGAAACAAAACCTGTTTGAGTATCTGTTTGCAGGCAGCTCTGAACGTGCACATCCTCACCCCCAGGACTGCCAGCAGGGAAAGGTGAGAGCAGCTCGTGTTTGAGGGGTGTGATGTCTCAGGTTTTGGAAACAAGCACCCAGCCCCAGTCTTGGGGACTTTTCTCCCCTCTGTCTGAGGCAGCTGTTGTGCTGCCGTGGCAATCTGTGACGGAGCATGTTGGGCTTAGGCACTGCTGGGTTGCACTGTGCATGGTGGGCAGGTGCCAGTGGTATCCATCCAGCATCCTAAAATATCACCCTGCAGCTCTGCTGGGAGTGAGCTTGGGCTGTGGGTTATATGAATTTTCTTAGTGACTCTTCATGGCAGATGGTTGGAGTGGGGCTTGGGCTTCAGGAACCATATCCAAATGTCCATGGAAGGTGCCATTGAGGAGTTAAAGGGTTGTTGGGTTATTTCTCCATTTTTGGGATAGTTTTTTTGATCCATATGGCCTAGACAAAGGCCTGTCCTCCTGAAGGTTTTTCATATGACTTTTGGCATTGAAAATTCCTGGTGACCTTCACTATGCATTGCAGAGACCAAACTGTAGGCACATCCAAAGACACTCAGAGTTTCTCCACATTACCAGTACTTGTCTGGAGATGCAAAGCCAGAAGGCCTTTCCTGACTTGCAGGATGAGAACTCTGCCTCCTAATTCCTTTCCATTTCCCCTTTCCCTTTGTATTTGGTTAATGAGACACAGAATGTAGCGGGAGATCTCTAGGATTTATGCAAGGCTCAAATAACAAAGATGTAAATTTCTCCCTGTTCAGAGCTCTGAGAGTCGCCTTAGAAATCTGCTTTCAAAACTCAAACTCTTCCAAACGTAGAAATGGAAGAGAGAGATGCAGGGACACCCAGCCAGGCCACGGCAATCAAAGAGTGTTCCTGGATGGATGGGGTGATTCCTGCTGGAGGAGGAATGGGTTGGTCACACGGCAGTTAGAGGTGTGAAAGGGAACTAACAAGCTTCAGGAATCTGTCCCCTCGGGTGAGTGGGGAAAACGATTTGGTCATTACGTGGGCTCAGTGGATCCACAGTTGCTGCAGGTCCCCGTGCAAGGGACCGGTGAGCTGTTAGAAAGAGACCCTCCCAGCAGGCACACGGTCTGGGGGCTGACTGACTGTCCCGGCACTAGTTCTGAGTGTTCATATCCAGAGTTCTCTCGATCTCCACTCTTCGTGGCAGTGAAGACACAGGCGAGCCAATCCAGCAAAAAAACACCGGCCTCAATAAACCGATGTTCTACCCTCCTGCACCGCACCCCCTCCGGTGTCCCACCCGCATCCCAATCCCAGATGTTCCGCGCTCCAAATTCTGGATCCCCAGGAAGCAAGGCCATTACAGGTACCAACTGCCTTTCTACCATCAACTTACTTAACTGCTTAGTGTCCAGTCCTGCCCTGGGTTGGCTTTTGACCCTTCCTGGACTCAGTCTGCTCCATCCGTGACTGGCCCAGAGTAGCTACTCCCAGAAGCAGTTGAGGGGTTTAGATCCTTTGGCACGTTATAAATAAAAATTTGTAGTAGGTCTTTATAACCTCTTTGCAGTGACAAGTTGGGTTTTTTTAAGCATTGTGCTAACCACGAGGTACAAAAGACCCTGTTTCAAATCCTGGTGTCACAAACTGAGGAGAGCTTCCTGGCAAGGATTGGCCTGGTGTCAGCTTTGGTTGGGTGTCAGCTTTGTTTGGCATTCTGTGTTTGTTTCAAGGCAGTATTTCAGGGTGAGGCCTGTGTCTGAGGAACTGAAGGGTGCTCAGGTGTTTTCAAAGTGCTCGACTGCCCACAGGAATAAGCTTCCTCAGAGATAAGCTGGGCTCTAGCAGCAAAATTCATGGTACAGAACCATTACAGAGGTGTTAGAAGACTCAGGTTAAGGTTGGTTCTCCCATAGTGCCCATTTCCTCCTTCCAAAAGAGATCAAACCTTAAAAAAAGGGATTAAAAAAAGAGAAAGGAAAGAGCACTGAAAAATAACCGTTGATAAATAGGATGTGAGACAGAGCGTTCAGATGTCCAGGCAGCAGGGAAGCAGTCCATTAAATCTGTGGGACTGATAGACACATGGTGCATCTCAGTACAGAGGAAGGGCTGGTTGATCAGCTGATGTCTGAACGCCCCTGAACCGTCTGGCATGGACAGATGCCGAGGAGCAGAGGGGGCTGTGGAGGGAGAGGCCCCAGGATGCTGGACAAGGATGCTTTCTGTTAGCTGGCACACACATCCACAGCTACCGGTGTCGCAGTGAGTGGCCTGTCTTCTTGTGAGTCCTGAGGTCCCATATTTATTACATCCTTTAAACATTTGTATGACTTTATTACTAATTTGAGGTCCCTCCAGTTAACAGAGTCAGGAGTTAAAGCTGAGAAATTATTTTTGTTATTTACTTAAACTTGCAACAACTCCTTCCAGTTTCATGTCTCTTATAATAGTGGAAAAACTGGGAGCTTTCCTGGGTCACAGGCCAGATTCAGCTGAGCTGTAATCAGGGCTGGTTTTTGTAAAGGTGCTTTTATTCCCCTCAGTTCTCTTAATCAAAAAGTACACTGGATAAAGACTTTGAGCTGGTCTCTTCCTGTACATAGGAAGGAATCACATGAGGCTTGAGCCTGGTAGATTGAGCCTAAAGAAAGTAATATCAGCCTGGGGTCCTGCCTGATCTGTCTGGGGGCATCATTTCCACAGTGTCTCTCAAGGCAATGTCCTGTACAAATGCAATCTGAGCAGCTTCTGGGATTTCTGGTACCTTCTAGATTTTCTGGGACCCATGTGTTGACCACAACAGCTCTCAGGAAGATAGTCTCCAGAAGGGACACCTTCTGAGTGTCCACGTGGGCCTGGGTGATAACAGAGAGGGTGAGGGATCACTGTGCTGCAGGGTTTGCACAGCGCTCAGTGGCATTCGCTTTCTCAGTACAGATAATTCTGCTTTGCATGCAAAAGGTTCAGATACGAGGAGAGAGAGAGAGAGAGAGAGAGACAACTTGTGTCAGCTGTCCTCTTCCTTGTGGGAAGGATGCAGTAAGCCCAAGAAGAGACATTAAACCCATTTTTTCTTATTGCCAGACTTGGCAAAAAAAAAAAACCAAAATGGGGAGGGGGACAAAACCACCATGCAAATTTTTTTCAAGACATTGTGACCAAGCCAGGATTTGAACCTGGGTCTCTTAGGGGGGTAGGTTGGCCTAATCCATTTTGTTGGGGTCTCTTTCTCCCCCTGTGCTGTCTGATTTCGTTACCCAAGGGCTCTCATTCCTGTTATTTGTCTGAAGGGGGGGAGGAACTGGGTAATGTCTCCAGTTCCTTTTCAGCCCTGGTTTATGTGAGTCTGTTTTAACTGATTGTGCTACCAAGTTTTCCTGTTCTGTTGCATTTTAGAAAGAGGCAAAAACACAGTAGATAGAGAATTAGAGAGGCCTGCTCAGACTTGGGAGGGTCCAGTAAGGATTGGCTGGAGCAGAATTCATGGGCAGGGAGCTTCCTGCAGTCCAGGTCTTCTCCAGCCACGTCAGATGTAAAGCCTTTGTGTCTGAGCCACACTTCAACACGGGGAGGCTCCGGGGTGACAGGGACCTGGGCCTTCTTTATGAAAGTCCTGACAGCAGCTCTGACCAGTGGGCTGCAGAAATACCTTGTGAAATAGTGGCCTGGTATTGATCTTCAGCAGTCCCTGCTGCTCCTGAATGATTTGCGAGGTGCTGAGCCCAGCTGAGCCTTGCTAAACTGGGTTCAGGTGAACCCATCAGGTGACCATGGGTTCCATGAGTGAGTCTACGTGGATAAGAGTCTACAGCACAGACCAAACACGTCAACCTGGCCAGTTCATGTTATTTATTTCTAGTTTATCCCTTGAGGCACCACAGTAAATACGTTTGCCCAGATACTGCAAACCTGGTTGAAGTGAGAGGAGACCTCACACTGTTTGTGCCGTTGAACTCATGATGAGGGACATCAGCTTGAGAAGGTGGTAGCACCTCAGCTGTGCTCTCGTGTTCCAGGACACTGCAGCGACTGCCAGGGTCGAGAAGCACCTCCATATGGATTGGAGTTGCTGGGAATTCGCCCTGTGCTACCGTTGAACTGTGTGAAGCCAAGCGCAGTGCCAGGAGCGCCGGCTGGCAGCGCGGGGCGGAGGGGAAGGGCTGCCTGCCCAGCCCCAGGGAGGGTGGGGGAGCGAGTTTGCTGTTGGGGGACACAGAGCATGTCCATAGCTTTTCCGAGACATTGTGGGCAGGCCCCAAGACAGCCCCTCAATTCTTCACCTTTCAGGGAGGGTGCTCAGGAACGCAGGTGACTGGGAAGCACAGGGAGGTGACATTCTGCATGTTGTGGTGAGGACCCGAGTTCAATCCATGAGCCTGTGCACCTGTGCCAGAGGCTTTAAGGGCTGCTTATTGTCTTAAGGGAGAGGAAGATGAGGGTTGTTTGGTTTTTTTTGCTGGGGAGGAAGCCATGATCCTGCTGGTTCAGTCAGGACTGGTGTTCCTGGGCTCCCAAAGAGCTGATCCAGGGCACCTCAGCCAGAAGGCATTCAAGGAAAATACCTACTTGTTCCCCCTTCAATGAACCTGGCCCATTCACCTCCAAAGTGAGGTATTTACCTTTCTGCTGTATTCAGGATATGCGATTCTGTGTCCAGGAGCACATTGTCTTGCCTCCTGTCTGTGTGGTTTGGTGTCCAGTATTGACCAATCACCATCCCTGCTCTGTTCTCCACCCAGCAGAAAGTGCTTTCAGCAGGAGAGTGGAAGGCAAAGCGCAAAACAACTTTGAAGAAACAAACAGCAACTCTCAGAACTCCAGTGGTAAGTGTGTTCGCTCCCTCCTGCTGTTCTGACCTTGTGCCTTTCCAGAGCAGGATTCAGTTGAGATCTGTGATCATTTTTGTGTTTGGGTACCTTCTTTAATCTTGCAGGCAGCTGGCCTGGGGTAGTGCCCTCTTCTCAGTCCTTCCCAGGTTCCTGGCACTCCAGAGCATGTAAAAAATGATGATGTGGGGATTCTGCTCCCAACATCCTCGTGCTTTGGCACGGATTTTTCAGTGGGGAGCACTGTGGGGAATGAGGGTGGAGATAAAGCAGTATTTGTTCTTTGTCTGTGCATCAGTGGAGTCCTTGTGAAGCAAAGCCGTTCACAACAAGAGAGAAGCTTGAGCACTCTGAGTAGAGCAGTGGTTTGTGTATTACAGTGATTCTAAATATGGTATTTACACATCGCTGTATCCGGAGTCCAGCTGTGAGTTTGCTCCATGGAGGTCACAGCATCCCAGATGTGTAAATGTGGGACCAGAATATGTGTGAAGAAGGAATTCAAATTTACCCCCTTTCTGGAGTTTCCTTTGAGTTTTTAGTACAAGTGGTAGTTCTGTTTGTAAGATTTTAATCCTGCCCAGTGTGTCCCCCTGCCTTCAAGTGGGTTGCTGTGATTCTCATACACTCCCTAAGTGGAATATAACCACCAGATGAGATGAAATGTAATTTCAGCATCCCAATACAGAGATAAATAATGTGCCAGCAGAAAAGGCTGACCTCCCTCCATTCCCCTTTCAAGGGTACCATAACCTGTGTTGTTTGCAACACCACTTGCTGGAATAAACAGGTAAGGGAAGGGATTTCTTCTGGAGCAGGGTACACAGCATCTCTTGGGTGGATTTATGTTGGCCTCTGAACGAAATAAGAGACTTTCTGGAACCATGTTGAAAGGGAATGAAGTGGTGTTGGAAAACCCACGTGCGGTAGCAGAGTTGGTGATAGTGAATGGGAAAAACATTGTTTGTTACTAAAATATTGCATGTTGTGTTTTGGGAAACAATCCTTTACTAATCCAAGCATTCACCACAATTACAGCTGTTCATTCGGGGACAGAAAAGCCTAAAGAAAAGCGCTGTAAACAGAACACATCAGGTGAGCTCGTGTCTGTGTTTCAGGCTCTTGTACCCTATGGTCCTGTTCCACGTGGTAGCAACACTCAGGAGTCCTCAGGGGCTTCAGTCACCCAGCCAGGCTGGTAGACAGGACACAGAACCATGTAGTTCACTGGCTGCCAAGGTTCACTAGCCTGACTCGCTGCTCTGAGTGGCCACTTGCCCCTCAGCAGCTCTGCTCCTCATGTCTTGTCTCCTGCAGGTGATACAAGTAGTTCCTCAGAGGGGTTTCAAAGCTTTCAAGTGCATGTCTGTAAGTACCAATATGTTTGGGTTCCGGACTCCTCTGGGGCCCTTTGAAAGCAGCAGCTTTAGGTTGTTCCTTTTTTATTCCTGTCAAACCCTGCATACCCTGCAGAGGAACGAGGGAACCATCTCCCTTGATATCAAACGACTCGACCGTAAAGCCAAGCGGCTGCAGGAGGGGAACGAACCTTTGGCCTGCGAGGGCTCCAGGAACCACTGACAAGAAGCACACACGAAAGAAAGTGTGGCTGTGTTGAATAGTCCAACCCTTCAGTTGTGTTGGAACTGCTGACCCATCGTTGCTGTGACACATCTCACAGATCCCCCTGCCATCTCCTTCTGGCAGCTCACGTCACACTCATCCTCCTGAATCTGTTTCTCTCTGAACTGTGACACTGAAAGCACAGGAGTGAAAGCTCACAGTAAAAAAAAAAACACTGCCAGAAATTCTTACAGACTGGGTAGTGAGTTTCATAAAATTTGCTCCTCTTATTTCATTGTCAGAAGTGTTTCTGTCTGCACCACATGTGTGCTTGGTTTATTTTAGTGGCTTAGCCCAGGGTCTGACAGGCTGCAGGGAGCTGCAGGGAGCTCAACTAAACTTATCTTTGAGCCAGGGAACCTGAGGAACCTTGAGTGAACGGCTCAGGATTGGTTTGTGGGGAGTTGGGCTCTGGCTGGAAGCAGTTCTTTCCTGCCTTAAGCAGCTGACACGCTCCGCAAAGCCAGGCTGGTGCATGAGGATGTATAAACTTCTTCCCTTTGCCCCCTTCACTTATCCATTCCCCCTCCTCTTTTCTTCCTCAGCCTGCTTTCCCCCCTTGACTCCATCTTTGTGCTGCTTCCTTTGTGTCCCATTCAGTGCTCTTTTCCAGATCTTGCACCAAGCCATCTCTTCTTCTGTATTTCTTCTTCTTCTTCTTCTCAGGAGTCGGTCTAAATGTTCTCATTGATCACAGCCTGAGTGAGCATCACCGTGTCACACTATGAATGGCCCTGGTGGTCAGAGGGGCCCTGGAGTGCTCCACAGTCATCTGTGTGCTTGGGTGTCCAAGCAGAGCACTTAGTAACTTCCTTTTCAAAGAGCTGACACATCCTTACCTCCCTATTTTCCTTCTTTCCATGGCTGGTGGGACAAACACTGTGTGGCTCAGAGTTCACATGTGCGATGTGAATTCTTGGGGCTAATTCTGGCATTGTTGGCCTGTCCTCTCCTGTGCTCCATCCAGCAGATTTCACACAGGCAGGGGAGCAGCTGGTGATAATGTGGTTGAGAACAACAGAAGGATGACACTTCCATCCTCGCCGCTCCCATCTGCTGCCTATCACCAGACTCCTGCTGCTGTAAAGAACAGTCCCCGGGTTTGGAAGGTGGTTGTAGGGCCCGGTGGAGCAGCCTGGGAGCTGTGTGGCTTGGCCTTGTTAAACACTTGGTTCCCTGTTCACTTGCTCTTTGTGGATGTGAGTTCTGTGTCTCAGGCTCAGTTGTAGTGACAAGAGACCAGCAGGGTTTCTTTAGGCCACCCAGCTGGGCATGTGGTGCTCTCTGCCTGTGTAACCATCCTGACTGGCAGTGTCATGGACACTCCATGTCTGGAGAGAGGGGGAGAACCAGCCAAAGCCACCTAAGACAGATTTGGATGCAATGCTATAGGGAGTCCTGAGTGGAAATCAGACAACCAGAAGGGAAGAAGTTGGATTGCAGACGCTGTTCCCTGTGCACAACCCCAATCCTTGTCATAGTGAATACAGGTTCCTGGTGTCATGATCTGAGTAATGTGGCATCTTGCTGCCCATAAACCAGCAGCTGTTCCTGTTCTGCATGACAAGCACTGCTTTGTGACTGTGTTTGAGTCCCTCTACAAGCAGAAAGTGCTTTCCCCAGCAGGGCGTGATGGAGCCACAGGGTGGATGGAGAAGGGCTGTTTAGCCACCTCGTGATTGGGAGGATGTCCTTTGTATTAATGGGAAGGAGTCTCCACGGCCCCATAAACTTGCTTTTTAATGAAATCTGAAAGTTTTGCAATGCTTTAAAAATAGTATCTGCTAAATTGTGTAGATTGTTCCCTTGTGCTGCTTCCGGAGCGCTGGCAGCCAGCACAGAGGTCCCAGATCTCATGGATCTTATGATAATTCACTGCTGCACTAAGCAAGGTCCAGGAAACAAAGACAATCTGATCCCGAGAGATGGAATTGGCTGGTGGTGATGTGTGAGCTGTTAATCATGTGAGATGCTGTAAAGCTGCTTTCAAGAAGACCCTCCTTCGTGGTGGTGGATTTCTGAGTCTTGACATGAGCAGGGTTTCTCTGTACTAAACTGCAAAAAATACTGGAAGGCTGGTGAAATACCCTCCTTGCAAAAGGTGGGGGTTATCAGCCTGAGCATGGGAAGAAAAAGTCCTCAGAAAGGGGCAGGTAGGGGTGGAAGGGAATTCTGAGACTTTAAGAACAAACAAAACAAAGCAAAAAAGAAAAAAAAAGTTCTTTAGTTAAATACCCTAAAACACAGCCATTAAAAGACAAAACCTAATTGAACTTGGCAGTACTTACTGATGTCTAAACTTGCTGAGTGTTATGAACATGAAAGAGACAACATTGAAAATTATGTGGGGAATTGGAAAATATTTTTGACTTTCAGGGCTGATTTAAGCTGTATAAATATGGCTCAACTTCCTCTCTGCCTTAGGAAACTGTTATTTTCATAAGTTCCAGTGGAACAAATTTTAGCATTTACAGTGTTTAAAATATCAATGTTTTTCATTCCTGTTTACACGGGGAAGCTTTTCTTTCCCCAGCATTTATTTCAGACTGGTTAGGGGGCAAGGGAAATACCTGCTTTAGAATCAGTTTTGAGCCAAGCCAAGGTGAGATTGAGACCAAAAAAAAGTGAATTTTCTCCTTTTGGTTTAGAAGTAAAACGTTTTGGGGAAGCCTGAGAGGTGCCAGTTCTCAAAATTTAAAGGGCGTAGGACCAAAGTTTAAACACGGGCTCAGTGCTATTTTCAGAAACGACAGACTTGTTGGTCAGTCATTTCCCAGCCTTCTATGCTCTGTTTCTTTTTAGTGAATTAGTTGTAAGTGCAAAGCACTTTCCAGTAGTGCACTGTATTTTCCTACCTGTGCAGCACAGTTAATATCATTACATTTAGTGAGTGAAAAGGTACATGAGCAGCATCCTTCAATATGCTGTGGATTCTGATTCCTGTCCACCTGTAGCATGGAACTGTTTAAAGCAGAAGAATAATTAGAAATGTCTCATTTGCCACACAAACCCAGTATTTTTAGCGTGTGTGAAGCAGGGTGGTCTCTCAAGCAGAAATAGGCAGGATGTCTGCCTTGTTAGCAGCTGGGCAGACCCAACCTTTGGTTTCATGGAAAGCAGCAAAAGGCAGAGTGTGAATGAGCGTTCAGCTTGGTTTGTAAATCTCTTCTGACGCTCTGTGTGGTGGTGAGAGCAGATGTGATGTTTGCTTGAGTCCCCTGTGCAATGTCTGTTCCTGCTCCTGCCCTTCTGATGCCATGTGCCATCGTGCACCCCTTGCATATGTCGAGGTGGTTGTCAGCAGCACTGCACGTTCACGAGACTTGAGTTGATGGGTGATCTCGCGACAGAGCAAGGATGCTCAGGTTCTCAAGCTGCCAGTCCAGAAGAGCTGATTTGTTCTGGAAGCGCAGGTGGTGGTGGTGCACAACATGGGGGGAGTCCGTTAGGTGCGTTGCAAGCACTGGAATGTTCCTTCTCTGCTCTTGTTGGCCAAACTCCCAGTTCTGCTCCTTCTCTGCAGTCCAGTTATCATATGGCACATCCAAATCTGGTTGGATTTGTTCTGGGAGGATGTGGCTTTTTAGACTGGGATATCTGGGGTTGAATGCAGCTTTAATGCTTGAGGCGTAACAGTCCGTGAGTGCTGATCACAGTGTGGTGCTGGCAGAGCCAGCTCCTGCGCCTGTGCCTCCTCAGATGCTCCCATCTGGCTCACAGGTTTCAAAATACAAATCCCATTCAAGTAGATCATCTCTTGGTAAATCTCTTTTTCATCTGTTGGCTTGTTTGCAAACAGTACAAGCTCGCTACTGCTTCCTTCCCGTTGAGCTGGGAGGTCCAAGCCTGCTGCTGACCGTGTTTGAGGAGTGAGGAAAAGTGGGGCTGAGTTCCCAGAGTGTCATAACACAGGGAATGCTGACCAAGGGGCCACTCAGTTGCACAGGCGTGGGGCTGTGTTTTTCAAAGCAGCCTAAAAATGATGTGCCCAGATGAAAGATCTGAGCACAGTTCTCACTGTTGGAAGAAGAGTAATGCAAGGAAAGGGGTCAGTTAAGAAAGTGTCACTTTGCTGTGTCGTGTAAATAAGAGTTGCTGTGTCCACTGGGCATTTGCATGGAATTGAGGTTTCCAGGAATGAAGTGTTTCTTTCTGGTACCACATTCATTTAAGTTGTTCCAGACTTGGTGTGTTGAACAGGCAACTTGGAGACAGGAAGAAAGATATCTGGATTAAAGTAACTGCTCAGCAATAGGTCTCTGTGGGTGAGATCCTGCCGATGGCTTGGGAGTCTTGGGACTCCAGGGAGGACATTGAGACAATACATATAAAAGACACTGATGCAAGATATGAGCAGTCAGCAGAACTGGGAAAGCACAACCAGTGTTCTGAGCTGTGGTCCCAGAACTCAAGCATGGATACTGACACCAGGCTGGGGCTGGATAGGACATGGTGAAAAGGGTCATGGATAGATGGATATATGGGCAGAAAAAGGTGAACTGCTGCTTTAATTTTGCCTGGAGAATCTGTGGAGATTATCTTCATTCCTTACTGGCTGGTCTTGCCTGCTGAAGCCGTCTTGAAGAGCTTGGGTTCTCGTCACACTGGAATATTTAGTGCAAAGGTTTTCACTGTGTTTAACTGATGAGGTTAAGGAGTGAAGTTTTCCTTCCAAGCAAACCTTGGAGTCTGCAGCCCCAAGAGCCTCATTCAGCAGTGCTTCAGTTCATAACTTTGAATGTGGAACCGTTCTATAAATGCCCTGAACTGATGACTGAATATTTGACACTAATGGTTTCTTCCCCTCTGCAGGGGTTTGACACTAAAGGACCTCACCTGGAAGCTGCAGGGAACTACACAGGGTATGAGGTGCTGGGAATCCCTGTTGCTGCTCCAGTGCCTTGCAGGGTGGATGCAGATGGCCCCTGGGTGACAGAGGGCTCACTGAGCATCCAGGGTTCCCATTCCTTTCTACCACACCTTGAAGGGAGGCAGACTGCAAGATGTGCTTGACAGAAAATGTGCATTCTCAGCCTGAAGTCACACGTGCTGCTTAGGAACTGCCTACTCTGGTGCGGCATCTGGTGAGGCTAAAACACTCTGGCTTTCCTTCCCAGCTTCAATCTGAGGAGACTGCACAGTGAATATGGGGATTTACACCTGGGCCCCCCTAAAAAACATTTGTAAAGGGTTTCTTGCCCCATTAGCTTTTCTTCTACTCCTTCCCCACTGGACTATCTCCATCACTGCAGTGTAGGATGTATGTTAAAATCTCTGTATGTTTTAAAATAGAAAGGGAAGATGCAGATTCCTGGTCATGAGAAACTTAGGAAGACACTGAGAGAGAAAATTTACACCAGAACGAGCCATGATTTGCAGTAAACAGAGACCCCATCCTGCCACTGTGCAGAGTTAGGATGAGGATCAGTGAGCAGGGAGACAGAGATGTGTTGCATGCAGCGGGGGCTCTGCCAATCTCAATATTTAAATCTCTTTCATTTTCCAGAAACCACAAGTCCTCTGATTTCAAATCCTTCTCCACTTCTACAAACTAAGTGTGACAGATACCTGTGGTGCACAAAGGTGGCCACTTCCACCCTGAAGCTGTGCTGCCCTGCCCTCTTAGCATTTTTCACAATTAAATTAGTTTCTATTCTGAGCCCAGGTGTCCAAAGCAAAATGCCTCACTTCTGTGGCTTTTCTTTCAGATTTAAATGCAACAGAAATCCTTCAGGGTGTTTCTGTGGCTGCCAGACCATTCAGACACACTCACGGCCATCTGGGAGTTCAGTTTTGTGAGCTATGCCAATAATGTGTGTTCTGAGAGACCAAGGTTTGAAGAGTGAAAATGAATCTGTGTTTAAGTTGTGTTTATGCACAGAAAAACTTGTCTTCATGGCTGAGCTCACTCAGCACCTTTGCAGAGAGAGTTCCCTTTGGCCTGAGCACAGATGAGCAACGGGAGGTCGGGATGTGGTGGTGAGAAAGCAGGAGGAGAGCAGATTTGAGATGGACACAGGTGATCTCTGCTTGAGGTTCTGCCTTGGGTCCTTGGTGTTTTCAGCTGTCAGATCTTGTTCCTTTGCCCCACATTGTGTTTGGTTACTGCTTGTCTTGCAGCTGGGTTTTAGGGAGGACACTGTCTGTGTCAGCCTCATAATCCAGGACTGCTTTCCCTTAGAGCAGGACAGCCCTCTGAGCACTCTGAGCGTGGTCACAGTGGCCGAGGACAATGTTCTTTCTCCGCTTGTAAATCTGAGAAAGAAGGGAAGGCTTTGATCAGGACATGGAGTTCACGTTGGAAGAGAAATCAAATTAGGGCCAACACATTTAACAACCGCGATGCATTCAGGACTCCTGCTTCAGAGCACCTCTTCGTGTAGCTCCTCATCTATTGCCTGAGATGGCTGGAAGTGAGAGAAGTCCTCTCTTCAGAAACTTCCCCTTATTTTGGGGTGCGGTGGTGTCTTTTAGGAGGCCACTGCTGAGTCGCAGATACGGGAAGATGCGCTTACGCTGTTATTAAAGCTAAAGCCAGTGGAAACATCAGGTGAAAACAGTTTCCCTTACAGTCCTTCTGCCTTTGATTTTCATCAAAATAGAGACAGAACTCTTGAACTGTGGGTCCTTTCTGTTCAGCAGAGCTGCCTGGGGCTCTCTCCCTGTGCTGCATCCATCGCTGAGCTGGTGCTGGGTTTCGCTCATGCACAAGCAGCTCGGGGTGGTTTCTGTTGAAACTTTATGTTAAAAGCTCTCAACTCATGTTCGGTCCTGGCCTCAAACCAGGCTCTGCTATTTTCTCTGGCTTAGATGTGGCAATGAGAGTTAACATGGGAATTAGTGTGATTTATTTAACCTAAGCACAAAAGCTGTTTTTTCTCTGTCTTGGCTCCCACAACCCGCAGCCTGACTCTGGAGCCATGTTCTCTGGGTGTGTATAAAGCACTAATAAAAGTGTCTAATAATAGCCCCAGGGAAAGATGTTTTAAATAACCTGCTGTGAGCATTAGTTCTGCGTGGCTCAAGAGAGTGAAGAGGCTTTAGCACCTGCTGGTGCTTTAGACTTCTGTAAAGGCAGAACACTGGTAACCAGTAACGGTGATAGAATCAGGGAATCGTTTGAGTCAGAAGGGATCTTAAGGCCCATCCAGTTCCAACCCCCTGCCATGGGCAGGGACACCTCCCACTGGATCAGGGGTCTCAAAGCCCCATCCAACCTGGCCTTGAACACCTCCAGGGATGGGGCAGCCACCACTGCTCTGGGAAACCTGGCCCAGGGCCTCCCCACTCTCACAGCAAAATATTTCTCCCTAAGATCTCATCTCCATCTCCCCTCTTTCAGCTGAAAACTGTTCCCCTTGCCCTGCCCCTGCATGCCCTGATCAAGAGCCCCTCCCCAGCTTTCCTGCAGCCCCTTTCAGTCCTGGGAGGCTGCTCTAAGGTCTCCCTGCAGCCTTCTCCTCTCTAGGCTGAACAACCCCAACTCTCTCAGCCTGTCCTTGGATGGAAGGTGCTCCAGCCCTCGGATCATCTCCGTGGCCTCCTCTGGACTCCACGTCCTTCCCATGTTGATCCATGTCCTTCCTCTTCCTGCTAGCACTGGTGCATCCCACCCTCCTTCCAGCCAGCCTGGCTGTTCCCAGCTCTCAACACTGTAGAGCGTAAGGGTCTTAGGAGTTGGATTCTTAGAAGTATGAGGGTTGAGAAAGCTCTGGGAAGTAGAGCAAGTTCATTAGTTCCCACAGCGATTCTACACATCCTCCCAAGCTTCTCATACTGGCTCCCTGGGAAAGTCTTCTGAATTGGTGGATGAATTTAAATTTTATCCCCAGTTTTCACTTCACTCATTTCTGTTTGTGGTGAACTGTAAGCTTCTGTGACTCTTTGTCTCAAAGGTATTTAGAAAATGTTCCAGCATTTTCAGAAGGCAAAATGAGTCTTTGAAAGTAGATGATGGTTCTGTTTCCAGAGGTGGACATTTCCATAGTGGAACGGAAGGGAAGGCTTTTGGGAATGGGATGAAAATCAGCAGGATTTTTATGAGAAGGATCAGAAATGAGAGACCTTTCAGAGTTCCTGAGTGCACAGTTTGTGGCAGTGGCAGAGGGAGAGGATTGAGATGAAGAACTGTGGAGACCTTGGTGAGCACTGCCTGATGGATGGAGATGGGAGAGCTCAGAAAGTACTGGTTGGGAGGGAAGAGGAGTCAGGCAAGGGGAGAGCTGGAAGGAAAACACAGCTTTATGGTGATAAACTATCAGAGAATATAACAGGAGGAAGGTAAAGCAGCTCAGCAAGGCAAAAGAAGCTGAGAAGGAAATGTAAGGATGCGGTGAAACAAGAAAAAAGTGAGTGTGTGCTGCTTCAAGAGCGCTGGGTGTGATTTGCTCCCCACTGTAACTGAGCTTAAGGGAAGAGTTGCTCCAGTGGCTGCTTGGAAATGTGCTTTTAGTGGAATGGTGGAGTTTGTGTGCTAGTCTGGGAGAAGAGGGGCATCCTCGGAGTGCAGCAGGGAAGGATAGGTTGCTCCACCAGCGCTTTGTCTGGCCAAGGTTACTACAGGCAGAGTTGGCAGAAGGGAATGTGTGCGCCTGCTTCTGTTTAAATGGCACATGGAGACCTGGAAGTGTCCCAGGGAACCACGATCTGACATCTGTAAATCCCAGATTTCCTGCAGCACCTGAGATGCACAGCATGTGCTGTTCTGTTGTAGCAGAAGGGGCTTCAGCAAAGAGCAGGGCTGGTGGCTTTGTGAGCTGCCCTGGCTGCAGCACCAGAGCTCTTCTGCCCCTGCCAGGAACCTGTCAGGAGGCTCTTTGGAGTGTGACTTCTTCCATTAGATTAATCAAATGTTAATTGTGTCGCTTGAAGGGGGAGTCAACCCACTCAGTTTGAGACATTTCCATCCCTATCGGGGCTCCATAACCTGCGGAGGCGATGAGGGGCATCGTAACAGGTCATCTGGCATTGTAATTGGTGTCTAAGAGGGATGGTTTGCACCTGGGGGGGGAATGATAATTACAAAAGGAGTCTAAACAATTAGATTGCATTTTACCTCTTGTGGCATTTTACCACAACTGACTGTTTCATTACTGATGACTTTAACAGAAACAGCCAGTCCATGTTAATTCTCCCAGTCATGAAATTCCTAAGTGCCACTCAGCTGCCAAAGTCTTCCCTTCTTTTCACAAGCACAGTTACCTCAGTACAGTATTTCCGAACTTCCTCACTACAGCAAAACACAGGAGTAGCATCACAAGGAACTACAGTCAGTTAATAAATCACTGAGCACAGCCCCTCCAGATGGAGCCGTTTCAGAGGGCTGGAGGTTCTCTGGGGAGGGCACAGTGGGTGTTTAACCTTGTGGTGTTTAAGTGTAGCTCATATGAACTGCTTACAGCCTCTTCTGTTTTTCCTCACAGCTTCCTGTAGCAATTGATCACTTCTGGGTTTGCTAGCAGATTGACATCTTGCAGACTTTAGCCAAGTCAGGCTTGGGCTTCCCTGTGTTTTGATTGTTCCATCCTGCCCTTTTACCTATATTGCAGTAGATTTCTTGAGTTTCAGTGATGCAGAATATGCTTTTCCCTCCAAACATAGCTAGAGATGACTGGTGTATTGAACCCATAGGCCCTGCTTTGTGTGTGCCAGGTGTTTATATGCAAGGTCATTTATATCCCCAGCGCTTGCGTTTGTGGGTTCTGCTGTTGCAAAAGAGAGTGCTGCAGCATAGCTGGTGTCAGCGTGCTGCTCTGTCTGGAGGTACAGGAGCAAACTGCAGTGTTAGTGTGTTTCAGCCACCACAGTTTGATGTTACCTCTGTCAGCCGATGCGCTGCGCTGATTCTGTTTCAACGAGCCACGGCAAGAATTTGCTATTAGGTTAATTCAGTGGAAAAAATGCACTTCTAACATCCTTGGTAGAACAGAACTGAACTCATCTTTCAGCTTGTGTGAGAGCTCTGCACCCAGCTCTTTCCTGACTCCAGCTCATCCGTATTACTCTGGCAACACGGCTCTCCTGCTCTGCTCTCAGCCTTCTGGCACAGCTCTGGTTCCTGTGCTTCTTCCCCTCTGCTCTGTTTGCCCCCAGGCCTTGCTGGCCCTCACCATTCCCCAGTCTCTTGCCGACAGCCACAGAACCCCAGGCTGGGCTCCCCCAGAGCACTGGTCCCTGCCCCAGCTTGGGAGCAATGGGATTTTTCACAGCCCAATGCTCCTTGTCTTACCCAGGAAAGGCAGCACAGACCGGAATCGGACAGAACTGGATGTAAAATGAATTCACCACGCTTTGCTTTCAGGCTTAAAAAGAGCAATTTCATGCTTAAAGCAGCCTGCAGGAGGCATGAGGTGGTGAATCCCAGTCAGTCGGCCTCTCCAGTCCTTGTGCGGATCCACTGAGATCCCACACTCCAGCGGGAGCTTCGTTGTAGTGCACGAGCTGTCCCTCTGCCATCCCAGGCCTTCTCGTGGCAGCAAAGTGGGAATAAGTACCCGAGCCTGGCCCCAGGACACAGCAATGTGCCCCGTCCCAGCCGGTTCGGTCCCGAGCCGTGCACACGCGGGCTGAGGTGGCCAGGAGCGGGCGCAGGGCGCTGCCCCACTGCTGGAGGAGCTGAAGTGCGCTCCTGTGCGGCTTCCCTGCATACTCTGTGTAATTCTTCTGAACTGATCTCTCCCAAACAGAGCCTTACACCTGTGGAGCTTGTGGAATCCAGTTCCAGTTTTATAACAATCTCCTGGAGCACATGCAGTCCCATGCAGGTAAGCTGGGCACTTCGACTCGCTTAAAGCGGAGAACTAAATTCTGCGCTGAGGACTCCGTTGTGTGTCAGTAGAGCTCTTTGTGCTCACGGTTTCCAAAGCCCCAGTGATTTCACCTGCAGGGAAAAAGTTACCCCAAAGCTGGAGCACAGAGCAGCAGCTGCGACAATGTAAGGCTCAGGGTGTATCATAAATATCGCTCCTTTCCATAGGAAGAGAGGAAACGTGCCATGCTAGCACAGAGCACATCAGACTACTCATTCCCTTTATCCAGAGGTGTCTAGGGAATGCCCAAGCATTAATGGGTTACTACTCCAGCAGATTAAATCGCCCCCAAAAGGACAGTTCTCATTGAAACACACAAAGCAAAAACAGGGCAGCAGAGCCTTTGCCTGCACAAGTCATTTTCCATGCTTGTGTCTCCTGAAGTTCTGCAAAGGACTCGAATGTGCTCTCAGAAGAAGAATTTGCCATTTCTTTGGTTGTGTTCATTTCCTTCTCAGCTGTCTACGAAAGGAAGACAGAACCAGTGACTGGTTTCTAAGCCACCCTTTTTTTTGTTTTCTGTCTCAATACAAAAGATAAGATTTTAAAATTGCAAAGGCAGAGCTGTTTCACCCACACCAGTCGGAATATTCGAATATGTAGAAATAGGAAATTTTTTTATATTGGCAGAGGTTTTTTTCTTTTTTTAACCTCTCCTGTGAAAATTTAAGTGAATTAACACCAGTTTCCAAACAAACTCACCTCTGACAGAGCTGTGTTCTCTGATAGACAGCTGCTCTGTTGAGGTACATCTTCAGGGATTGCATTTGCCTTCACTTTACTGGTTGGAGGCACATAGAGGGCACAGAAGGACCAGTGGCTTGAGTTAAAGCAGATTTTCTATTCTGAAACAGTAATTCTAATCGAAGATCTTCTCTTTTTTCTGTGTTTTATTCTCAATTTTAATGAATTCTTCATCCATGCAGTTCCTCGATCCCAGTTCAGTTCTCATTGGTGAATCTTAGTGCAGGCTCTGTGTGTTGTCCAGCACCTACTTTGTCATCTTTGTAGTGCCATGAACAGACATTCAGGGTGATTTGCTGTAAGGCAGTGTGAGCTTTGTGGATGTTGTTTGCTGTGAGAGCACGAGCTGGTTACTGTGAGTTGGACTTCCCTTTCCCCCGAGGAGCGGTGAGGCTGTGCTCTGGGTAGTGACTGCTGACGCTCCTTGGGTTGGGGTTTGCTCCTGCTGCTCGTCAATGGCAATCTCTGCTCACCTCCAAGCTATGTCTTGACCATCCTGTTCCTTCTTCTGGAAGGCAGCATTTTGAGTTACAGCTCTTGGTGATGCTGGGTAGAAGAGCTGCAAGGGAGGGCCCAAGGCTGAGGTGTCACAGGGGAGAACTCACTGGCAGGGCCTGAGCGTTGACAATGTTAAACTGGTGCTGTCTGCAGCCTCTTCCTTCTCTCTTCTTTACAAATGACCCGTGGCCTCTGGGCTTGTCCACCTGGGTTTCTGTGGACACAGAATGGATGGAGACTGGAGGTGGTCCAGCTCATGCAGTGGCAGCAGAGATCCCCTCTCTCTAACTCAGGATTACTCCTCGTGTACTTTCCCATCTCTCCCTTCTCTGTTTTTCACTGTCTCCTGCTTGGCTGCTTCTCCCCAAAAGTCTCACTGGTGCAGCAGCAACGAGCTTGTCTGTGCCTGCTTTGAAGTGCTTTCTCCCCACTCCTGCTGTGGCATCTCTGCACGTGGTGCTTGTGGGTCCTGTGCTCACATCTCTTCCTCTGGAGGGAGCAGCAGCTGTCCCTCCAGATCCCTGTAGCTGGGGGCAGGCGGCGTGGTATTTGCTGCTGTGAGTTGAGAGGAAAACCAAATGAAGAGGTGTGAAAGCGACAGCTTTGGTGTGTCTGGTTCTGGGTGCTGCAAGGAGCAGCAGTGGGGATTGCACCAGTTATTCAGGTGACAGTTTGTTGCCTTTTAGGCTCTCCAAGCTTGGAGATTTCCATATGTAAGAAACAGCATCAGCACAACTCTGAAGGCTGGGAATGCAGACTGGCAGAGGTCAATAGAACTGGTGGCATGGAATCCACATACTGGGGACACTGGGTGTAGCCATTCATACCAGTCCATGTGCCTGGTCCAAGGGATGTTTCATGATGGGGATGCAGAGATACAAAAAGCCCACGTGGGTCAAATAGTCCCTCAGTTAATGTGTTCAGGAGTCTAGTTTGGGCTTGGCTTGTCTGATGCAATGGGCTTAAACTCTTCCAACAAAATGTGATGCGTCCACTGAGCCCCTCTCACAAGCGAAGGCAGGGGCAGTGCTTGCTGGCCTCAAGGGGCACAAGCAAGGACACACTGGCTCTTGAGTCATTCACAGGGCTGAGCCCGGAGGCCTGAAGGTAATAAGGAGAGATTATAGCTCCATAAAGCAGCTACACAATGAGAAGAAGCAATTAGAATGTAAATTGGAGGCTGAAAGGCAGAAATAGAGCAGCAGAACACCAAGCAAAGGAATTTGTTCCATAATTACAGTGTACAATATACAGCTTTGACTCCCTTTAAAGTACTTTGTTCGGGTTCAGTGCTGCCATATAATGCCCTTCCTCCAGTCTAGAGCGAACAAAATAAAAGGATGGCTAGGCTGAACCTGGATTAAAGGATTGGAGGCATGAAGAGAAATTAAAGACCCACGGTCTGTGTAGTTCACAGACTGCCTGATAAGGAAGATGAGCCTGAAATACACAAATCTCATTAATGCCATGTTGAATGCCAGCGGATATTTGTACATAATAAATCCCCTATTGTTATGAAATAGATAAAAGAATTGAGGGGATGGAATATAGAGAGTGTCTACCCTCACCTGCCTCTCACCAAGACACAGAAGGCCTGAACCATGGATGTAGTTGGTAGGCAACATCCTGCATTTGCCTTTGCTTGCTGGCAGCTGTTGGGGGTTGAGGACAGTGATGGCATTAGCTCAGGGGCCATTGGTCTAGGGAAATACTGTGGGAAGAGTAACGTGTCGTATCTGATCGGTGGCATCCATTGGAGCACCTCCTGCTCTCCACATCTCTTCTGCTCTTGCAAAGACCAGCCTCTGGCTGCAGTCGGAGCATCCCAGTGCTCCCCAGGTACCAGCCACGACCAGCGAGTCCCCTGGGCACTTACAGTCCCGGTGTCTGCCCTGCGTCTGTCATGTCCTGGACTCCTCTTAGGTGCTGAGCCACTCCGTGGCCAGCGCAGTGCCAGAGCTTGCTCGCATTTGAGAAGACCATCTCATAAGGATAAGAAAGAGGGCCCTGGAGTTTCATCACATCATTTCTTGTCTCTAGATCCTTGCTAACCTCCTTTCCTCCCAGGCCATTGCCACACGTGAAGGAAAGAACCTTGCCCTCTCCTGTTTGCTGTGGCGGGCAGCCCACTGCTGTGCCCAGCCCCGGGGCAGCCCAGGCTGCAGAGCAAAGCGCCTGAACTCATTCCTCTAATTCATTCTCCGCTGTCTGGAGCACTGGGGCAGGATTTGTCTCGCCATGTGCTGCTGGGCCTTGGCTGCAGATAGTGCCTCTTGAGAGTGGACTCCCTCTGCAATCAGTGGAGGGGTTGCTGACTCCAGGTGAGTTCAGAGCACGATGGCTCTTGTACTACGAGAGGCGTCTGGTTCTGCCTGAGTGAGTGAATCACACTGCTAAGCCTGTTGTGCACCACTGAGTGTAAAAGGAGCCCAAGGGACACTTTGAAGCGAGACATGGCTGATAGAGGTGTCCAAAATTTGGTGAGAGGAGTCCAGCTGTGATGAGTAAGGATCTTGTTGTGTTGTCTTTGTTTGTAATCCCATCATCCTCTTCATCCTGGTCATCAGTCTCTCCGTCTTTCTCCTTCCTCTCTACCTGTCCTCATTGTACACTTTGATGATGCTTCATGGTCTATTTCACAGCACGATTTCATAGTGAAACATACTGGGAAACTGGGAACTAGAAAATTTCCTCTTGAAAGTGGGGAGAAGGAGGGGAGGGAGCATGGATACGACACAGAATTTACAGATCTTGACTGCATTTCCTTGAAAGATCCCCTCAGAGTGGCAGCCAAAATATTCAGCCCAGTTCCATACACAGAAATGGAACACAAAGCCCCATAGGGCAGCTGGTATCTTTGCAGCCATGGGGAGGAACGGTCTTTGGCCACACTCCAGAAACTTGGGGTGGTTTTGATTTTGGTTCCAGTTTGAGGCAGCAATGAGCAGCCCCAGAGGAGACGGCCCTCTCTGCAGCGGGAGGAAACCGTACATGAATTAGATCTTTAGATACAGAGGAGCTGAGCATAGCTTGAAGAACAAAATACTTTTAGCAGTAAAGAAAAGAGAAGCCACCTGTGGTGCAGAGAGAGGCAGTAAGGCAAAAGAAGGATAAATGTTTGTTAGACCTGCTTTCAGAGAATCGTAGAATCATAGGGTGACCCAAGTTGGAAGGGACCCACAAGGGTCATCGAGTCCAACTCCTGTCGCTGCACAGGACAACCCCAACATTCACACCGTGAGGCTGAGGGCATTGGCCAAGTGCTTCTGGGTTATTGTCAGACTGTGCTGTGACTGCTTCCCTGGGGAGCTGTTCCAGTCCTCCACCACTCTGAGTGAAGAACCTTTTCCTAATGTCCAACCTGACCCTCCTCTGGCACATCTTCCTGCCATTCCCTCGGGTCCTGTCATTGGTCACCAGAGAGAAGAGCTCAGCGCCTGCTCCTCCTCCTTCCCTTGTGAGGAAGCACTGAACTGCTGTGAGGTCCCCCTCCCCTTTCATTTTGGAAGCAAGCAGATCCCACAAATCAGACCACATATGGAACATTGCTTGCTCCTGGTGTGCAGTATCAGTTGAGTGGGAGACATCTCCTATATGTGCTGGTGGCATCAATGCCCCTGATGCACAGAAAATCCACACTTTGGGAGGTGATAGATTGCAAGTCCAGAGACAATCTTCAAGGTTTCTGGTGGTGCTGTGCCATCTCACTGGAAGCTACTTAAAAGCTACAGAGAATAGGGTTGATTGGTGTTGCCTTAGCTCAGGGAACCATAAGTACACACTGAGCAGATGAGTATTGTTTTCCTTTCATTGTGCTTTAAGCATTATTATCTTGTGCTTCTGACACCTCCTTATCTCTTGCCCCACAGCTGACAACGAGAACAACATTGCCTCCAGCCAGCCCAGATCACCTCTAGCGGTTGTTGAAGAGAAATGGAAACCACAGCTCCAAAGAAATAACGCCAACAACAGTACGTAAGCCATGGTCGCTCTTTCCTTCTGGGCTTACCTGTCCACTGCAAACAAGTGACTGTTGGAGAGGGGGCAGCAGTGGTGGCCGTTGCACGAGGCTGTTATCCTCACCTGAAGGCTCTTGATTCCATCCATAACTCCTGGGCTGTCCTGCAGAGCAGAGCACCCGGTCCCATGGCAGGAGAGTTTGTGTGCAAAACGTGCTGCGAACCCTGGGGAGGCAATGGGAAAGGAACTCCTGGGAAGAGTTAACTTCTGATACAAAGTCAGACTTCCCAGCCTGGGTTTAGAAAAGTAAACCAGTCATTATGGTTTAATAACCTGTGCTGGCAGGCAGTGTCTGGCTTCATCCCCAGCTCATCCTGCGAGCTTGTGCTTTGCTGTGAGAAGAGGTAAAATACAGCCCAAAGTGCTTGAGCTGAGCAGCTGGGGGAAAGGTGATACAGAAACGTGGTGCTTCTGTGTTCTGATATGGCCAAAACTAACACTCACATTGCCCCAAATCAGCCACAAAAAGGGGAATTGCTGGAGTTCAGAGGAAGAATTGGAAATTTGGGCTTCAGCACTGTTGAGATGATGGAGGAAGCAACTCCTCTTGAAAAACTGTCTCAAAGAAAAGGTCCAAATCACAGAAGTGGAAAGATGTCCGACTTTCCAGCTGAGCTAAGCTGTGACAATGAGCCTATAGACATGGATAACGAATGGCACATGTGATTATAACTTACCTGGGCAGCAGAGTGAGCACCACAGAGGTGCCACTGGTTAAGGCACTGGATTGTGAGTAGATAGTGTATGCTCTCTCTCAGTCCCCATACCAGAGAAGGCATGCAGATAAGCTCCTTGCTGCTCTAAGCAAGAGCAAGGCCTGTCCCTGGAGGTTCCTCTGTCCAGAAACCACTGGGGGAAGAAATCTAGGATTGGAGATGTCTGTGCCATCACAGAATCATAGAATGATTTGGGCTGGAAGGGCCTTAAAGCCCATCCAGTTCCAACCTCCCTGCCAAGGGCAGGGACTCCTCCCTCTGCATCAGGCTCCCCAAAGCCCCATCCAGCCTGCCCTTGAACACCTCCAGGGATGGGGCAGCCGCAACTTCTTTGGGCAACCTGGGCCAGGGCCTCCCCACCCTCACAGGACAGCATTTCTTCCTAAGATCTCATCTCAGTCTCCCATCTTCCAGCTTATAACCGTTCCCCTCGTCCTATCCCTGCAGTCTCTGATAAAGAGCCCCATCATCTGGGCATGTTCCACCTCTTTGGGTCTCTCTCAGAAAGGTTTTGTGACTTCCTCCCCTCTCCCACTGCAGACAAGCAATTCTCACCTGGTGCTTTCTCTCCCGTTTCACTGCAGCATCCGCGAGCGGTTCGGTAGGGAACAGCGCGATCCCAGAGAAGGAGCGGCAGAACATTGCCGAGAGGCTCCTGAGGGTGATGTGCACTGACCTCGGGGCTCTGAGTGTGGTAAGTGGGAAGGAGTTCATCAAGCTAGCACAGACCCTGGTGGATAGTGGAGCTCGCTATGGTGCCTTCTCCGTCACCGAAATCCTTGGCAATTTCAACACACTGGCTCTGAAGCATTTGCCTCGGATGTACAACCAAGTGAAGGTGAAGGTCACCTGCGCCCTGGGCAGCAACGCTTGCCTTGGCATCGGCGTCACCTGCCACTCGCAGAGCATCGGCCCTGATTCTTGCTACATCCTGACAGCTTATCAGGTGGAAGGCAACCACATCAAGAGTTACGTGCTGGGAATTAAGGGTGTAGACATTCGAGATAACGGTGATTTTATCCACCACTGGGTACAGAACGTGCTCTCGGAGTTTGTGATGTCGGAGATCAGGACGGTGTACGTCACAGACTGCAAAGTCAATTCCTCCGCGTTCTCCAAGGCGGGCATGTGCTTGCGCTGTTCGGCCTGTGCCTTGAACTCGGTAGTGCAGAGCGTGCTCAACAAGCGGACGCTGCAGGCCCGCAATATGCACGAGGTGATCGAGCTCCTGAATGTCTGTGAAGATCTGGCAGGATCCACGGGCCTCTCGAAGGAGACCTTTGGCTCCCTGGAAGAGACCTCTCCCCCGCCTTGCTGGAACTCGGTCACCGACTCCCTCCTGCTCGTCCACGAGCGCTACGAGCAGATCTGCGAGTTCTACAGCAGGGCCAAGAAGATGAACCTCATCCAAAACCTGAACAAGCACCTGCTCAGCAACCTGGCGGCCATTCTGGCGCCGGTGAAGCAGGCGGTGATCGAGCTGAGCAACGAGAGCCGGCCCACCCTGCAGCTGGTCCTGCCCACCTACGTCAAACTGGAGAAACTGTTCACTTCCAAAGCTAACGATGCTGGCGTAGTCAGCAAACTCTGCCACCTCTTCTTGGAGGCACTGAAGGAGAACTTCAAAGTTCATTCGGCGCACAAGGTAGCCATGATCTTAGACCCTCAGCAGAAGCTGCGGCCCGTCCCGCCGTACCAGCACGAAGAGATCATTGGCAAGGTCTGCGAGTTGATCAATGAGGTGAAAGAGTCCTGGGCAGAAGAGACAGAATTTGAACCTTCAACCAAGAAGCCTCGGGCAGCAGGGGAAGCCACAGCAGCTCAGGAAGAAGATTGGTTCGGGAAAAATGAAGTGTATGATTACTTGCAAGAACCTCTCTTCCAGGCCACCCCTGACCTGTTTCAGTACTGGTCGTGTGTTACCCAAAAGCATACAAAACTAGCCAAGCTAGCCTTTTGGCTCCTAGCAGTGCCTGCTGTTGGTGCCAGAAGCGAATGTGTAAATATGTGTGAGCAGGCTCTCTTAATCAAAAGGAGACGGCTACTCAGTCCAGAAGACATGAACAAACTCATGTTTTTGAAGTCCAACATGCTTTAAGACTGTCTTTTAATTAAATCAAAACTTTAAAACACTGTTCCAAACAAAGAATAAGAATTTTAAGTTCTAAACACTGTGGACCTCATTAAGAATGCCCCTGGAAACCAAGTGCTTTTTTATATATATATAAAAATATAAATATATATAAAATTAAGTTTGAAAGGAAAGCTGAGCACGGGACAGCCCTCTGCCGGGAACGTGCTCCTTTCCATAGATAGTGTGTGGACTTGACAGACTTTCTAATGTTTTCACGTGGGCAGACCAATGGGAGGCTGATGTTCTAAAGTCTTCAGGCAGCTGAGATCTAAAGTGACTTGAAGTTTCTTTCGTTTCTCCTCCACCCCACCTTTCCTCTTGTCCCCTGGGCCATCTTGCCATGGATAATCAGACTACATTGAACAGACCAGTTCTGCACTGGACTTTGCTCCTTTGAATAACTGTACACCTTGAGGGTGTTTGTCTGCAGCCTTCTTGACACACGGTGCACGTGAGCAGGGCAGCTGTGTTTTAGGAACACCAGTGTCGTTAGAAATCAGGAAGGGACACTTTGAGGCGTTGTTTGATTTTTATTTTAAACTTCTGCATAAATGTTTTTTCCAAACAATCCAAAGTTACTCTTCATCTCCACTCCTGGTTTTCAGTTTAACATGGTAGGTAGCGATTAGAAGTTGGATTTAAAACTGAGAGAGATAGTTCGTGGCAGAAAATGTCTCTAATTGTTACATTTCTTGGGATTTTTTTTTTTCCAACATAATTTATTTTCTGAATTCCCGGTGTTAATTAGCTTCTCTATGCATTTTGTACGTCAGGGCTTCTCAGACTTGTTCTAAGTAGCCCATTTGCAGTTAAATTAACTCCCTTATGGGAACCACAGCCGTTGCTCATATGGAAAAGCTAGAAACCAGGAAAGGCAAGCAGGCGCTGACAACACAGACATCTGTGGTCACCAGCAAGCTTGCAGGGTCTGAGAACCCCTGTACCTCACCTTTTAGTAAACCTTCTCAGTACACACGCGCAAAATACCCTTCACGAGGCCAAGGACAAATCAAGGTGTATGATTTTTCAGGGGAACAAAGATCATCAGTTTTGTCAAACTGGGGTTTTGAAGGAAGCTTGGAGAAGTGCATGGGCTCAAAGATCCCTCTGAATGTAAGTGCTCCTGATAGAGTGCAAAGAATACCTTCCCGTTGTGTTTGGAATGGTTTCCTCTAGTGGCACGAATGTCTTTATACCTACAGTGCATTACACTACTTGTTATGTTGCTGAATTGTTCTGGCTAGGAAGGCTGTTGGCCCTTAAACGTTCACACTTAACTGGCTCCCCCCAAATGCAATTAGAGATCATCATGAACACAAAACATCTCAGTCACTCTGCTGTCCACCGAGGCCAGAGCTCTGCTATGTTCCTGCACAGTTCCTGGGCTGCTGGAGAGGATCTCTGCAGGTTTGGGGCCTCGTGGATAATTCCCACCCTCTGGTGCCGAACTGTTCATTTTTCATCACTGGGATTCGTGTCCCAGAGGCAAATTGAAGTGAATTCTTTATTTTATGAGGTAGTCTTTCCTTCTGGCAGTAGCGTGCTCCGGGGCTGTGCTCGCTGTGGCAGCACAGCACCCTCAGAGGTGCTGGAGGAGGGATTCGTTTGGCTCTGAGCAGCCAGGCTGGAGATGGAGCCTTTCACCAGCGCAGGGGTGTGTTCTGGTTGTTGGCAATGCAGTGATGAGACTGAGGCCCTCTTTGCAGTGCTGCTGTTGAACCAAGATTCCACCCTGTTGTAACAGGAGCTGCATGTCCCAAGACATGAGAAACCAGGCTCTCAGGCTTTGTGGGCAGATGCTTTCAGGCACTGGCAGCTCCACTTCTGTGGGGCTGAGGCAGGGGAACAGTTTGCATCCCGGAGCCCTTCCCTAGCCCAGGGGCACTGAGGATAACTGTTTGCACCCAGCTGCACCCTTTTCAGGCTGCAAACATGACCTACCCTTAGCTTGAGTTTAGCATTTGGGGTGACCTCTTGGCACTGTTATTGGCATCAGGGCAAAACCAGTCTCCTAAATGTAAGTTTTGCATATAGATATCTTAAAGACACAGTCTGCAACCCCACTGACAACTGCAGGGACAGAAGCAGTTGAAGGTGAGCTGCCAAGGCAGAGGCGCTTGGGTATCTTACCTCTCTGGCAGTGACTTTGGCAAATGGAGGTGTTGATTTTAGGGCCAACTTTACTTCTTGCTGGTTTTATTTCCTCCCACACAAATCTTGCCTACCCGGCCATGATTTGGCCACAGTAACACATCTGTTTGCACTTGCAATGCAGGAGAAACCTGTAACAAACAGAAGTCTCAAACTACAAACAAAAACAACCCGAGAGGGAGATGTGCCAGTTGCAAAGGGTTTGTGCTGGGCTGCTGTTCCCACTGAAAAGCACAAGGTATCCTGCGTTGGGAACTCTTGGCTGGGGGTGAATGCAATGATTAGAGTGTGTCCCGTGCAGCTCAGCTGATGGGCAGAACTGGGGGCAGGATTCTTTCTCCAAATGACACGTTACACCTTTTTGCTTGGTTCACCTGAGAGCCACTCACTGACTCTTTGGTGCTCAGGCAGATGTGCAAAACCCTTGCGTCCTTGGAAAAGAAAGCTTTGAACCCCAGCAGTCCTTTGCTAAGGGGCAGGCTGGTACCTTCTGTGGCATTTGCCAACTAAGGCTCATTGTGTTGTTTGTCTGTGAGGCATTACAGGTGGGGAAGCAAACAGCAGAGTTTAAACCCCTGGAACTGAGAATGATGTATAATTGAGTCATTTGTGCAGGCACCTGATGCCAGTTCTGCTCAGCAGTGAGCTGGATCGTGGCAGCACAACCAGGACGTGTAAACAGCGAGGCCACAGCTGCCCTTAACTCCCAGCTCATCCCCCCTTCACTTTTTACAGAGTGGTTTTGGCGTCTGATCTGGAGCTTTCTTGCTGTGACAACCAAAGAGAGGGATTGACCGTCCCTTTCCCCCATCCCTGTAACTGTCCCCTCCAAGGTGGCTTTGGTTTGAGTTGCACTAATGATGGATGTTAACCAAACATGCAGCGTTGTCTGGTAGATGAAATTCTCCCAAAGACTTAAAAACTCAACTTAGCAGCTGAAAAAGCAAAGCAAAACCTGAAGTCCTAAAATGGAGCAACCTGGAAAGTCTGTGAGAAGAGGAGCTGGTGAGTGAGTGGGAGAAGCTACAGCTTTTCAATACGAAGGGCCTTCCAGTCCTTCAGACGAAGATCTTTGTTACTAGAAAACCAAGCAAGTGGAATACAGAGACAGAGCTCCTCAAAACAGAAGGTTCTTTCTGTGTGAGCATGGCAGCCAGAGGGTCCATGGAGAATATGGAGCCCAGATGTGTCTCTGAGGCTGTCTCTTCTCCCCATGTCTCTAACAGCAGACAGTAATTGTCTCCTGGCTTGCAAGGTGGGCTTGGTGTCTCGCGCCTGCGTCGGTTTTGGATGGAAGTAAAACTTCCCTTTTGGTCAAAGCTGTTTGTCTGTTCTAAGAAAACTGGTTTGGTTGTATTTGAAGTGGTGCAATCAGGCGAACTGTCTGTGAAAGCCGAGTGAGGGCTCAGGTTTTGTCTAATTCAGTTGTCTGTTAGTTGCTGGCTAAATCAGTTTAACTTTGAGCTATACTGGTTAAAGCATCCACATTAACCCCCTACACTGGTTTAACTGTGCTTGCTGGCTGTTCTCCCCTGCTGACCCGAGAATACGTCCAGAAGCAGCTCAGGGAGCCTTGACCTTTATGTGAATTTTGCAAATGAAGTTGTGGCAGATGCTCTCAAAGCTCGGGAGTTACTGAAGATAAAGGGAGGATGCTTCTGAACGTTGCTTGAGCTCTAAGTTGTGGTATCTGAGTTAATACAGCATTCAGGGAGATGTCTCAGGTTGGTTGGTTGGGTTTTCTCCACGTGCTTGCAATACCATGGGAGGTTTAGTGTGAGAATAAATATCCACTCATTCATGTTGGTGGATGAGTCTACTCAGCCTTACCCAGCCTGAGGGAGCATTTCCACCCTCTGCATCCTGCAGTAGGAGCAGGGTGACTGAGACATTGTGATGTTTGGAGAATGCTGCGTGCATTTCAAGCCAGCACCAAGTACCTGATCCATCAAAAGAGCAGCCAGAAAGTTATCCAAAGGCTGGGAATGCTGCTTTGTGCTGAGGAAAGACTCGGATCTCTGATTGCATCTCTCTGGCTATAGGAGGTGGAGAGGAGCTCCTGTGGAGCATCCAGAGAGAGCACACGCAGGAGGGGAAAAATTGTTCCCTATGGAATAATTAGGAGTAAAAGGATAAAAATGAACAAAAAAACACTAAAGGCAGATTCTGGGAAACCTTTTCAGGGAGGATAAATGCATTCATGTGGGAGGAGTCCATTCTGGGAATGTTTTTTGAGCCCTGTCATTTGAAACAAGGCTGTACGGCTACATGGAGCACACTCCGTAAGGTACAGAGCTGCTTTGGACCTTGCGAAGAGAAAAGAGACTGGATGTAGGGATGGGAAAGAACTCCTTGCGTTTTGGGTCCAGTCCTGCCTGATAGGTCCAGGAGGGTTCACAGATCATCTTCCTCCACAATCCTCCCCCTCACTGCTGGCACCAAACCCTTCCCAGCAGTATTTAGATTAACGAGGTTTCTTAGAGGAGGGAGGGAGCTGATGGGCAGGAGGGGCAGAGGACAGGGCACCGCCAGAGGAGCAGATGTCCTGTCAACCCTTACACTGCCAAGGTGAAAGGGTTGGGGTGGGGGAGAGCACTAAATGTTTTGCTGCTTCTGCTGTGCATTTTCTGTGCAGCACCATGATCTTGAATCCATGGGATCCGTTGGGAATGCCCGGAAACATTGGCTGAGACTCAAGGTCCTGTGTCAGATCCGAAGATGCCACCCTGTAGCAATAAGAACTCCCTTTCCTAGGGCATGGGACTTGTCCCCGTGCCACGGGTTGTCATCTTCTTGGGGCCTCGGGAGATGCCACTGAACACAACAAACTAATGAAAACAGGGAGAGGTAACCCCAAGCACAGCTCTGAGTTAATGCCTCATTAGTCCTGTGCGATAGTTCGTTTATGCTAGGCCAGAAATGGTAAACCAATGAGTGTATTGCCCTGAAATTTAATTTTCTGTGTTGAATGTTTGAGGGATTTCTGGGTTTTGTTTGGCTGATTAGTTGGGTTTTTGCTACTCCTGTTAGAGTCCTTTGCTTGATAACTCACGGAAGGGTTCTGCTCATGTTAGACAGCGATGGGGCTGTAGAGCTTTCAGGGTTCCACAGACAATAGGCAGCTGAGCTGGAATTTTCAGACCATCTTATGAAATGGATCGCAAACAAACGGCTCTTTGACACCCAACATGGACTGGAAGTGGTCTCTTCCTCCCCGTTGTCCTGGTGTCTCTGGCAGTGGGCAACAGCCTTAGCAACAGGGATGTTTTACCCTCGAGTGCAGGCACGGCAGCCCCCTGCTTCTTACAACCAAAGTTCCTTAATAAGACTCTTCCACCTCATCAGCCTTTGGTGCTTGTGTCCAGTCTTCTGGGGTTCCTCTGGTGGTCTCTGCAGTGGGTGGGTCGGGTGGTGGGGTTCCTCCAGGGGTTTGGGGTGGGAGGACGGATAGGGTTTTTTTCTTGCCATCTATGGAGAAGGACCTTTCTGCTCAAGGAAGGAGGCATGGATTCTGGAAGGAGCAGCAGTTTTAGGAGCTGTTTTCCATGGTCCCTTTAAACTTATTTTATTTAAAAGGGAAACTGGTAACAGATGGACTGAACCCGTGGAGACAGGTGACCATCCAGGACTGTGAGTGCAGGAGGAACTCCCAGTGTCCGGTCCGCGAGGATTCTGGTCCGCGCCGTAGCTAGAAAGTGTCATGCCAAGAGCCCAGCCCGTCAGGAAATCCTTGGTCACAGCCAGTCTGAAAGGAGAAGCTGTTCCTCCTTTGTGTGTTCCGTTTTTTTTTTTTGAAACCTCCTATTGGGAGCTGAATTCTTGTTGTTTCATCAAGCCAACAATTAACGTTCTCCTTTCCCTCCTCGCCCTCCCTCCCCTCAGTAACGTGTGTGCGTTTCCTTTCTGTAGATGCAGACGTTCTAGGCAATACCACAGATGCACCTGCGTGTGTCTCTACCTGCGAGTGCAAGGATCTCATGTCATCTTAAAAAATACAAAAAAATATACAAAAAATATACGAAAAATATCTTTTTTAGGCCAGAGTTTTCTACAGGTATTAATGAATATTTTTCTTAATCCTTATAAGTTTTATGTGTTTAATATTTCTTAATACCGGTAGCATTAATTTATACTTTTGTAGCAACACAATATTTTTATAAACCGCCACCGCTGGCTTTGTCTTCATAATGGGTAAGAGGCGCGGGCAGCTGGCCCCGCGCCGTACCATGTACTGTATTTAAAAGGTTATCTAATGTCACACTTGCTGTGTTAATAAACAAAACAAAACCTGTTTGAAGTCTCATGTATTGTTGGTGTGGATCGAATGACTCAATAGAGAGCAATATTGCACGGGGTTGAGTTGCTGATTTTCATTGTGATACACGAGCGCTTGAGGCCAACTCAAGTTCTTCTGAGTTTGTTTTTTTTTTTTCTTTTTAGGATTTTGTTTCGTTTCGTTTTGGTTTGGTTTTTTTTTTTTACAGCTAAATAAATTCAGTGCTGTTTGAAACTTAGACTGACGTCAAATGAAAAGGATTATTAAAGAAAAAAAAAAAACCAAGGTGTTTAAATGTTGCTGTTTTTACAAGTCTGTTGCTGTCTGAATGGAAATATTCCCCGAGAGAGGAGGAATAGTTCCACTTAGCTTCCAAACGAGCTGAGCGCTCCGGGCCAGAGCTCGGTTATTTGGAGATCTCTTAGAGACGTGTTTCTGCAACATTCTTTTCAGAGTTGATGCCAAGGCAGAAGACAAACTGTAACTGTAAGAAAGCATCCGTTGCTTGAGGATTTTCATGTCAGTGTTGTATTTATGGTTTTACAATAAAACAACCTTTAGGAAAAAACAAAGACGTGTCTGGGGTTTTCTGTTTTTCAGCACATGAACGGGACATCACCCAGTGCCGAGTGTCTTGGGAAGGGGGGAGACACCCATGAAAGGGACCTAAATCTCAGCAGTGGTCTGTGATCGACCTCATCAGCTGTAGAACTCCCCACTCCTCATCAGCTGCAGCTCCCCACATCTCTTGTGCACCCAGAGCTCCCTAAAGCAGTTCCCACAGCATCTTCTGTCTCACGCGCCGTTGCCCGTGCGGTGAACCCGCTGCTCTCACCAGTGAGACCTTTCTGTGCAGCAGAAGGGGAGCCAGGTCCACTCAGGCAGTGGGAGGGGTGGTTTGGAGCGTGGTACTCAGAGAGCCAGAACAGATTCCCATCAGCTGGATATGGTGCTGCTGCAGCAGTGCAAGCTGATACTGGGCAAGGCAGTGCCAACACACGTGTGTTGTATCCTGCCCAGTATGGGCAAAGGTTTCCCCTTCCACCCAGGAACTGGCTTTCACCCCAGGAGAGAGGTGGTCGGGCACTGGGTGTGTGCCTGCTGCTTTCCACGAGACAAGGCCCTTGGTGGGCATTTATGATGTTGGGCAAAATAATATGAAAGACCACAGCAGTCGCTGCTTGGAGGCTCTGCCAGTCTTGACCTGCATCGAAGTGTCTGGCAGGGCCTCAGGGATGCACTGGTGGATGCAGATCCCTAGTGGTTCTGCATGCAGGAATGTAGCCTTGGTGATGCTGTTTGGAGCTCCAAGACCTCAAAACAAGACAGAAATGTCCAGTTTGTTGACCCAAGTGGAACAAATACGTAGACCAGTGTTCAGAGAAGGAGACCAGCCCTACTGCTGGCAAATCCGAGGTACACTGCTGTCCATACCCTCCATGTACCTTTTTCTTTGAACTCTTTGATATCCTTAGTGGTTTCCAACCTTTCCCCTTATCCCCCTCAAAGAAAAGGCAGCAAAAAAAAATAACTGCTTGAGAGTTAAGAAATGTATAATGGATTTGTTAGTTGGGGGAAAAAAACAAATGCAAAACGTGGAATGACAGTAGGTCTGGCAATTGAATGAGCCCTTGGCTAGCAAAGTGTGAACCCACAGCAATAAATAAGCCACAACAATAAATACAACCATCAGAACGAAATAGTCATAATGGCTGTAGCTTTGCAGTAGATTTGAGATAAAAGTGATGTCAGTGAACAGTAAGATCTGAGACCCACACATCCTGACCAGGTAGGAGTTAGGATTTGCCTGAGAATCTAAATATGTGAAGTGGGTAATGTGTCACCAAAAGGCACAGCTGACTGGAGGACAAGAGTGCCTTCACGTGCCAGTGTTTTCCAGCACTAAATTGTACTCTTTGCTAGACCCATTTAAAAGGATGGATCAGATTGCACGTGAAAGCATAAGAGGCTTAAGCTAATCCTGCCTTGCTTCCCAGTTCTCTAATTTCTGCCTCAACAGGACACGATTACTTCAGCCTTAGTAATAAAGGGAATGCTACCTCGGAATTCAGGTTCTGCATTCTGCTGGAGGTATCCCATAGTTTCCTCTAATTTCAGAGAAATAATGAGTCTGGCAAAGCCAATTTAACTCACCATCTCTGACCTGATTTTCAACAATTTGCCTTCCTTAGAGGAGGAGATCTCTGGCTTCCAAGATCGTGTATGTGGGAGCACAGTGAGTAGTGGGGAGCAGCAGTCCAAGTGTGTTGCCCAGAAGTCTCCTTCCTAGGCTGGTAAAGCTTCTGTGGGGGGGGGGGGGGGGGGGGGGGGGGGGGGGTCTGAGTCCCTGAACATGTGGGTGAGCAGAGGCCCGGGAGTGGGATGGACAGGGCAGGCCCAGAGGTCATGGCCAGGCTCAACCAAGAGCCCAGGTCATCGAGCAAGCTCGTGGTGATGAGCCAGGTCTGAGGTCAAGCTGGGAAGTTGATCTGCAGCGTGGGGTCAGGATCTGGTGAGGGGCACCAGAGCCAGACACAATCCAGCAATCCCAGGCGATGGGATAGGGTGGAGGTCAAGCTGGGAAGTCAATCTGTGGTCTCTGATCAGCCAGGCGTGGGCATGTCTGCAGCTGAGCTAGGGACTCCCTACAGAATCGCCAGGCCAGGGAAGCTGAGGACATGGACCGAAGGTCCAGAGTTGATCTGAAATGATGCTCCTGGTCCATGGTCAGGGAGTGGATGAACTCCCCAGGTGAGGCTGCTCAGGGCCAGTAGGTGACTGTAGTGCTCTCAGGTCCCTGAGAGGCTCAGGCTGTTGGCTTGGGTGATGCTCCTTGTCCAGGCTCCTTAAGTCCCTTGCTGGAGACCCTCTGTGGCTCCTGAAGCAGGACAGGGTGGGCCAACTGCAGAATTGTTTCTCCCATGCAAGAACACCCCACAAAACAGCAAAGAACAAGAAACCATGAACACGAGATCAGTTGTTAAAAACATGTAATAGTTCAATGTTGCCAATGCAAGAGCCAGATGTGAACGGCAAAGGACCGGCCCTGCTCCCATGTCTAGGGTGCTGCCAGGATGGGCGATGGGCTCTGTGCTGGCACAGGGCTGAGATGGCACGTTCCTGCTCCAGGAAGTAACAGTGAAGGAGGAGCCAGAAGCCTCAGCAAAGTGCAGAATTCACAAGGCACAGGCAAGCACGCAGCATGCGTGAGGGTGGCAGCCACCAGCCTCCTGGAAAGCTCCTGGATTTGAGCGTTTGCCCTTGCTGGCTCTTGGCGTGGAGTAACTGCCGGAGTTCTGCTAACGGCACAAGGAAGGCTCTGCCTGTGGAGACCACAGGTTTCTCCAGGGTGTGCAGCAAGGCAGGATTTTGCCCTCCAATAGAGGGCATCTGCACACAAAGCACAGGACAATCTAGACCAGTTTTGGTTGGATTTGCAGCCTAATCTCAATTTGTCACCTCCATTTCTGATCACGGCGACAGCGCAAGATTCCTGCGATCTTGCCATGTGACACAAATTTTTAGAGTCAACCATGTACACACAGTATTGCTGGAATCCAGGGGCTACCAGAGCAGGATCTTATTCACATCCTGACCTGCAGACTGTCAAAGTGATTCGATCATCAGGGTAGTCCCTCTGCTTCCCAACAGGGTGCTCCATGAGGAACTCATGCAAGAGCTGAGTAAGCTTGAGGAAGCCACAGGGATGGTAAGGGCATCGTGGGCAGCTAAACCCATGCTGCCTGCCTGCTGCCAGAGAGAAGGAAGATGGCACATGTCCGTGAGCTTTGCACTCACACCTCTGATGCCACACAGGCACCAGCCAAGGCTCCCTAGAGAGCTGAAACTTGGTCCAGTCAAGGTGACTGTGCTAAAGAAACAAGAGGTTTGGCTGGGAAAGAACACTTCAGGCAATGAAAGGCCACAGGAAAAATTTTTCATAACTATTCAGAATGATAACAGCAACAAGAGACAAAGGCACTTCAAAGGAGTTCTGGCAAATCTTAAGTTCATATCTAGCTCTTATGTTGCAGTGCAGGTGCAAAAGCAAGAAAGTTCCACCCTTTGAGTTTTGATGCCCTAAACAGAGAAGGTAAAAGAGGATCTCCAGGGCTCAGTCTCTGTTCCTTGTGCCAGTGACCAATATTTGGTGTATTGATCATGCCTGCCCAGCACCACTGCCCACCAGCCAGGGTGAGTAAGGGCCACCTGAGAGCCTCTGGCTACCTTCAGCAGAGGGCAGGGAGGTCCTTACCAGTCCAGGCCCTCCTTCTGCACTGGAAGCCTCCTGCTCTTCTCACTGTAGAACTGGGAATACCAGCGCCGGTGCTTCTGGATGCAGGAGTCCTCTCTGACCAGCAGCGGCTTGGACAGGTACTGTTTGTTATTCCAGATGGTTACATCACGCTCAAACTGAGGGGAGAAGGAGAGTCTCATTCAGGTGGGGAAGCTGAACCAGCTGCTTTGTGTGAGCAGCTGCTTAGAAGGTTTTATTTTTCAGTGTTTCTCCCGAACACCCGGCCTGGGACTGGTCGTGCTATTTGCAACCTGTAACAGCAGAGCTCTGCCTGCAGTCAGGACACATTCAGCTCATCACAGCTCCCAAACAAGAAGGACTTTTATCTTAGACTGCCTTTGTCACAAGAAGATACTGAAAAGGAAATGGATGCTGGGTAGGTAAGGGCTGCTCCACCTGAGATTTTTGACTCTTTGGGGAGCTTCAGCTAAGCGGGGCTTTACAAATCTGCAACTTAAACTTTGCTCAGATGCACATGGATAAGGTTTAAAAGAGATTTAAGCTGAAAGAGGGAAGATTGAGATGAGATTTTAGGAAGAAATATTTTCCTGTGAGGGTGGGGAGGCCCTGGCCCAGGTTGCCCAGAGAAGCTGTGGCTGCCCCATCCTTGGAGGTGTTCAAGGCCAGGCTGGATGGGGCTTTGTAGCCCCCTGATTCTGTGGGATGTGTCTCTGCCCATTGCAGGGAAGTGGAATTGGATGGGCTTTAAGGTCCCTTCCAACTGAAACCACTTCCTATGATTCTATGAGTATTGGAGTGTTCCTCTGTGAAGAGGTCTCTGCAGAAATGAAGGCTGCTCACTCACCTTAGTAAGAAAGCAAAATATTAACCCGTCATTTATACAATACGAGACAGAGGTGCCAAGTTTCATTTCAGATAGGTTTTAGGCATCTGAAAATTATCTTCTGGCAATTTTACTGTAGGGCCAGTGAAATTCTCTCTGGTGAGACCAAAGTGTTTCCAAGTTTTACCCCTGACAGAAGGGAGCAACATGAACTCTCCCAATTTTTGAGGGGAGCTACAGGGATGACAGAGTCAGATTTGTCTTGGTAGTGCCAGCTGGTGCAACAAGGAGTAACAGCTGCAGATTGCAGGTTGAGAAGTTCAAAATGGACATTAAAAAACAAAAATTAACAATGTGGGTAGAGCAATAACAGAATGGGTCACCCAGGGAGCTGGAGGGATGGAGGTGTTCTCTGAAGGAAGAGGCCTTCAAGGCCATGCCTGACCTGCACTTGGCAATAGTCTTGCCCCATGGGGATATTGGATTAGAGACCTCCAGAGCGACCTTCCCCCACCTCCGTGAATCCCTGTGGTCAATACCTGGAAAACCTCTGTCACAAGGTGCCCAATCTCATGATAACTTAACAGCAGGAGGATTTATTGACTCGGTTCTCACTGAAGGAGATAGGATGATCCTAAGGCATCAGCCTGGAATGCTGGAAATCCAGATGCAAGTATTAGTTCTCTCAAAGAGACTTCCTGCAGTTTGGCAGAGGTTGCCTAATCCTTGTGTATTTCCCCGTGCTCAGGGAGGGGTGACACCCTCCACAGATAAGATCAGTCATTGCAGGGACCTCCAGTTTAGTTCTTTGGGCTATCAAAACTAAAATACTTTGCCAAGCATAAGTGCTTTCCTCCCACATATATCTGAGCCCACAAGGGCAACTGCTCTTCCTTCTCGCACCTCCAACCCACTGAGCTCCAGGCAACCACCTCTGGCTCCCCTTCTTCACAGGCCTTACCTGGATGCACTCTGCTCTCAGGATGAACTTGGGGATTATGGCTGGCACATTCTTCTGGTAGTAGATTTTGTGAACAACATTCTGCAGGAGAGGCTCCAGGGGAGTCACGGTCTGAAGGATGATCCCATGGCCCAGGAAAGTGTGTTTAAAGATGAGGAAAACCAGCCCTGGCCCCACCTGCAAGAAAGAGAGCACCATCAGGGAACAGTCACCAGTGGTCCAGCAGCTCCCACAGCTTGAGACCTGCTTGAGATATTTCCTAGGCTCTGCTCAAGTCTGTCTTTCATCAGATAATAGACACAATGCCAAAGTGAACCCCCAGGGTCATGAGTAGGACTCTCGCCAACTGTTAACGTTCCCCAGACCAGGAGAAATCCAGCAGAGCCATGTGGTCTGTGTTAGCATGGGGTTGTTCAGCCTGGAGAAGAGAAGGCTCTGGGGAGACAACAGAGCAGCCTCCTCGTACTGAAAGGGGCTCCAGGAAAGCTGGGGAGGGGCTCTTGATCAGGAAGTGCAGGGATAGGATGAGGGGAAATGGTTTTGAGCTGAAAGAGGGGAGATTGAGGTGAGGTCTTGGGGAGAAATGTTTTGCTGTGAGGATGTGGAGGCCCTGGCCCAGGTTGCCCAGAGAAGTGGTGGCTGCCCCATCCCTGGAGGTGTTCAAGGGCAGGTTGGATGGGACTTTGAGCAACCTGATCCACTGGAAGATGTCCCTGCCTGTGGCAGGGGGGTGAGAATGGATGGGCTTTGAGGTCCCTTCTGACCTAAATCGTTCCATGATTCAATGATTTTATGACTGAAAACATCCCCACAGCTGCATTGCAAAGAGCTGTGGGAGCGTGGTGTGAAGGTTCCTTGGGATTGTCACCAGGCATGCTTGGATAGCAGCCATTTACTTTTTTCCAGTCGTTTTGTGGCACAGGAATCCTTACAGAGCCTCCCTTTCTTTGTGCTTCCCAACCGTGTGTAGCTCTGGCCCGTGTACTGATGCGCTTGGTAGGGCAGGATGGGCAAGAACTCACTGAGCCTTTGTGGTAACAAAGCCCTTCAGCTCGGGGAGCTGGTGGTCACCAGCATGGGACGTACCTGCCTGGCTGAAACTGTCAAATCCATCCAGGAGAAGTGCTTCCCAAAGATGGTTGCACTGTGTTGAATCAGCAGCTGGGAGCAATGCTCGTTGGGCTCTGGCTCCGGCCACCACTCCGCCTGGAGGGGTGGAGAAGGATCATCTCAGTCCGAGAGCCAGGGGCAAAGGAGTGCAGGCTGAGGGGAGGCAGCAGTGGGACAGTGACAAGAGCTGGCTGTGAAGACCATCTAGGGATGAGCAGAGGTGAGGGAGCACAGCTAATCCCTCAGAGACACAGCAAAGGGACTGGACCCTGAAACTGGGGGATGGAGCAGAGGGGGTGAGGTAGGACTGATGCTTTGTGACAGAAAGCGGACCTGGTTTGAAGGACTTTGACCTCGTGGCCAAGAGGGGAGTTCGGGTCTTACCTTCCAGAAGTGCTTCATAAAATCCCACAGCCTGGACCTTGTGTACCTCAGGTCGGATCCCCCCAGAATAGCAGGTCCATGGAGAAAAGCCAAGTGAGCCGTGTCGGCTGCGTTCTCGGGGATCTCCTGCCATTGGGGGACAATTTGCCATTGGCAAGAGCTGACCTGGGTGAGAGCTGCCTGTCCCTCCCAGCAGCACTGCAGCAGCACCAGGGTGACTGCGCAGCCCGGAGCACGGCGGGGATGCTCGCAGGTACACGACACAGCAAGAGGCAATCAAACAGGCAGAGGAAGGGGCCTCAGCACACACTCCCCTGGGGCCAGTCCTTAACTAGAGCACAGAAAGAATTTAAACACGAAGTTCAGAAAATTCTTGGTTAATTTTAAGCTCAAGGAGTCCATGCATGGTAATGTCTGCAGCCACGCAACTTGGGACTCCAAACAAGTCCTTCCTTTCGCCCTGTAATAACTGTAAGGAATAAAGCAGTTTGTGTTTGTGCTCCTAAACTAGATTTCATGTATTTTTAAACCCCTAACCCCTACCAGTCTGCACACATTGTGCCTCTTTTTGAGAAGTTCCAACTGCTTCATTACTCAAAACAGCCTCGGTATAGACCTGTGTGCAGTGCTTTGCACCAAAAAGCAGACATGAAATAAATTTTACTATCCCACCAATCTTCCAAATTCTCCCTGCTTCTCATATCTACTGTGCACACTCCCAGAGCTGTGTCTCATGCACATTCTCCATCTCTGGTAACAGTTCTTCATTTGTTTCTAACCCACTCACCTTAGTTGTGATTTTGCCAGCAGGCAGGCACTGCCTTTGGGGAGGAAAGTGCTTTAGTGACGGTCATTTTTGTCACTGATTTTTACAAATAGAACTGTTCTGCTCAGTGGCAAGTATAAAAAAACCCAAAGGCCCAAAATCCCAAGGGATTGCCCATTCTCAAAACACCTGCTGACTCCCATTGCTCTCCCAAGGAGCCTCCACCCATGGTTGCCCTTGGCTCCCTCCAAGGAGCGTGGCTGTGTCCTTTCTGTTTAGTGCAGCACAATTGTTCCCTTTTCTGGGCTCATTTCCACTAAGATGTGATGGAGCCAACAGCTGTTTTGTTCTCTGTGGCACCATTCTTGATGGTAATTATGAAGATTAACAGTGAAACAACCACGTGTTTCCATTTTGGTGATCAAAGAGTTGAAAAGCCTCCTGAGACACAGAGTGAGGTGATTCTTAGAGAATATTTTTTTTTTAAATTACAACAGTTATAAGTCAAAGCAATTTAATAGATTCCTTTTAAATAACCAGAACATCTGCTCTGTGCTCCAGCAGCCCACGATCCGTGTTTGGGGAGCATATGCCATACTTTTGCTACGGGGTGCAGGGGTGTATTTCTAGGTCTGAGCTCTGTGGGCAGCAGTGATGATGCTGGGCACAGGCAGAGCCTGGTTAATTGAGAGGTGTCCTTGGATGGGTTAACTGGGAGATGTCCCTGAACTGGGCTATGTGAGAGGATCTAGCTGTGGCCGTGCTCCACAGAGGGACCGGATTCCATACCTGGATGTGTGCGTCCACCAAGTGCTCTGTCTGCCCACGGAACACCCACTCTCTGGTGGTGATCTCCCGCTGCTCAGGCACTGCCCACGTCGGAGGGAGCCCTTCACCGTGGTACCAGACCAGCAGCATCTCGTTCACCTCACAGGATGGCCAGGCCCGGACCCCCGCAAAATCTGGCACTGCAGAGCAAGGAAAGGATTCAGTTAAAGGTGGCATCTCCACGGCTGGTGCCAAGGGTTCTCTCATCCTCGCTGTGGCTCAGAGATCATCTTGATGGGTGAAATGTGGCACAGACTCTCTGGTGGCACTTGCCAGCTTTCAGACTGTTGAAGGACAACTGCTTCAGAAATCCCTATACAGAGTTTGCTTAAAACTCTTATTTCAGTTGGGTATTTTGCATAAGTCTTTCTAAGGAAAGGCTTTGCAGCCTTCTTTCACTGTTCTTAAAACTGTTCAAAGAAGTAATTGTCTGCTGCATCAATGGACCCTTCTCAGGTTTCAGTGAGCTAAAAGGAGATGGTTTTCATTATAGATGTACTGGTACAAGTTGCCCAGAGAAGTGGCGGCCACCCCATCCCTGGAGGTGTTCAAGGCCAGGTCGGATGGGGCTTTGAGCCCCCTGATCCAGTGGGAGGTGTCCCTGC